>OX457033.1:38950418-39152260 GCA_949752745.1 Protula sp. h YS-2021
CACTCGTTGAGGTGTCTTTCTACAAGCAGGAATGTTATTGACTCTTTACACCGCGTTTTCACATGACTGATATTATTGTAAATCATTATCATTGTGGTTATATGTGTAATTCGAACAAACAATAGCACTCTCTTTCAATGTGCCTCCCAGGAATGTAGGAATAGATCCTCCCCGGACCAGACCCCCTGGAACAGACCCCCCTTTTCTGGTAGGAACAGACCCCCTCAGGAACAGATCCTCCATTATATATATATATATAATATATATATATTATATATATATATATATAAATATATATATATATATATATATATATATGAGCCAAAAAATGTCTTGCGGAGGACGGCAAATGTGGCACCTAAAGGACAATAAATTTCTATACCCATTTAGTATATGTAAAGGAAGTTTTGAGTGATCCCATACAGTGGGATAATTGTCATTTCACAGTCGATAGAGTGGGCAAAATTTCTGAAAAAAAAGAACAAGTAATCGTCGAAAACACTGGCCCCCATCCGCACATTGACTAAACAGAGGCATCGGAGATGCAGAGCCCTTAGCCAATAGCAGTTACATCACTGTGGGCGAGTTACCTTTTTGAGATATCGCCCGGACAAGAAAAGGTTTAAAGTGAGACGGTCACGTGATCGAAAGGTCACGTGACAAATCAAACCCCCAGTTGCACATTTACACTTTGTACACTCCGATGAATAGTTTTTGAGATATTGCCCGGACAAGAAAAGGTATAAAGTGCAACGGTCACATGCCCTGAAGGTCACGAGTAGGGTAAAAACGCCGTTTCTACTGCACTTTGTGACGTCATACTGTCTGGACCGGAAGTGACGTCATCATGGGGACCCCCCCTGGTCAAGAATCATATACCATGGGGACCATCCCCCCCGGTCAAGAATCATATACCATGGGGACCCCCCCTGGTCAAGAATCATATACCATGGGGACCCCCCCCCCCTCAGGACATACTATGGAACCGACCCCCCCCCCCCCAGGACATACTATGGACCGACCCCCCCCCCCCCTCTGGGCGGCAGTCGGGACCGACCCCCCCCCCCCCCCCCCCAGGATGTGATTCAGCACTCCTATAAGAGCACCTTGTATGTGCACATATGCATCATTCAAGCTCTGGCTGCCGTTGGATACACATGGGAAAACAGTTGCTATTACCTATTGTGTTGTGCTGTTGAAGAACAAGTGAAGGATTGACTGGAATACACATAGGAGACGAAGTGAAACATTGACTATTCTTTGGAAAAAGGAAGTGAAACATTAGTTATTCTTTGGAGACGAATTGGCAAAACAGTCGTGGAAAGTGACTTTTTTTCTTTTTTTTTTTTTTTTTTTTTTTTTGAGACTGAGAAATTTAAGAGTGCACTCGTACAGAGTGTGAGGGGAAAACCGATCAATAATTTCAGAGTGCGCTCGAGTGTGGGAACAATCAATAAATTTGAGAAGGAATGGGATTTTCCCTACGTTAAGTCTAATGTTATGTTTTAAGTTATAGTAGTTGGAAAATGACACTTCTAAAACACATTTAACAAATGTAGTTTTTTAACACCATATAATATATAAAATAAATTTGAACATTTTAGCATGCTACTTATTTGAATGTTCTAAAGTTATAGTAGTGGGAAAATGGTGGTTCTAGACCAACTTTAACAAATTTTGTTTTTTGACAAAATATGATGTATAAAATAAGTTTAAAACATTTTACCATGGTGTAGTAGGGTAAAAATCAGGGTTCTAAACCAACTTTAACAAATTTTGTTTTTTGACAAAATATGATGTAGAAAATAATTTTGAACATTTTACCATGGTGTAGTAGGGTAAAAATCAGGGTTCTAAACCAAAATTTAATTTTTTTTTGAAAACATATTATGCTTTTCTTTTCTTAATGCTTTCAGGTATCGTCAGAACACATCGCTCTCCGCTAGATGTCTCTGCAATACATGCCTAGGCGGTATAAATAGGATGAGCGAGACCTACATTTCATCATATCAGTTTAAGCAATTGACGTGACAACAACAATGGCATCTAATTCAGACACATCAGCCTTCTGTCATGATTGTAATGTGACATTTCCATCTCTGGAATTGTTCGTAGCACATACATGCAAACCAGCTAAGATGAAACGTGCTAATGAAGAGCTTGTTGAGATGATTGAAGCCAAGAGACGAAAGACGGTACAAGATGGTGTTATCAGACCTGATCCAGTCCTCTGCTGTGAATGCATTAAAATATTTCCATCTTTGGATGCATTTGAGACACATGCATGCATACCAGCTGAGATGGAAAATGCGTCTCATGAAGAACATGTTTCAAAGAAAGAAAAAACAGGACAAGTAGGGAGAGGTAGAAGGGTTAGTCTGGGAGAAAACGCGCAGGAAAGACGATTTGAGTCTGAGGATGGATCGGATTTACTGCTTGAAATGCGACAACAAGAGAACCGAATCAAGAGACATTTGTTAGAGACGTTAAATCATGGCATGAAATGGTACATTGTCGTACATGCACGCTTCAAGAAAATGACAGCGAATGCTGAAGGCGTGATGGTAGAACAGGTGGATAATGCCTTCATCAGTAGTCCAACATATGCAGCATACAATCCAACGGATATTGAGAAGGACTTACCAGAAGCCTATAAAGAATTGTTCACCAGGTTTGATGAACATGAGCGACAAGGTTCTGGCTGGGTGTTGGATAACATATTATTCATTGAAGTACATACAGCTACGTCAGCGCCACTGGAAGCGAGCAGTTTTATCCCACTACCGAAGAAAGTAAAGACTACAAAGGCGGTGTTAAACATTCAGAATAAAGACAACAAGTGCTTCTTATGGTCTGTACTGGCTCACCTTCACCCTTCAACAAATGTAAACCCAGAGCGTGTACATCAATACAAAGCATTTGAGAACGAATTGAAGGTGGAAGGCATGACATTTCCAACACCGATTACAGACATTCCAAAATTTGAAAAGGAGAATGATGTGTCCATTAACGTGTTTGGATATGAACATGATGTCATTGTTCCCATACAACTCAGCCGAAACACCAGCGCCAACAGCGCCAGAGAAATCAACTTGCTTTTGATTAGCAATGACAAGACAAGACATTACTGCCTCATCAAGAATTTCAGCAGACTGATGGCTTATCGATCAAAGCATAAGCATACAACTTTTTATTGTTTCAACTGTCTTCACGGGTTTATGCGGCAAGATCTGTTAGACAAGCATCGTGAAGTGTGTGGCAAGCATGGAGCACAACGTTTATCATTCCCCAAGGAACCCTTCATCAAGTTCAAGAATGTAGCCAAACAACAGCGAGCGCCGTTTGTCATTTATGCAGACTTTGAATGTTTCACGAAAAAGCATGAAGAAGTTAGGTATCAACATCATCGTCCAAACAGCTTTGCCTATGTGGTTGTCAGCCAGTATGATACACGTGCGCCAGTCGTGTATCGAGGCGATAATGCCGTGAAAGTCTTTTTAGACCATATGGTGAATGAGCGTGATCGTATTGTACGTGGTTTAGAGCGACCAAAGGAAATGGTGATGACTCGCGAAGACAAAGAGAATTTCAAGAACGCCACTGATTGCTACATTTGTCATGAACCTCTAGGAGCAGATCGTGTGAGAGATCATGACCACATCAATGGCAAATATCGTGGAGCAGCGCACAATGAATGCAACTTACAATTCCGACTTCGAAAAGATCAGCAAGGGGATAAAGATTCTTTCATCATTCCCGTATTTTTCCACAATTTGCGAGGCTATGACAGTCACCTTATCATGGAGGAAATTGGAAAGTTCAAAAACGAAAGGATTACAGTCATTCCCAACACCGTTGAGAAATATATTGCATTCACCATGACCAATCTGAAATTTACAGACAGCTTTCAGTTCATGAGTACTTCTCTACAGAAGTTGGTCTCCAACCTAGCGGCAGAAGGGAAAGACAACTTTTATAACATGACGTCACACATTCACGATAGTGATCAACAAGATTTGCTGTTGAGAAAGGGAGTGTACCCCTACGATTACGTGGATGAGCCATCCAAGTTTGCTGAAACACAACTGCCGTCCAAGGACAAGTTTTACAGTCTGCTCAGTGAAGAAGACATTAGCGATGAGGATTATGCGCATGCGCAGAAGGTGTGGGAGACATTCCAGTGTACTACATTTGGCGAATACCATGACTTGTACCTGAAATCAGATGTGTTGCTGCTGGCTGACGTGTTTGAAAACTTTCGACACGTATGTCTCAACACATATGAATTAGATCCTGCTCACTACTATACAGCGCCAGGACTGTCCTGGGATGCCATGTTGAAAGCGACAAAGGTGAAATTGGAATTGATCAACGACATTGACATGTACCAAATGGTTGAACAAGGTCTACGTGGAGGAATATCTGTCATCACACACAAGTATGCGAAAGCAAATAACCCCTACGTAGCAGATTACGATCCCAGGAAACCAAACAACTATCTGATGTACCTCGACGCAAACAACTTGTATGGCTGGGCCATGTCACAAAGCATGCCACAAAGAGGATTTATGTGGGTGAGTGAGCCAGAGTCCCTCGACTTCATGGATGTAGCAGAAGATGATGACATTGGATTCATTTTGGAAGTGGATTTAGAATATCCACATTCAATCCATGATCATCATAATCACTACCCAGTGGCTCCAGAACGGAAATGTGTTAAAGTTGAAGAATTGTCAGAGTACAGTCAGAAGCTGCGGAAAGATCTGAACATGAAAGACAAACCTAGTGAAAAGCTCATTCCTAACTTGTCTGACAAGAAGAAATATGTACTTCATTACAGGAATTTACAACAGTACGTCTCACTCGGGTTGAAAGTCACCAAAGTACATCGCGCCATCATGTTTGAACAGAGCAAATGGTTGGCAAAATACATTACCTTGAACACGGAAAAGAGAAAATTGGCCAACAATCCGTTTGAGAAAGACTTCTTCAAACTGATGAACAACTCTGTGTTTGGCAAAACCATGGAAAATGTGAGAAAGCGAATCAATGTTGAACTTGTTCACAAGGAAAAGCGGTTCAAGAAACTTGTAGCCAAACCTTCGTTCCACAAATTCAAAATTTTCAACGAAGATTTGACCGCAGTACATTTACGCAAAGTGGATTTGCTTCTGGATAAACCCATTCAAGTTGGCTTCACTATTCTCGACCTCAGCAAAGTGCTTATGTTCAACTTTCATTAAAACTACATCATGGTCAAGTATCCCAATGCCAAACTCTTGTTCAGCGACACTGACAGTCTATGTTATGACATAGAAACGGAAGATATCTACAAAGACATGCAGCAAGATGCTGACCTGTTCGACACAAGTGACTATCCGCCAGATCACTTCCTACATTCCAACGTGAACAAAAACGTGCTCGGGAAAATGAAAGATGAGACGGCAGGCATTCCCATTGAAGAGTTTGTTGGACTTCGACCGAAAATGTATAGTATGATATATGGTGGGAAAGAAAAACGTACGGCCAAAGGCATCACTCGCGCGTGTCAAAGACGTATTAAACATGTGCAGTATAGAGACAGTTTGTTTAAGAAAACTCAAACGATGGCTACAGGACACATCATACGAAGTCATGACCACCAGATCTTCTCGGAGAAGTTGAGGAAAGTGGCTCTCTCTCCCTTTGATGACAAGCGATATGTGATGAGTGATGGCTATTCCACTTTGGCGCATGGACATTACAAGGCTGTGGTATAAAAGGGGGAGACACTTCAACTTTAGAGTTAGTTGAGGTGTGAACATTGAAGTGTTAACATGGAACGTGAAAGTCGTAAGAGATCTACAACGGATATGGATACTCTTGCAGATGCAGTTAAAGACTTAAAAGTGAAAAATCCTACCACTACCATCAAGAAATTGAAAGTGGAGACAGCACCAACACCACAGTCGTGGGATGGAATGCTTTCTCTAGGAAATGGACAGTATATCAAGATTATGAAACAAAGCAATGAAGGAGTGGTAAACATTCGCAAGTACCTGAGAGATGAGGGGACTGGAAAAAACCGTCCAACGAAAAAGGGTATCTTGCTGACAATACCTAAATGGAAAATGCTGAAGAAGCAGGTGAAAGAAGTGGATAAAAGGCTTCGCAGACAAGAAGACGGCTCATAACAAGGTAAAAACATGAATGCACTCATGCTGAACCGTGGTGCTTACCTTACTGTAAATGATAGGAATGAAGTGATACTAGGTTCTCAGACAAGTTATCATCGGTTTAAACCTGAAGTGTGGAAAGACTTTAAAAACATACCACTTGAACATGGGTTTAAACGTAGACTTGAAAATAAAGTGGAAGTGACTGTGGCTGAATATGATTCTAGCATACGTGTAGAAATCTGTAGAAATCTTTTACAGGATTATCCAGAGGATTATAAGGGAGTTGTGCCAGATACACCATATACAGATTTGATCATCTTTGATATCAAGAACTGGCGCGCAGTCTTACGATTCCTAGAAGTGATACAACATCCACTCTTCGCCATCTTGCGAGCATAAAAAACGTCTTTGCAGACAAGGAGACAGCTCATAGTTCATCTGACTGTTGAACGAGATGGAAGACTTTTTATCGGAATATGAACCCATTACGCATGGATTCTCATATCTGAGAAACGTATATGATGACATCGTGCTAAAACATTTTGGAAAGTATATCATTCTATCAACTGACGAACAATCTGTGTTGAAAGACCATCTAGAGAAGTTGAGGATACCTGGCTTTCTCCTGAAACTCTCAGAGGATTTAGAAGTGCGTGTGACTGAGAACTATTTAGACGTGTTTGTACGATTTCGCCAATATGACGAGCTTACAAAATGCTACGACTACATCACCCTCAACACAGTGGAATGGCACGCTCTGTTACAAGCATTGGATTGGAAAGAACCTGACGCTTGGATTCAAAGAGGAAGGAGTGCAACTCATGCGAGGCACCAAGTCCATTGAACTGACGCATCCCATGTGTGTTATGGTGATGAACATTGACATGAATGATCATGGATATGAACTGAAACTGTCTGAACATGAAGATGTTAAAATAATAAAGTTTGGTAGTGGACAGTGTTATGCTAGTTTTCATAGCATTTACAAACGTGGATGTAATGTCTATGATACATATATTAATTTAGATTGGTATGAATGGCATGTGTTTATTGATGTATTGAATGTATTTGTAAAATAAAAATTCAATGTGAAATAATTGTTGAAATGTAAATAATGTATAACACAATAAACAAAGAATGTTGTATAAAACTGTCTTGTTTATTTACAATATTCATAATACAATTCACAATTACCAACAACTTAACTAATGCAACTTAACTAATACAACATCAATAAAATAATGGTTTATAATGTCTATATACAAAATCCTTTACAACAAAATCACCATCACTTCTTCTTAATACATCAATGATTTCAAAAGGACTATGTCCTCGAGCTCTTTGAATTATATAATACACACAATAAAATCCACATGTAGAGGATATTGGTGTTTGTAATGGAACTGAATTATAAATGAAATTAAACTTTAAAAACTTATTCAAACGACTGTCTATAGGTAAAAGTCCATAAGAGTCAAAATATTCTGCAGGGTCTTCGTCATAATATACTGCCACCCAATGCTCTCCTGGCTCATCATGATCGTCTGTGTTGATGACATAGGCACCGCGTTGTAAAGATGGTAACTGGTCCATGGCAAACACACCTTGAAACAAGTCTTTTGTCGTGGCATCATGGGATAGGATGGCTTCTATCTGCTTCGTGTTCATGACTGGTAGTCGAATTGAATGCTACGATTTGCACTTATTTCAACAATGTTATCAAATTCAGCATACACTATAACATTGACTGTATTTTGCAAGGCACCAGCAAAATTCATTTCTAGTCTCAAATTCCCATGTTAGATAAGGGCATAATGATCAGCACCATCATAATCAGGTGTTAAGTCAAAAGAAAATAAAGAATAACCTCTAGGCCAATCTTCCCGTTTTATAATGGAACTTTTCTCACCATCCAATCTATCAAAAGATTTGTAAAGAGTTTCAAAAGCATCAAGATATTTGCCTTGATTTATATTAAGCTTGAGAGGTTTGGATAGGACTGGTTCACCATCAGAGTAAAGCTGCATAAAGTTAAGATTAAAATGTTCAAAATTGTATGGATTTCTCAATACTGTTCCAGCAAAGGATTCATTATGAACCATTCCAATGACAATACGTTTTGGTAATTGGCCTAAAATATGCTATCTTTCACATAAGATTGAAATCCAGTTGGAATAGCTAAAACTTTACATTCTTTTCTAGTAACAATAAACTTAGCAGGACTTTTCATCAACGCATCTGCATGTCCCAACTGAATACCTGGACTAACCCTCACTTTGCGAATGGTTAAAAACGCTTCTCTCACTTCTACTTTAAAACCATTATTTGCAGCCATTAATACATATTCATCTTTTTGTCTATGCAAGCGTAATTTCATACTAACACCATTGGGAAGATAACGATCCTGCTCAAACAAATCTACCCTTAAACTACCTGTAAGCATAAACTCACGGCTTAGACGTGTATACAAATAACGATTATGTAAACCATTATTTCCTGTTTCAGCTATATCACCACCTTCAATATTTACATGAAAACCTGATACATATCTTTCATGATTAGGCCTTTTCACCTGATGAGTATTCATTGACCCGGCAGTATCTTTATAGACGAGACGCAGAGAGCGCTCAGAATTGAGACTTTCTTCCGAGTCATGAATGAGATGAGATATGATGCTGGTATAACCATGAGTATTGTTACTATGTGATACCAATCGATCATTTAGAAATAATTCAATATTAGACCATAACCCATTAAACAAATCATTGATACAGGATACGTTATCATCTACACCACACGCTTCTCCATCAACCTTTACAATACGACATACAATATGGAGTTTACTGTTCTTTAAATCTAGATATTCTTCTGTACTCGCAGGAATGTAGAATTCTATTGGAGCACCTTCTCTAATAGTAGTTAGTGGTTGATAGTCTACATTATAGCTTTTTTCTACAGCAGTTTGCGTTGGTGGTATGCGAAACCATTCTAATGGAGAAAGACTACATTCACAAGAATGATTATGAATTAAAGACATGATTAAAAAATATCTTTCTTATATTTTGTTGATGTTATCCCTTTGGCTGCCTTTCGCCTTCTGACAGGTTTTGCTGGTTTCGCTCTCTTTTGTCCTCCTAACTCATCACCAAATATACGTTGTGCTACTCGACCTGTAACATCTTTCGCGACATCTTTTGCAGCCTTTTTAAGATGTGGTGCAACGATTTTAGCCCCTGCCTTAAGCAGTGGAATAGCTTTTCGAGCCTATGATCCCAGTATTGAACCAATACCATCTCCATATTGTATTCGCGCTCCTTTAAATCCTGGTAATTCTCCACCCACTTGATGAAGAAAATGGTTGCGATATATAGATGGATTGTGTGTGTATGCTTTCATAATGCTTTTGGTCGAAAATGAAGTTTACAGATCACCTTCCCAGTTTGAAATGGAACATTATGGTCTGTGTCATCCTTAATATTCATTTCTATCACATCAAATTTAGATGTGTTTACAGGAACATAATGAGGTTCTCCATAAGCTTTCATGATAATGTCTCCATCATGCCCTTGTATTGCAACAGAACGTAGCAAAGGAACATAATAATCACCAACAACTTGTGGCTCGCAAATACTGCAGTACACATAAAGTGTATAAAA
Source organism: Protula sp. h YS-2021 (assembly GCA_949752745.1). Lineage (NCBI taxonomy): Eukaryota > Metazoa > Annelida > Polychaeta > Sabellida > Serpulidae > Protula > Protula sp. h YS-2021. The sequence continues at coordinate 38,960,233 of OX457033.1, forward strand.
CCCCTGTTTCACATCAGCTTTATATTCAGCTGTACACGTTTCAGTATACCATTGATTTGGGATAAATCCTAAAATCTCAGCTAATCCAGTGGAGAATGACACTTCAAAACCATAATTTAGATATAGAAAAACGCGTCGTCTAATTTTATCATACTTTATCCGAATACCTTCTTTAAGGTCATCTTTCATAGAATTAGTTGCTTCTTCATTGACTGCATGACATATCTCTTGTATGGATCTGTAGTAACCATAAGGAATATTGATTGTGTCAAGAACAATATCATTCAGTGGTTGTTGTCGATACTGAATAGAATAGTCCATTCCATGTCTCATGGTTGTCCATGTATGTGGATATTGAATTTCAGCTAAAGCCACTTCATATTTTCCGTTCAGATAGATGGTTCGAGGCATACGAATTTGATAATTCGAAGTCTTGTTGTTGGGATAATAGTTCATACTAGCATTGCTGGGTAAAGTAATGTAAAAACTTGTTGACTCCATGACAGCTAAATCGTTTATGTGATGTAGATAGACTAGATGTGTATATACATTACTTCATGTTTGACACTCTTCATCCTCACTTTCTACATTGCTGTCTACATTATTGTCTAAATTGCTATCTACATGATCTAAATTGGTATCTACTACTTCTCCCTGACAACAAGCACTAACACACCTAAGTTTTACAGGAATAGTATTTTTATTTCCATTTTCTTTACAACAACAACACCATAACTCTTTAATCCATGTTAAAAAGTTTCCCATCCTTCTGGAAACAACCTTTGTTGACGTTGTTGTATCTCTTTTGTAATATCTTCACGAGTTGTCTTTTTACCAAAAACAGTTTTTGGAATATTAGCATCTACAATTTCCTCAATAAACTGCTTCCAACCATGCGGTGGTTCTCGTTGTTCTTTTCTTCTTGTAGCAACCAATGCTTCTTTCAACAAATCAATAATGTTGGAATTTGTAATGACAGTACCCGTTTTTAAAACAAGTTCATTTTTATCTGTCCATCTCGTACCATATTTCTTAAGTTCTGCTAGAAGTTGTGTTAGTTTTACATGATAAATAGGTTGAAAATGGCTTAGAAACTGTTGGGACTTTTCTGATTTTTCTGCTTTGGATGATGTAACAGACTTTTGTCGCTGTTGTTGCGACTGAATTGTTCGTAAATGACGGCCAAGAACTTGAGACATTTCTATTGCCTTTTCACGAGTTCTTTTCCCACGTAAAAGTTTATTCACTTTCGTTTTGATTTCACGATCTTTTCCCTTCTTTTCTAACAACATTTTATATTCATATTCAGGAATGAGGACCATTTTCATAGTATGTTTCATTTTAACAGCAACTGAGCTAACAAGGGCAATGCAAATTTAGCAATAGCTCCAATGAATCCTCCTTTCTGATTAACCAACTTCTTTTTTCTTCGAAGTGATATCTTCTTATCTGCTAGTGTGCGTAGGGTATGACGTTCAGGCTTGAATACCTTATACCTTTTTGAGCTTAAGGGTAAATGTCCTCGCAATATATTCAAACAAATTTCAAACAAGCTAGTTAATTCCTCCTTAGTAGCTTGTTGTAGCAAGGTTTTACGTCGTTTAGGCCCGCTGCGTGCGAGCAAGTGAAGAAAAGGTTGATTCGCTTGAATACGTTTAGACATCTTGGCTGCGAATGGTCAAGTGACTTGGTTCTTGTTCATACACTACCTTATCAACATAGACGTAATGTGCATCTTTTGGTAAAATGCCTGTACGAATACGTAGTTGATCATTCGTCTTCGGCTTCAAATCAATGAATAAATAGCCATGAGGTTTGCTCGTAGCATCTTGATAGGCTTCTATGAGAAATTGAGATTTTCCAGGATACATTTGTCGCGCTAATGTACTTATTTGTTGGCTGTCTCTAGGATTTTTAAACAGAATGATGTAATGTGTATTCAAACTAATATTTCGCATTTCTCTACCATGATGGAATAAATTATGCACAATAAAAATAATGCTTAGATTTTGATGACTGCTACCAACACTAAAGAGACGTGTCATACGCTCATCACTATGACATTTGGTCATTAAGTCATCAATGATGAGTAAGTTTGGCTTTTTCGGGTTAAAACGCTCTTCAATGTCATCTGGAATGCCTTGATAAAATTCCACACCTTTCATTCCCTTGTACAAAGGCTGATCTGCTGCATAGAGCCATAAAATGGTTTTTGGAGAGGGTTTAATTAACTTTTGTTCTAGAATTTCTCTAACTAGAGAAGTTTTACCACTGCCTGTAGGTCCAGAGACCAAACATGTGAATGGATGCTTTATTTTCGAATATCTGTTTCTTTCACCCAACTGTTAAACTTCTTTGGCCAACCTAACCACTTCACAAATAATTCTTTAACACCTCGTCTTTTTCGTGTTTTCAAAACCTTTTCAATTCTGTAGACTGATTCAATATCTTTTGTCACTTTCTGTAGTTCTTCTTCATAGAAATGTCCATCAATATCTTCATCCAAAAAGTCTTTCACACGATACAAGTGTACTCCTTGCTTCTTACAACGATGTGTGATAATGAAGACTTCTTGCGTCCACTTTATATGATAATCACGTTGAAATACATATTTTATGTGAGAAATGCGAACCTTATCACCAATTTTAAATTTGTAGGGTTTTTTCTTCTTCGGTTTTAATTTCAATTTGTCTACATACATATATTTCCACACTTTCGATTCAATGTCTTTACGAATGTCTGCAGGAACATACTTATTAGGGAGGGAGCCATGTGGTCTATGGTTGTAATTATACACTAAGTCTGGAAGAATGTCCATATATCGGTACGTTTGATTATGTAGGAAATATCGATACATCATTCCCTTTAGAGTACGAATGACTCTCTCAGCATAGTTGGCTTTGGTTTCATTCTTTGTCGTATAGGCATGTATTCCCTCCTTCTTCATAAAAGCTTTTACCCATCTGTTTTTAAATTCAGTTCCCTTATCCGACCTTAGAGTTCGTGGTCTTCGTTGTGTTTCATGAAAAATCTTTTGAAAGGCTTCTATGACGCTGGTATGTGATTTGTTAGGTATTGGCTGCACCCATAAATATTTGGAAAACACATCAATGACAACCAACAAAAAACGGGTGTCATCATTATAGGAAGCTATGTTTCCCATGTCAGCTAAATCAATATCCCACATGTCATCAATTCCACGTGTAATGACACGTTGCCTTTTAAACCTGTATTTTACAGGTTGTAGTAAACTGAAGGCATCTTGATCCTGTAACCATTTCTTCACTTGCGAATGAGTGACTGGTTGATCATGTTTTCTTAATATGTGATAAAGTTTGTATGGACCAGCAAATGCCCCGGGTTGACCAGGTTTAAAATAAATATTGGTTAGGTAGTCTTTCCACGTCGACATGTTAACACTAAATGATTAACACTTGTTAACATATCTTACATTTTTTTTATCAACACATCTTGCATTTTATCAACATATCTTACAAATCAAGTATTGATACAATGGTGTGAATAATTGGAGTCCATTGATCTTCAATGAACATTAACCAACTACTTAATTCATCAAATGTGATAGCATCTACACCATATTTTTCACAACGTTGATTTGCATTATCTAACACTTTATCTAAATGAATGTAATATTTAGCTTCATTCCAATATGTATAGACACATGCAGAATGACAAGTATGTTCTGAACACTCTTCATTTTGACAAGCAGGACATACTAAACATGCAAACTTTTTTACAGCTAATAACATTTCTTCACAATATGTCTTTTGCACAATATATTGTCTCAATGTAATGTCTGTCATTATACTGCAATGTAGATTAACCACTCTCTCACTTCATAAAACAGTCTTGGATCAAATCGAGCGAAGTGATATGCTGCTTCCACATCAAACTTCTCAGCTCCGTCAATGTTTGAAAGCACACACTCTTTGATGAAATCCTCACGTAATTTCGGTACGTTCAGCGTGGAATGAGCAAGTTCCCAATAGATGTCAAAGTGTTCCAGTTGTTGTTGAATAGATCCAAAACGCGCCAGTTCACTTATCATGTAGTCCACATACGTCTCCTTGAAAAACGTTTCTACATCTATCTTTCACATATCCATATGACACGTCTACACACTTTGACGACTGGCAAGCAAATGACTTGTAGTCTTACTCGGCAGATACTGTTAGTGAGCCGCACTTGTTGCAGAAGTTGTCAGGTTCACACAACTTGCAATTGTACTTGTGGCAGTGACAATCATAATCCTCAGCATATCCGTAAGCACCACAATATTCACAGGTAAGTCCAAGTTGATTTTGCACATCCATATTCTCCAATCGAACTTCAGACAGTCTTTTCTTGGATAGCTTTGACACTTTCATTCAATTGTCCTTTTGCAGCTTAACAGGAGTTTTCTTCCCATGACATTCCGTACATGGTAGTAAGGTTGAGGTTATGCTATGGATTTCCTGAAGCAATGTCCCCCATTCACCATCATTCATGTTGATGTAACGCGTATATTCTTTCCCTTCAAACAGTGATGTTTGCACAAAACTCACATAGCGCATATCCAAGTATGAAATGACTTCAAGCCACTTCGTTTGCGTTAAGTACAGTTTGAAGCCAATGTTGCGTAATCTTGTCAAGTTCTGACACACAATCTTCCACAAGGATGGTGATAAAGCAAGCCATCTCTCTCCACGTTTGATTCGAAGAAATAGCCCAAATTCTCCATGCTCCACAGTAATGGTTAAGTTTGCACTAATTTTAAAGCTGCTTGTCTTCTCCATGGCTGCGCGTTGAATGATGAATTCACTTCACCCTTCTCCTTTTATACCATTAGAAATTGCAGAGTCAGCTTTTTTTTATAGTTCTTCAAACATTTTACAAAGCTTTGAATTCACTTCAACTCGTTCATTGTTGAATCGAACAAGTTCTGATGCATTCGTCGTCAATGGAACGCCATCATCATAATGTAAAATAATTCTAGCAGCTACAGCTAGCATGAGTTCAGCTGCCCAAGTTGTATTCGCGCGGATAAATGCTGAATCAATGTCGTAAGTTGATGGTAAAAGTAGTTCTTCACATTCCTGTAGAAATGAGTGGATGAATTCATGTCTTGGAATTATCTTTCCAACAGCTTCCCAATGCTTATGCAAATTCTTCACTTGTAAAATCCAATTAGATTCAAAAGCAGGAAGCTTTGAAAACACATAGTCAACATAGTTCACTTTGAAGACGTCATCCATGGTCTCTACACATCGGTGAAGGTAATGTTGACATTGTTAATAATCAGGTGAAAGCGGAGAGCGATGTGTTCTGACGATACCTGAAAGCATTAAGACTTAACGTAGGGAAAATCCAATTCCTTCTCAAATTTATTGATCGTTCCCACACTCTGAAATTATCGATCGGTTTTCCCTCACACTCTGTACGAGTACACTCTGAAATTATCGATCGGTTTTCCCCCCACACTCTGTACGAGTACACTCTTAAATTTCTCAGTCGGTTTTCCCCCCACACTCTGTACACATGTACTTATGCTGTGTGTGTGTGTGAGTGTGGTTACTGTAATTGGAAACCATTGAAATATGACTAATTAAATGTTATCATAATAATAATAATAAAAAAAAAAAAGAAGAAGAAGAAAAAAAGAAGAAAAAAAAAAAAAAAAAAAAAGAAGAAAAAAAAAAAAAAGAAAAAAAAAAAAAAAAAAAAGGAAAAAAAAAAAAAAAAAAAAAAAAAAAATTCGGGGGGGGGGGGGGGGGGGGTCAGTCCCGACTGCCGCCTAGGGGGGGTCCCCATGGTATATGATTCTTGACCAGGGGGGGGGGTCAGTCCCGACTGCCGCCTAGGGGGGGGGTCCCCATGGTATATGATTCTTGACCAGGGGGGGGGTCAGTCCCGACTGCCGCCTAGGGGGGGGTCCCCATGGTATATGATTCTTGACCAGGCGGGGGGGGGGGGTCAGTCCCGACTGCCGCTTAGGGGTGGGGGGTCCCATGGTATATGATTCTTCACCGGGGGGGGTCAGTCCCGACTGCCGCCTAGGGGGGGGGGGGGGGGGTCCCCATGGTATATGATTCTTGACCGGGGGGGTCCCCATGATGACATCACTTCCGGTCCAGACAGTATGACGTCACAAAGTGCAGTAGAAACGGCGTTTTTACCCTACTGTCACGTGACAAATGGAATCCCCCGTTGCACATCTACACTGTATATGTTACAGGGAATCTGTGAAATTAGGGAGTTCATGAAATCTCTAGTGGATTCGTGTAATAACTTGCTCAATCAATTTTGATGTTTTTATTGAGAATTTTCATGTTTGCAATGTAGTATTTTACCGAAATTAATAGTAGATTTTGAATTAATATACTCAAAGCACTCGATTGCCAAACTATCATTCATGAGATACTTCAGTACCTAAATTCAGCGGTATTTTTTATCCTACGTAACTTATGTCACATTTCACGCCAAATTCTGTTATTTTGGATGGTAATGTTATAAATTCCAATTCCTTTCGATATGGAAAGGGATTCACAGTTTTGAAGAACCGCTAAACAGCCTTCCTGAATGAATAATTTTTCAAAATAGTTTTTGAGATATCGTCCGAACAAAAAATGTTTACGGACGGACGGACAGACCGATAACAATAGCCTTCAGCCATATTGGCTGAGGGCTAAAATCGGCTGAAATTCGAACTGATTCTATTCACTGCTGTAGGAGATCTAGCTCGGAATAGCTAGAAGTAATTGGAAAACGAGAGTTCTGGAACAGGAAGTGACGTCATAATGACGTCATTGGGTGTTTCAGAACACCCATGAGAGTTCTGGAACAGATGATTTATAGAAGCGCGCGCTCGTGTCAATGACGTCCTCATGACGTTATAATGACGTCCTCATGACGTTATAATGACGCCATCATCATGACGTTATAATGACGTCATCATGACGTTATCATGACATCATAATGACGTTATGACGTCATGCAATCATACTTAGACAGTCCTAAGTAGCATAACCCTAAGTCCCCTGTCGATCATCATGCCGTCATGAGTCACGTGACCTGTCAATCATCAGTCATGTGACCCTAACCCTATATGAGAAATATTTTCCTGATCATTAATCTTCCGTCCCGCGTGGCTCACTTGGTAGAGCAGAGGACTCGTGGGCAGAAGGTAAGTGGTTCGATCCCGCCCTCGGGCATCACTTTCACCTTCTGTCTATCATATAATTGGGTTCTCGATGTGAGGACCTCCCGCCGGGGTTCTCCATGTGAGGACTTTCATCATCTGTCTATCATACCATGGGGATACTCCATCTGAGGACCTAACCCCCCCCCCCCCCTCCTAGGATGTGATTCAGCAGCCCTATAAGAGCACATTGTGTGCACATAAGTGTTTCATTCTTGCTGTGGCTGTTGTTGGATACATATGGAAAAAAGTGAAAACAGTTGCTCTTACTGTTGTTGGATATTACATGGAGAACAAGTGAAGGATTGACTGGAATACACATAGGGCACGAAGTGAAAAATTGACTATTCTTTGGAAAGGAAGTGAGGGAGTGGTTATTCTTTGGAGCGGAAGTGCAAGATTGACTGGAATACACATACAGGCGAATTGGCAAAAGAGTTGTGGTAAGTTTGTTTTTTTTTTACTTGTGTGACTCTGGGACATGATGTGATATTATGTGACATCATGTGACACTATGTGACTATGTGACATCATATGGCTATATAACTATGTGACACCATGTAAGGGCTATGTAAACATAATTAGTCCAAGTATGTATGTAATTATCAGATCGTTCAATAGACTAGCCCTGTTAGCTCACTTGGTAGAACAGAGGACTCGTATGCGTACCCATGGTCTGAAGATCGGTGGTTCGATCCCACCTCAGGGTAAACTTTTTTTGTTTTGTTTTGATTACTTTTGTGACTCTGTGACATTTTTTAACATAGTAACTATATTTCTATGTCTATTTTCGCTAATAATATTTAATTACTTATATTTCAGTGGTTCTATTGCAGTAACCACACACACACACAGCGTAGGAATAAGTACATGAAAGACATCAGAGTGTGAGAACGATCAATAAATTTGAGAAGGAATGGGATTTTCCCTATGCTAAGTCTAATGTTATGTTTTATGTTGTAGTTGTTTATAAAATGGTAGTTCTAGACCAACTTTAACCAATGTAGCTTTTGGAAAACATATGATATATAAAATAAGTTTTAGCATTTTACCAAGCTACTTATTCAAATGTTCTAAAGTTATAGTAGTTGAAAAATGGTGGTTCTAGACCAACTATAACAAATTTTTAGTTTTTGATAACATATGATGTATAAAATAGGTTTTATCATTTTACTAAGCTTTGAATGTTCTTAAGTTATAGTAGTGGAAAAATGGTGGTTCTAGACCAACTTTAACAAATTTTGTTTTTTGACAACATATGATGTATAAAATAAGTTTGAACATTTTACCATGTTGTAGTAGGGTAAAAATCAGGGTTCTAAACCCACTGTAACAAATATAATTTTACACGTTTTAGTCGATTCTACTAACAGCCTTTCTTAATGCTTTCAGGTATCGTCAGATCACATCGCTCTCCGCTAGATGACTCTGCTAAAACGTTCAGTAAGTCTTCATCTTTTGAATGCTGATGAGTTTGGGAAAATCCAAGCTTAAGCGTATAAATGTGTTGGCTTTCACTTGATCATTAACAATGCCAACATTACTTCTTCACCGATGTGTAGAGACCATGGATGACGTCTTCAAAGTGAACTATGTTGACTATGTGTTTTCAAAGCTTCCTGCTTTTGAATCCGATTGGATTTTGCAGGTGAAGAATTTGCATCAGCATTGGGAAGCTGTTGGAAAGACAATTCCAAGAGATCGTTTCATCCGCTGGTTTCTATGCGAATGTGAAGAACTACTTTTACCATCAACTTACGACATTGATTCAGCGTTTATCCGCGCGAATACAACTTGAGCACCTGAGCTCAAGCTAGTTGTAGCTGCTAGAATTATTTTACATTATGATGATGACGAATGCATCAGAACTTGTTCGATTCAACAATGGACGAGTTGAAGTGAATTCAAAACTTTGTAAAATGTTTGAAGAACTATAAGAAAGCTGACTCTGCAATTTTTTGATGGTATAAAAGGAGAAGGGTGAAGTGAAGTCATCATTCAATGCACAGCCATGGAGAAGACAAGCAGCTTTAAAATTAGTGTGAACTTAACCATTACTGTGGAGCATGGACAATTTGGACCATTTCTTCGAATCAAACTTGGAGAGAGATGGCTTGCTTTAGCACCATACTTGTGGAAGATTGTGCGTGGGAGATTGAAAAATTTACGCAACATTGGCTTCAAACCGTACTTAACGCAAACGAAGTGGCTTGAAGTGATTTCATACTTGGACATGCGCTATGTGAGCTTTGTGCAAACATCACTGTTTGAAGGGAAAGAATATACGCGCTACATCAACATGAATGATGGTGAATGGGAGACATTGCTTCAGGAAATGGATAACATCAACTCAGTCTTATTCGCCAAACCTGAGCCATGTACGGAATGTCATGGCAAGAAAACTCCTATCAAGCTGCAAAAGGACAATCGGATGAAAGTATCAAAGCTATCCAAGAAAAGACTGGCTGAAGTTCGATTCGAGAATATGAACGTGCAAAATGATCTCGGACTTACCTGTGAATATTGTGGTGCTTACGGATATGCTGAGGATTATGATTGTCACTGTCAAAAGTACAATTGCAAGTTGTGTGAGCCAGACAACTTCTACAACAAGTGCGGCTCACAAACAGTATCTGCAGAGTAAGACTGAGAGGCATTTGCCTGCCAGCCGTCATAGTGTGCAGACGTGCTATAAGGACATGTGAAACAAAGATGGATGTAGAAACATGTTTCAAGGAGACGTATGTGGACTACATGATAAGTGAACTGGCACGTTTTGGATCTATTCAACAACAACTGGAACACTTTGACATCTAACTTGCTCATTCCACGTTGAACGTGCCAAACTTACGCAAGGATTTCCTCAAAGAGTGTGTGCTTTCAAACATTGACGGAGCTGAGGAGTTTGATGTGGAAGCAGCATATCACTTTGCTCGATTTGATTCAAGAATGTTTGATGAAGTGAGAGGGTGGTTAATCTACATTGCAGTATAATGGCAGATATTACATTCAGACAATATATTGTGCAAAAAAACATACTGTGAAGAAATGTTATTAGCTGTAAAATAATTTGCATGTTTAGTATGTCCTGCTTGTTAACATGAAGAGTGTTCAGAACATACTTGTCATTCTACATGTGTCTATACATATTGGAATGAAGCTAAATATTATATTCATGTAGATAAAGTGTTAAATAATGCAAATCAACGTTGTGAAAAATATGATGTAGATGCTATCACATTAGATGAATTAAGTATTTGGTTAATGTTCATTGAAGATCAATTGACTCCAATTATTCACACCATTGTATCAATACTTGATTTGTAAGATATGTTGATTGAGTTATAAAAGCATGTTGATTGAGTTATATAGCAAAATAAAATGCAAGATATGTTAACCAGTGTTGATCATTTAGTGTTAACATGTCGACGTGGAAAGACTACTTAACCAATATTTACTTTAAACCTGGTCAACCCGGGGCATTTGCTATTCCTTACAAACTTTATCATATATTAAAAAACATGATCAACCCGTCACTCATTTACAAGTAAAGAAATGGTTACAGGATCAAGATGCCTTCAGTTTACTACAACCTGTAAAATACAGGTTCAAAAAGCAACGTGTCATTACAAGTGGTATTGGTGACATGTGGGATATTGATTTAGCTGACATGGGGAACACAGCTCCCTATAATGATGACACCCGCTTTTTATTGGTTGGCATTGATGTGTTTTCCAAATATTTGTGGGTGCAGCCAATACCTAATAAATCACATACTAGCGTCATAGAAGCCTTTCAAAAGATTTTTCATGAAACACAACGAAGACCACGAACTCTAGGGTCAGATAAAGGAACTTAATTTAAAAACAGATGGGTAAAAGCATTTTTGAAGAAGGAGGGAATACATGCCTATACAACAAAGAATGAAAACAAAGCCAACTTTGCTGAGAGTGTCATTCGTACTCTAAAAGGAATGATGTATCGATATTTCCTGCACAATCAAACTTATCGCTATATCGACATCCTTCCAGACTTAGTGTACAATTACAATCATAGACCTCATGGCTCCTTCCCTAATAAGTATGCTCCTGCAGATATTCGTAAAGACAACGAATCAAAAGTGTGGAAGTATATGTATGTAGACCAATTGAAATTGAAACCAAAGAAGAAGGAAAAACCCTACAAATTTAAAATTGGTGATCAGGTTCGCATTTCCCATATGAAATATGTATTTCAACGGGATTATTATATAAAGTGGACGCATGTTTGGTCTCTGGACCTACAAGTAGTGTTAAAACTTCTCTAGTTAGGAAAAATCTAGAACAAAAGTGAATTAAACCCTTTCCAAAAACATTTTATGGCTCTATGCAGCAGATCAGCCTTTGTACAAGGAAATGAAAGGTGTGGAATTTTACCAAGGCATTTCAGATGACATTGAAGAGCGCTTCAACCCGAAAAAAACCAAACTTACTCATCATTGATGACTTAATAACTAAATGTCATGGTCATGAGCGTATGACACGTCTCTTAAGTGTTGGCAGCAGTCATCAAAATCTAAGCATTATTTTTATTGTGCATAATTTGTTCCATCATGGTAGAGAAATGCGAAATATTAGTTTGAATACGCATTACATCATTCTGTTTAAACATCCTAGAGACAGTCAACAGATAAGTACATTAGCGCGACAAATGCATCCTGGAAAATCCCAGTTTCTCATAGAAGTCTATCAAGATGCTACCAGCAAACCTCATGGCTATTTATTCATTGATTTGAAGCCAAAGACGAATGATCAACTACGTATTCGTACAGGCATTTTACCAAAAGATAAACATTACGTATATGTTGATAAAGTAGTGTATGAACAAGAACCAAGTCACTTGACCATTCGCAGCCAAGATGTCTAAACGTATTCAAGCAAATCAACCTTTTCTTCACTTGCTCGCACGCAGCGGGCCTAAACGACGTAAATCCTTGCTACAACAAGCTACTAAGGAGGAATTAACTAGCTTGTTTGAAATTTGTTTGAATATATTGCGAGGACATTTACCCTTAAGCTCAAAAAGGTATAAGGAATTCAAGCGTGAACGTCATACCCTACGCACACTGGCAGATAAGAAGATATCACTTCAAAGAAAAAAGTAGTTGGTTAATCAGAAAGGAGGATTCATTGGAGCTATTGCTATTTGCATTACTCTTGTTAGCTCAGTTGCTGTTAAAATGAAACATACTATGAAAATGGTCCTCATTCCTGTATATGAATATAAAATGTTGTTAGAAAAGAAGGGAAAAGATGGTGAAATCGAAATGAAAGTAAATAAACTTTTACGTGGGAAACGAACTCGTGAAAAGGCAATAGATATGTCTCAAGTTCTTTGCCGTCATTTATGAACAATTCAGTCGCAACAACAACGACAAAAGTCTGTTACATCATCCAAAGCAGAAAAATTAGAAAAGTCCCAACAGTTTCTAAACCATTTTTAACCTATTTATCATGTAAAACTAACACAACTTCTAGCAGAACTTAAGAAATATGGTACGAGATGGACATGTAAAAATGAACTGTCATTACAAATTCCAACATTATTGATTCGTTGAAAGAAGCATTGGTTGCTTCAAGAAGAAAAGAATGGCGAGAACTACCACATGGTTGGAAGCAGTTTATTGGGGAAATTGTAAATGCTAATATTCCAAAAACTGTTTTTGGCAAAAAGACAACTCGTGAAGATATTACAACAGAGATACAATAACGTCAACAAAGACTGTTTCCAGAAGGATGGGAAACTTTTTAACATGGATTAAAGAGCTATGGTGTTGTTGTTGTAAAGAAAATGGAAATAAAAATACTATTCCTGTAAAAATTAGGTATGCCAGTGCTTGTTGTCAGGGAGAAGTAGTAGATACCAATTTAGATCATGTAGATAGCAATTTAGATAACAACGTAGACAGCAATGTAGAAAGTGAGGATGACGAGTGTCAAACATGAAGTAATGTATATACGCATCTAGTCTATCTACATCACATAAGCGATTTAGCTGTCATGGAGTCAACAAGTTTTTACATTACTTTACCCAGCAATGCTAGTAATAACTATTATTCCAACAACAAGGCTTCAAATTATCAAATTCATATGCCTCGAACCATCTATCTGAACGGAAAATATGAAGTGGCTTTAGCTGAAATTCATGGATACATACATGGATAACCATGAGACATGCAATGGACTATTCTATTCAGTAACACTTACAGAATCTGTTCTTGACACAATCACTATTTCTTATGGTTACTACAGATCCATACAAGAGATATGTCATGCAGTCTTTGAAGAAGCGGCTAATTCTATGAAAGATGACCTTAAAGAAGCTATTCGGATAAAGTATGATAAAATTAGACGACGAGTTTTTCTATTTCTAAATTATAATTTTGAAGTGTCATTCTCCGCTGGATTAGCTGAGATTTTATGATTTATCTCACATCAATGGTATACTGAAACGTGTACAGCTGAACATAAAGCCGAAGTGAAACAGGGATTTTATACACTTTATATGTACTGTAGTATTTGTGAGCCACAAGTTATTGGCGATTATTATGTTCCTTTGCTACAAGGACATGATGGAGACATTGTCATGAAAAGTTATGGAGAACCTCATTATGTTCCTGTAAACACATCCAAATTTGACGTGATAGAAATGAATATTAAGGATGACACAGGTCCTAATGTTCCATTTCATACTGGAAAAGTGATCTGTAAACTTCATTTTCGACCAAAAACATTATGAAAGCATATACACACAATCCTTCTATGTATCGCAACCATTTTCTTCGTCAAGTGGGTGGGGAATTACCAGGATTTAAAGGAGCGCGAATAAAATATGGATATGGCATTGGTTCAATACTGGGATCATTGGCCCGTAAAGTAAACCACTGCTTAACGCAGGGGCTAAAATCGTTTCACCACATCTTAAAAAGGCTGCAAAAGATGTCGCGAAAGATGTTACAGGTCGAGCATCACAACATGTGATTGGTGATGTGTTAGGAGGATAAAAGAGAGCGCAATCAGCAAAATCTGTCAGAAGGCGAAAGGCAGCTAAACGGAAAACATCAAGAAATATATTTTTTAATCATGTCTTTAATTCATAATCATTCTTGTGAATGTAGTCTTTCTCCATTACAATGGTTTTGCATACCACCAAAGGAAACTGCTGTAGAGTTATAAAGTTATAATGTAGACTATCAACCACTAACTACCATTAGAGAAGGTGCTCCAATAGAATTCTACATTCCTGCGAGTACAGAAGAATATCTAGATTTAAAGAACAGTTAACTCCATATTGTATGCCGCATTGTAAAGGCTGATGGAACACTGTGTGGTGCAGATGATAACGTATCATGTATCAATGACTTGTTTAATGGGTTATGGTCCAATATTGAATTATTTCTAAATGATCGTTTGGTATCACATAGTAACAATACCCATGGTTATACCAGTATTATATCTCATCTCATTCATGACTCGGAAGAAAGTCTCCATTCTGAGCGCCCTATGCGTCTCATCTATAAAGATACTGCCGGGTCAATGAATACTCATGAGGTGAAAAGAGCTAATCATGAAAGATATGTGTCAGATTTTCATGTAAATGTTGATGGTGGCGATCTAGCTGAAACAGGAAATAATGGTTTACATAATCGGTATTTGTATACACGTCTAAGCCGTGAGTTTATGCTTACATGTGCTTTAATGGTAGATTTGTTTGAGCAGGATCGTTATCTTTCCAATGGTGGTAGTATAAAATTACGTTTACATAGACAAAAAGATGAATATGTATTAATGGCAGCAAATAAGTAGAAGTGAGAGAAGCGTTTTTAACCATTCGCAAAGTGAGAGTTAGTCCAGGTCTTCAGTTAGGACATACAGATGCATTGATGAAAAGTCCTGCTAAGTTTCTTATTACTAGAAAAGAGTGTAAAATTTTAGCTATTGCAACTGGATTTCAATCTTATGTGAAAGATAGCATATTTTAGGCCAATTACCAAAACGTCTTGTCATTGGACTGGTTCATAATGAATTCTTTGCTGGAACAGTATTGAGAAATCCTTACAATTTTGAACATTTTGAGCTTAACTTGATGCAGCTTTACTCTGATGGTGAACCAGTCCTATCCAAAACTTTCAAGCTTGACATAAATCGAGACAAATATCTTGACGCTTTTGAAACTCTTTACAAATCTTTTGATAGATTGAATGGTGAGAAAAATTCCCTCATAAAACGGGAAGATTGGCCTAGATTATTCTTTATTTTCTTCTGACTTAATACCTGATTATGATGGCGATGATGATTATGCCCTTATCAAGCATGGGAATTTGCGACTAGAAATGAATTTTGCTGGTGCCTTGCAAAATACAGTCTAGTTATAGTGTATGCTGAATTTGATAACATTGTTGAAATAAGTGCAAATCGTAGCATTCAGTTCGACTACCAGTCATGAACACGAAGCAGCTAGAAGCCATACTATCCCATGATGCCGCGACAAAAGGCTTGTTTCAAGGTGTGTTTTCCATGGACCAGTTGCCATCTTTACAACGCGGTGCCTATGTCATCAACACAGACGATCATGATGAACCAGGAGAGCATTGGGTGGCAGTATATTATGACGAAGGCCCTGCAGTATATTTTGACTCTTATGGACTTTTACCTATAGACAGTCGTTTGAATAAGTTTTTAAAGTTTAATTTCATTTATAATTCAGTTCTATTACAAACGCCCATATCATCTACATGTGGATTTTATTGTGTGTATTATATAATTCAAAGAGCTCGAGGACATAGTCCTTTTAAAATCACTGATGTATTAAGAAGAAGTGGTGGTGATTTTGTTGTAAAGGATTTTGTATATAGACATTATAAGCCATTATTTTATTGATGTTGTATTAGTTAAGTTGTATTAGTTAAGTTGTTGTAATTGTTAATTTTATTATGGATATTGTAAATAAACAAGACAGTTTTATACAGTATTCTTTTTTATTGTGTTATACATTATTTACATTTCAACAAATCTATTTTACATTAAACTTTTATTTCACAAATACATTCCATACATTGATAAATAAATGCCATTCATACCAATCTAAATTAATATATGTATCATAGACATTACACCCACGTTTGTAAATGCTATGAAAACTAGCATAACACTGTCCATTACTGTCCATTTATTATTTTAACATCTTCGTGTTCAGACAGTCTCAGTTCATATCCATGATCATTCATGTCAATATCCATCTACATAACACACATGGGATGTATCAGCTCAATGGACTTCAAGGCACTCCTTCCTCTTTGAATTCAAGAGTCAGGTTCTTTTCAATCCAATGCTTGTAACAGAGCGTACCATTCCACTGTGTTGAGGGTTATGTAGTCGTAGCGTTCTGCAAGCTCGTCATGTTGTCGAAATCGTACAAACACGTCTAGACAGTTCTCAGTCACACGCACTTCTAAATCCTCTGAGAGTATAATGAGAAAGCCAGGTATCCTCAACTTCTCTAGACGGTCTTTCAACACATATTGTTCGTCAGGTGATAGATTGATATACTTTCCAAAATTCTTAACACAATGTTATCACATATGTTTCTCAGATATGAGAATCCATTTGTAATGGGTTCGTATTCGGATAAAAAGTCTTCCATCTCGTTCAACAGTCAGATCAACTATGAGCTGTCTCCTTGTCTGCAAAGACGTTTTTATGCTCGCAAGATGGGGAAGAGTGAGCAGCTTCTAGGATTCGTAAGACTGCGCGCCAATTCTTCATATCAAAGTCAATCAAATCTGAATATGGAGTATATGGCATAACTCCATCATAATCCTCTGGATAATCCTGTAAAAGATTTCTCCAGAATCTAACACATATGTCAGAATCATGTTCAACCACAAACACTTCAACTTTATTTTCAGGTCTACGTTCAAACCCACGTTCAAGCGGTATGTTTTTAAAGTCTTTCCACACTTCAGGTTTAAACCGATTATCCGAGAACTTATTATCACTTCATTCCTATCATTTACAGCAAGGTAAGCACCACCGTTAACTTCGAGTGCATTCATGATGAAAATACCTTGTTATGTGCCGTCTTCTTGTCTTCGAAGCCTTTTATCCACTTCTCTCTCCTGCTTCTTCAGCATTTTCCATGCAGGTACTGTCAGCAAAATAACCCTATCTCAGGTATTGTCAACCAAAAAACCGTAGGACGGTTCCTTCCAGTCCTCTCATCTCTGAGGTATTTGCGAATATTTACCACTTCTTCATTACTTTGTTTCATAATCTTGATATACTTTCCATTTCCTAGAGAAAGCATTCAATCCCACGACTGTGGTGTTGGTGCCGTCTCCACTTTCAATTTCTTTATAGTAGTGGTAGGATTTTTAACTTTTAAGTCTTTGACTGTATCTGCAAGAGTATTCATATCAGTTGCAGATCTCTTACGACTTTCAAGTTCCATGTTAATGCTTCAATGTTCACGCCTCAAATAACTCTTGCGTTGGAGGACCTGCCCCTTTTATAACGTTGCCTTGTAATGTCCATGCGCTAAGGTGGAATAGCCATCATTCAGCACATATCGCTTGTCGTCATATGGGGAGAGGGCTACTTTACTCATCTTCTCCGAGAAAAGCTGGTGACTATGACTTCGAATAATGTGTCCTGTAGCCATCGTTTGAGTTTGGTTGAACAAACTGTCTCTATACTGTACATGTTTAATGCGTCTTTGGCAAGCTCGAGTGATGCCTTTAGCTGTATGTTTTTCTTTCCCGCCACACAATAAACTGTACATTTGCGGTCTTAGTCCAACAAACTCTTCAATGGGGATGCCTGCTGTCTCATCCTTCATTTTCCCAAGCACTTTTTTGTTGGAATGTTGGAATGTAGAAAGTGATCTGACGGATAGTCACTTGTGTCGAACAGGTCAGCATCTTGCCGTAACATAGACTGTCGGTGTCGTTGAAAAATAACGTGGCATTGGGATACTTGATCATGATGTAGTTGTAATGAAAGTTGAACATAAGCACTTTGCTGAGGTCGAGAATGGTGAATCCAACTTGAATGGGTTTATCCAGAAGCAAATCCACTTTGCGCATATGTACGGCGGTCAAATCTTCGTTGAAAATTTTGAATTTGTGGAAAGAAGGTTTGGCCACGAGTTTCTTGAACCGCTTTTCCTGGTGAACAAGTTCAACATTGATTCGCTTTCTCACATTTTCCATGGTTTTGCCAAACACAGAGTTGTTCATCAGCTTGAAGAAGCCTTTCTCAAATGGGTTCTTAGCCCATTTTCTCTTTTCCGTGTTCAAGATAATGTATTTTCCTAGCCATTTGCTCTGTTCAAACATGACGGCGCGATGTACTTTGGTGACTTTCAAACCCAGTGAGACGTACTGTTGTAAATTCCTGTAATGAAGTACATATTTCTTCTTGTCACACAAGTTAGGAATGAGCTTTTCACTGAGTTTATCTTTCAGGTTCAGATCTTTCCGCAGCTTCTGTCTGTACTCTGACAATTCTCCAACTTTGACACATTTCTGGAGCCAATGGTTAGTGATTATGACGATCATTGATTGAATTTGGATATTCTAAATCCACTTCCAAAATGAATCCAATGTCATCATCTTCAGCTACATGAAGTCGATGGATTCTGGCTCGCTCACCCACATAAATCCTCCTTGTGGCATGCTTTGTGACATGGCCCAGCCATACAAGTTGTTTGCGTCCAGGTACATAAGGTAGTTGTTCGGTATCTCAGAATTGTAATCTGCTACGTAGGGGTTATTTGCTTTTGCATACTTGTGTGTGATCACAGATATTCCTCCACGTATGCCTTGCTCAACCATTTGGTACATGTGAATGTCATTGATCAGTTTCCAACTTCACCTTTGTCGCTTTTAACATTGCATCCCACGACATTGCTGGCGCTGTATAGTAGTGACCAGGATCCAATTCATACGTGGCATACTTGACGAAAAATTTCAAGCAGGTCAGCTAGAAATAACACATCTGATTTCAGGTACAGGTCGTGGTATTCGCCAAATGTGATACAGTTGAATGTATCCCACACCTTCTGCGCATGAGCATAATCCTCATCGCTAATGTCCTCTTCGCTAATCTGACTATAAAACTTGTACTTTGATGGTAGCTGCATTTCAGTAAACTTGGATGGCTCTAGAACGTAATCGTAGGGGTACACTCCCTTTCCCAGCAGCAAATCTTGTTGGTCACTATCATGAATGTCATGTTATGAGGTCATGTTGTAGAAGTTGTCTTTCCCTTCTGCCGCAAGGTTGGATACCAGCTTCTGTAGAGAGGTACTCATGAACTGAAAGCTGTCTGTAAATTTCAGATTGCTCATGGTGAATGCAATATATTTCTCAATGGTGTTGGGAATGACTGTAATTGTTTCATCTTTGAATTTTGCAATTTCCTCCATGATCAGATGACTGTCATTGCCTCGAAAATTGTGGAAAAACATAGGTATGATAATAGAATATTTATCCCCTTGCTTATCCTTTCTAAGTCGGAATTGTGAGTTGCATTCGCTATGTGCAGCTCCGTGATATTTGCGATTGATGTGGTCATGATCTCTCACACGATCTGCTCCTACAGGTTCATGACAAATGTAGCAATCAACAGCGTTCTTGAAATTCTCTTTGTCTTCACGAGTCATCACCATTTCCTTTGGCCGCTCTAAACCAAGTACAATACGATCACGTTCATTCATCATATGGTCTAAAAAGACCTTTACGGCGTTGTCTTCTCGATACACGACTGGTGCACGTGTGTCATACTGACTCACAACTACATAGGGGAAGCTGTTTGGGCGATGATGTTGATACTTGTCCCCTTCTTCATGCTTTTGCGTGAAACATTCAAAGTCAGCATAAATCACAAACGGTGCTCGTTGCTGTTTGGCTACATTCTTGAACTTGATAAAGGGTTCTTTGGGGAATGATAAACGCTGTGCTCCATGCTTGCCATACACTTCTCGATGCTCATCTAAAAGATCTTGTCGCATAAATCCATGAAGACAGTTGAAACAATAAAAAGCTATACCATTATGATTTGATCGATAAGACATAAGTCTTCTGAAATTCTTGATGAGGAAGTAATGCCTTTTCTTGCATTGCTAATCAAAAGTAAGTTGATTTCTCTCGCACTGGTGTTTCGACTCAGTTGTATAGGAACAACTACATCTTGCTCATATCCAAACACGTTGATGGATACATCGTTCTCCTTTTTAAACTTTGGAATGTCCGTAATCGGTGTCGGAAATGTCATGCCCTCTAACTTTAATTCCTTCTCAAATGGTTTGTAATGATTTACGCGATGTGGGTTGTCGTTATGAGGGTGAAGATGGGCCAATACAGACCATATGAAGCACTTGTTGTCGTCATTCTGAATTTTTAATACAGCCTTTGTATTCTTTACTTTCTTCGGTAGTGGGATAAAACTACTCGCTTCCAGCGGCGCTGACGTAGCTGTATGTACTTCAATGTATAGTATGTTACCCAATACCCAGCCAGAGCCTTGTCGCTCATGTTCGTCAAACTTAGTAATCAATTTTTTATAGGCTTCTGGCAAGTCATGTTCAATATCCGCTGGATTGTATGCTGTATATGTTGGACTGCTGATATATGCATTATCCACTTGTTCTACCATAACACCTTCAGCATTCGCCGTCAGTTTCTTGAAGCGCGCATGTACCACGATATACCATTTCATTCTATGGTTTAAGGTCTCCAACAAATGTGCTTTGATACAGTTCTCTTGCTGTTGCATTTCAAGCAGTAAATCCGATCCATCCTCAGACTCAAACCGTTTTTCCTGCGCGTTTTTACCAATACTAACCCTTCTACCTCTCCCTACTTGCCATGTCTTTTGTTTCTTTGAAACATGCTCTTCATGAAGTACATTTTCCATCTCAGCTGGTATGCATGCATGTGCTTCAAACGCATCCATAGATAGAAATTCCACATTGCATTCCATACAGAGGACTGTACCGCATGGCCAAATGTCGTCTTGTTCTATTTTTACTCCTTTCCCATGCTCTTCATGTGCACGTTTCACTATAGTTTTCATCTCAGCTCAAAGGTATCCATAGTTGGAAATTCCACATGGCATTCCTCACAGAGAACTGGACCGTATGGCCAAATGTCATCTTGATCCATCTTTCGTCTCTTTGCTCCTTTTTAATGCTCTTCATGTGCACGTTTCACTGCAGATATAAGTTCTG
Organism: Protula sp. h YS-2021; assembly: GCA_949752745.1. Taxonomy (NCBI): domain Eukaryota; kingdom Metazoa; phylum Annelida; class Polychaeta; order Sabellida; family Serpulidae; genus Protula; species Protula sp. h YS-2021. The sequence continues at coordinate 38,981,699 of OX457033.1, forward strand.
CTCCGGTACATGCGCTAGCAAACTTGTCACGAGCACGTTTCACTACAGTTTTCATCTCTGCCTTACTACATGTGTGTGCCTCAAACAATTTCAAAGACGGAAATTTGACATTGCATACAACGCAGAGGACTGATTTATTCTTAACTGAACTCGCTGTCATTGTTGAACTCGCCGTGTTGCTTCATCAATTGATTAAACTGATATGATGAAATATAGGTCACGCTCATCCCATTTATACCACCTAGGCATGCACTGCAGATACATTTAGTGGAGAGCAATTCGTTCTGACGATACCTGAAAGCATTAAGAAAGAATGTTAGCAGAATCGTCTGAAACGTGTAAAAATCTTTTCTTACATACCATAACATAGTATGTTTTCAAAAAATTAAATTTGTTAAAGTTGGTTTAGAACCCTGATCTTTGGCCTACTACAACATGGTAAAATGTTCAAACTTATTTTATACATCATATGTTGTCAAAAAACTAATTTTGCTACAGTTGGCTAGAACCACTATTTTTCCACTACTATAGCTTTAGAACATTCAAATAAGTAGCTTGGTAAAATGCTAAAACCTATTTTATACATCATATGTTATCAAAAACTAAATTTGTTAAAGTTGGTCTAGAACCACCATTTTTCCATTACTATAGCTTTAGAACATTTGAATAAGTAGCTTGATAAAGTGCTAAAGCTTATTTTATATATCATATGTTTTCAAAAACTACATTTGTTAAAGTTGGTCTAGAACTACCATTTTTCAACTACTAAAACTACAATAACTATAAAACATAACATTAGAGTTAGCGTGGGGAAAATCCCATTCCTTCTCAAATTTATTGATTGCTCCCAGGCTCTGAACTAGTGCACTCTGAAATTTATCAATCGTTCCCACGCTCTGAACTAGTGTACTCTGAAATTTATCGATTTTTCCCACGCTCTGAACTAGTGCACTCTGAAATTTATCGATCGTTCTCACGCTCTGAGGTCTTTCATGTACTTATTCCTACGCTGCGTGTGTGTGTGGTTACCGTAATAGAACCACTGAAATATGACTAATTAAATATTATTAGTGAAAAAAGACATAGAAATATAGATACTATGTTAAAAAATGTCACAAAGTCACATGCTGTCACAGAGTCTCAAAGGAAACAAAAAAAAAACAAAAAAGTTTGCCCTGAGGTGGGATCGAACCACCAATCTTCAGACCATTGGTCCGCTTGCGAGTCCTCTTTTCTACCAAGTGAGCTAACAGGGCTGGTCTATTGAACGATCTGATAATTACATACATACTTAGACTAATTATGTTTACATAGCCCTTACATGGTGTCACATAGTTATATAGCCATATGATGTCACATAGTCACATAGTGTCACATGATGTCACATAATGTCCCAGAGTCACAAAAGTAAACAAAAAAAACAAACTTACACTCTTTACCAATTCGTCTGCATGTTTATTCCAGTCAATCTTTCACTTCCTTTCCAAAGAATAACCAATCTATCACATCGTGTCCTATGTGTATTCCAGTCAATCCTTCACTTGTTCTCCATGTAATATCCAAGAACAGTAAGAGCAACTGTTTTCACTTTTTTTCCATGTGTATCTAACAACAGCCACAGCAAGAAGGAAATACTTATGTGCACACAATGTGCTCTTATAGGAGTGTTGAATCACATCGGGGGGGGGGGGGGGGTGGGGAGGGGTCCCCAGATGCAATATCGGGGTGTCCCCATGGTATGATATACAGATGGTGGAAGTCCTCACATGGAAGACCCTGGGGGAGGTCCTCACATTGAGAACCCCATTATATGATAGACAGAAGGTAAAAGTGATGCCCGAGTGCGGGATCGAACCACCAACTTTCTGCCCACGAGTCCTCTGCTCTACCAAGTGAGCCACGCGGGACGGAAGGTTAATGATCGGGAAAATATTCCTCATATAGGGTTAGGGTCATATGACTGTTGATTGACAGGTCACATTACTGATGATTGTCAGGTCACGTGAGTAATGATGTCAAGATGATTGACAGGTGACTTAGGGTTATGCTGCTTAGGACTGTCTTAGTATGATGTCATGACGTCATAACGTCACTATGATGTCATCATAACGTCATGACGACGTCACTGTAACGTCATGATGACGTCATTGACATGGCTCGCGCTTCTATATATCATCTGTTCCAGAACTCTCATGGGTATTCTGAAGCACCCTATGACGTCATTATGACGACACTTCCTGTTCCAGAACTCTCGTTTTAGAACTACTGCTGGATCCAATGCATCAAATTTTGTAGATGTTTCCTCAAGTCCTCCCGAGCCGTTTTTAGGCAAAAGAAGGAACGGATACCATCCGGCACAATTACAACACATATTCTCTCATTGAGTCAGGTTTAAATCGAATCTGTTCACTGGTGTAGGAGATCTAGCTCGGAACAGAAACCCAACGTAAATGCCGACACCCAGACGAACGGACGAACGGACCGAACCCTTTCCGATAGGCCCCCTCGGGTGGGAGCCTAATAATAAATAAAAGTAATCATTCTTTATTTTTATTGTATATTTTGTATATATGCCATTGAAGTACATAGCCAATAACGAGCTAGAATTCTTGTAGTTTACTTTTATGCCTTAAGCTCTGTTCAACCGAAACATTTAGCCGCTAAATCATGGGCTTAAGCTGAAAACGAGTTCATTCACTTTTATGCTACAAAAGTATTGTTTGGCTACTTTTATGCTTCAATTGGGGCAGCAAATACTTTCTATCTAAAGCCCATAATTTAGTGGCTAAGGCTTCTGGATAAACAGGTAAAACAGGAAGAACACACTTTCTGACTATGTGTGAGCTTTACTTGAGTTTAAATATAAATTTTCACTTCAATGGGTAACGTTGCATGAAATATTTGAGTTAATTTTTCGATCAAGTTTCAACAGAATCCAAAACTTTACCGAATAGTCCAAGTCAAATTCAATAAAATGTTTTATTATATGCTTGGAGGTCCGCGTACAAAGAAATGATAGAATAACAAAACGAACCAGAACGTTTTTGATTGACAGATTGAATGGCGCCCCCCTATACGTATATTCATGGTCGCAAACAGAACCACGTGTTTTTCGGAGAAATTGGGTCAATGTCTGAATCCTCCGTTAAATTTTTCTCCCCTGAGAGAACAAGTCCCAGATCAAAATTTGGCCGGTCGTTATCGTCCATTGCGAACGACATTTTTGTAAATAAACAAACACTGACCGCATTAATTATACCGCGTCGCTCCAACTGAGCATAATGAAAACAAAAACATAGTGCTTGGTAAAATGTTTAAAAGGCAGAAAAATATAACAAAAACAGGCATATAATAAAAGTAATACATCATTCTGAGTGCGTACTATATTGTTTTTTTTTGCCTTCAGCTTTCTCTGCAGTTAATCTTATACAAGTTGTTTGTGTAAGTACTTCCCCTCATTTCGACACAGCAATTCAAAAATACTTCAATACTATTTGCATCCGTAATACCTATCTATATTCAATCATACCACCAATTTTAGGGCTCCGTGCAAGAAGGTACTAATTGAAATCTGCTGTTTTCAAAAAATTGGCTCTAAATGTGTGAACTCTGAACTTTTATATAGATTTTGATCTCTATTAGGTATGGCACACTCAGCTATGATTAACATACAAGTATAAATTTCATTTATGACAAGTATGAATGCCCACGTTACACTCTAACTTAGTCCGTGAATAAAGGTACTTTACTGAGTTGTATATTCTTGCATCGAGCCCTTCAATTGTGTATTTTCCGTTTACATCAGTTTGACTAATTTGACGTACAGCAGTTTACAAAAGTAAACTCTTAAGCTACGCAATTAAATCACGAAATATACGGGATTTGGGGTCCGAATATTCCGAATATTCCTAGCTCAAACCTTCAAACTGACCGAACAGAGTGACATCCAAAACCAACTCCAAAGCTGAAAACACACCAAATGCACCACAAACCACGTTCATTCTACATTTACATATAAGCAATTCTATATAGTGGATTTTTCGCTTTGCAATTTTATTTTTAGAGATGATCGTACGGTTCGTGCGGTTAAAGAAAATTCATGTTAATGCACTATGTTTCGGTCCAGTAAATGATTTTTCGGCCCAGCAGATTTCCGAACCACTGGTCCGGAATGTCCAACACGAAAAATTGTTTTCGAACCCTGTACCTTAAACCATTCAATCAAGATATCCCAGCAATGCAGCCATACCTCTTGTCACCGACACGCGGGGTCTAAACCTGTCCGACGCTGGGGTGAGTGAGGGCTTGTAGGCGGTGGGGCCGCATTCGATAAAACTTACAGCATAAATGGACACCAGATGAGCGATACACTTTACTTTGAAGATGGAAGATAAGAAGGAGGTGAGGAGAATGTCTCTGAGGTTGTGTGGGTGGGAGCTTGTAGGCGATTTGGTCGCATTCGATAAAACTTACAGCATAAATGTGACCAGATGATCGATACACTTTGCTTTAAATCATCTACTTCCATTTGGGGGAAAACAGCTCTGCATCAAATGTCCCATATTCCGACTTGTGTACTGAGGAAAAGTGTTTTTAAGTGCATATAGACGGCTTAGAGTCAAACCGCATAGCTCGCAAGTAACACGATGACTTAATTTATGTTCATCCAACTCTTCTTTCGTTGAGAACACTGCACTAAAGCAATATGCGCACTTGAAATCTTTCTGTTCACCACAATTTGAAGATTTAACCCCGACTCGGATCATGTCTGTGTCTCCATCGAGTTTCCTTTTATGTTTCACTGAGATATCGATCAAATTTCACTTGCACTGCTTGCACTTTCACTTGCACTGCTTGCACTTGCAATGCTTGCACTTGCACTCCTTGCACTACTTAAATTTGCACTGTTTCCAGAGGTCATTTCTGGTACACAACTCTCATGTGATGTACTGAAGATGCCAGACCTAAATCTATAATTGAATGCATATTTTTCTGTCCGCAAATTAAACAACTTATTTTTGCAAACATTAAGAGTAAGCGACAAATCCACATATCCGTTTAATGGACACAGCTTAATGAATTCAATTTTATGCATAAAAATCAAGTTAAATAAAATTTCCAGACATCTTAGCCAGGGCGAAATGACTACGCACATCACTTTTTATCTGGACAAAATAAACATTATTTAAAGTCATTCAGTATATGCATATCTATAGCTCTTGTGAAGGAATATTACGTCTTTTAATAACAAAAAAAAACAGTATGTAAAAATCCGCCGCAGGCGCAAAAAATCCCAGTATTCAAAAGTACAAATGTGTCGCTTGGAGCACGCAAGACACGCCCTCATTGAAATAAAAACTAGAGTTATTCTTACCGAAACATATCAAGCTGCCTTTTTACATCATGTATATTGGATTTTAGCAATTCATTCACTTCGCTTAGGTGTAAATTCTTCTGGCTTTCTGAAGCATTCTCTCTTAACATCCTTTCATTATCATATCTCAGATTAGATGCTGTGAGTAGAAGCTGCACTTTTCCTTCACTGCGTTTCATTTTTCATCTTGAGCAGTTCATTCGTCTCCTTTTTGATAGTATTCGCAGACCTCAGGCTATCTACTGTGTCTTTAAGCTGCTTGTGTTCTTCACTTCTTTTGGAAATGGCTTCTTTCAGGCTTTCATTTTTCATTTGAGCTGTCGATTCTTCTTCTTTTCAACAGTATTCGCAGACATCAGACTATCTACTGTGCCTTGAAGCTGCTTTTGTTCTTCACTTCTCTTGAAAATGGCCTCCTTCAGGCTTTCATTTTCCATCTGGAGCTGTTCATTTATCGCCTTTTCGGTACCATGCTCCCTTAATGTGCTTTCATTTTTAGACCTTAGACCAGCTAGTGTTTCTACAAGCTGAGTGTTTTCTGCATTTTTTAAATGTCCTGCTTCAAGTAGCAATTTTCAATCTTTAACTGATTATTTTTCTCTCTTTCAAATATATTCTGCTTCGACAGCTCATCCTCTACAATTGTCAACTGAGCAATTCTGCTTTCAAGCTGTTCATTACACTGTCTTCCTGAATCAATTTCCTAAATGAGCTGATCATAATCTGACCTCAACTGCATTAGCTCAGCTTTTTTTTAACTTTCTCACCGATTGCTGCCTTCTTTGCAGAAAGCAAGGCACTTGCACATTGCAGCGTTCTCAGGGCGCGAACAAGACCGAGTAACACAGTGGGACTTATTCCTAAGGAGTCTTCTCGCGATTACGAGTGCTTTACGCGCTGCAAATTCAAGAGGTAACTGTCGTAGTTGTAAGGGTTGACTATTTCCACAGCTAGCTTTATAGTAGAGTTTATGTTGAGTACCTGTAAACGTGAATAAAACATAGGCATCGGAGATGCAGAGACCTCAGCCAATAGCAGTTACATCACTGTGGGCCAGTTAATCTTTTGAGATACCGCCCGAAAAAAAACAATATTCTATGTGGAACGGATGGAGTGACAGCCATTCCTTGCACATCTACACTATATATACTTTCCACCTGAAAGGTTTGGTGAAGCTCGGATGAATAGTTTTTGAGATATTGTCCGGACAAAAAAGCTTACATACAGACGGACTGAGACGAACGGACGAACCGATAGCAATAGCTTTCAGTTAATATTGGCTGAAGGCTCCACTTTTATTAGACTAACTTAGATTATTCAAAACCAGAATACCTCAATATTACTATTCAAATGCATAACATGATTGCATGTGTATTAGGATCTTCTATTATCTCTGTTGATTTTACAACCCAAGTTTCTTGCATAACATCCCGTTATTGTTATAAATTCTTCATAGAAACTAATCATAGTCTTACTTGGTGGAGAAGATTTCCAGGTAAGATGACGACATCCCCTACACATTGCAGAACAGTTATGGGCTTTATGCCATATTTCGACTTCAACACATGCAAGTCCACAAGGAATAGGTAACACTCGCGCTGTTGTATGACGTCATACGTAACTCTTAACTTGTTCTGCATATATCTGTAAAATAAAACATAGGCATCGGAGAGGCAGAGCCCTCAGCCAATAGCAGTTACATCACTGTAGGCGAGTTACATCTTTGAGATATTCCCGGGACAAAAGCAAGATTTAGGTGTGACGAAATGGCGAGACGAATATGTCACATGACAAATCGAACCCCTCGTTGTACATCTACGCCTTATATGCTTTCTTCCTGTAAGGTTTAGTAAAGGTCAGATGAATAGTTTTTGAGATATCACCCGGACAAGAAAAGTTTAAAGTGCATCGGTCACGTGACCGGAAGGTCTACACTATATGTTCTTTTTTCCTGTAAGGTTTGGTGAAGCTCCGATAATTAGTTTTTGAGATATCGTCCGGACAAAAAAAGTTACGGACGGACGGACAGAACGATAACAATAGCCTTCAGCCAATATTGGCTGAGGGCTAAAAATAAAATTATCTTCGTATTAATTTTTTAAACCAACATGATTTTATTAATATTGATCAGTACCGTACAATTTTCCTAAACCCATTTGGGAAAACCTGTAGTCGGAAAGAGCCCTGCAGTCTGCTATAGTATTTTTTGAGGCAATGACTTTTGTATCAGTCTTGAATGCATATTTAGACAAAACCCCAAAATAAGTCAAACTATCAACTCAAAGTTTAATTTTTCTACTTGCTTTATTTATTTATTTTTCTTAATTAATTTATCTAATAAATTCGGCACTCATAATAGTCAGGATTATCACCAGAACTGTATTCTCTGTAACCTTCTTACCCGTTGATGCTGTCGTACGAGTCTTGCATGAAAATATGCCACAGAGCAGCCGGTTTTCCTTTTAGCTTGCTTTCTACATAATCGGGAAGGTGCTGTTTCAGGAGCTCGTTCATTTTATCTTTCTCACTGTCTGAACACACCTCTGCATAAACACAGATGTTTGCAGCATCAACGAGATCAACGTGTATGGGGGTTGTGCCTGTATCACTGAGGGGTCCATCAGAGGAGAAAATTTGGCTGTCACATCTGGCATGTGCATGGCCCAGTGCACAGATGATACCAAATTCAGAAGTCCACTCGGAAGCAGGTACCTCTTGAAAGGAAGAACATTGCGCAGTTCCTTCAACAAAAAGGGAATGGTTTCTTCTAGTGTGAGCCCCTTTTTGGAAAATGTGCTAATTTGAAGAGATCCTTGTTATTTTCGCGTCTTGCTTTAAGGTTAGTGAAGAACTTACCAACTTCCATTGTCCTTCCACAACCTTTGTTCGCGTGCTTCACCGTTCCTTTCGCTTTTCCGAAGTGTTTAGCTACCGAGATAGGCAGCTAAACTTCTTTTTTCACTGCGTCCTGACATTCTACTATAAAAGGAACGGATTCTTTAAAAAGAAACTTAAATGGCTCCGTGATTTCGTCAGCATTGGCTAACACTATCAATGAATGTTGATGACAGTGTTCCCTCCCTTGGCAAGCCAGTTATCTTTCCTTTAGGCCACAGTAGCGTTCTGTCACGGCGACGAGGTGTATTGGCAAAACGTATACCGCACTCTGATGCCACAAGTTCTGAATTCTTGATGATATTTTCAAGATCAGAAAAACAATTGTGTACAACACATGGTTAATTGAGGTGTCTCTTTTCACTATCAGTTTTGTATGCACTGGAACTCAAGTCGAAATCGATGCAAGAAGACAATTGATGAATATCTGGTACGCGTTGAACAAAGCTAAGTCACATAAATCGCGAACATCTGTTTGATCTACAACAATTCAGTAAAGGCACTTCCTTAAGTATGAAATTCTGTGTACTTTATGTATTACTGAGGGAAAAATACAAATGATCCTCTGCATGCTTATATAAACTTTTATGTTTGTGTTAAATACACCTGTGCGTAAAAGAAGAAGAGATGTGATAAATACCAAACATCTGCGGCTGGGGACTAATTAATCCTGGGCGAGACTTAACAACAGGTTTTATTTCAAAAACAACTTATTTCAAAAACAACTGATTTAAGTATAATTCGTACCAATAATCTCCATATTTTCATTATTACTAGCTAGTGTCCTTGTACGTATGTATGATTACAGCCGAATGCATGACCATATTTCATCCAAAGGAGAAAATACAGATTATTAAAATAACGCTTACAACTTCCATTGCCTCCTCAGATGTCATTGTATATTGTTCACCGACACCCTTCTCGCAATAATAACCATTGGTGCATGGCATCGGCGGTTGAAATCCTCCACTATGGTGTTTTTTCACTGTGCGTGTCCTTAATATTCATATAAAAGGCAATGTCAGGGGCGCATATATGGAAAAATCTCGATACGGAAAGGACAGTGCCACAGTTTGCAGTTTCACCTGACAGTATTTCTCAACAATTATTCTGAATGTGCTTTGGCGATATTTTACTTGTAATTTAGTCAACAACTTAAGGTCAGAGGTTAACATATGGATCAGCTCATTGTAACTATTTTTTCTAATGCATCACATACGCACAGTCTACTGGTTCTCCTCCGAATGCAGTTTAGCGTTGGCGTTATAATTTTTATAGTCGGTAAATTTTAGCTTCACAGCCGGTAAAATTTACCGGTTACCGGTTAAATTCTGGAGTCCTAAATTCTGGAGACATTGTGTCCATCATTTGCAAAATATTAGTGGACCAGACTGAAACTTTGTAGTCCAGAGATCGAAGCAGGCCATTACCCCCCGGTGATTACCCCCGGCCTTTATCCCCTAGGTGATTACCCCCGGCCTTTACCTCCCACCCCCAGGTGATTACCCTCGGTCTTTGGGAAATCTATTAGAAACGTACATACATACATTCCTGTTCTTGTCATCGTGGTAATAGAAAAACATGAAATAGATGAATGCAATCAACTTGTCCATTTTCTTGGAATTGAATTCTATTGGAATTAAAAAATAATCAATTAAAATAAATAAATCTCTCACTTATCAAATAACCTTTATTCTGAAAAAAAAACTGAACACTGTTCTAAAGGTATACAGTCTAAAGCATGAATCTGTGACCTCTATTGACCTCACAGATAAAATTTAGTGGATATAAGAGATGACAGGGAAATATGATCTCTGATCCCTTTCACCCTCTTTCAGATATAAGGTACGATGAAATGAATTAAAGCAAAAGTGGATTTATATTGAAATCATTCAAAATTGCAAATTGACTTTTTCGATTGCAATGAAATTTAATTTTGTTGCAGTTGAAAAAACAATAAAACGAATCAGGTCATCCCTCTCATCTTTTTCATATCTTTCTATCATGCTCGATGATAAGTTCATGATAAAGTGGATTGATTCGGTTATAAAATTGCAATTCAAAGTCAATTGCAATAAATTGATACGTCTATATGCATGCACATTAATCCCCAATCTTCAGTCTTAAGATTCATTGCATTTGACTGCCCTATGATGTCCTTTGATGAAATAAGTATCGCACAAACGTGTTCATTTAAATGCTGAAAACACCGATGGTGTTGTAGGGAAGTGGGGAAGGGGGTGGTTATGTTTATCCTTTGCCCCAAGATATGATCTAATAAATATATTACCTTTCAATCTGGGGGTTATCGGTCGGGGGGAGATAAAGGCCTAAGGGAGGTAAAGACCGGGGGTAATCACCTCAGGGGGTAATGACCGGGGGAGGGTAAGGGCCGGGGTCGATAATGGCCGGGGGGTAATCACCTAGACTCCCAGAGACATATGCTTACTTAGTTGATCGAGTCAGAATATGGTGGTCACCTGCTCGTGTAACGTAAAAACATAGGCATCGGAGATGCAGAGCTCTCAGCCAATAGCAGCTACATCACTGTGGGCGAGGTACCTCTCTGAGATATCGCCGGGACAAAAGCAAAATTTAGGTGTGACGAAATGGCGAGACGAATATGTCACGTGACAAATCGAACCCCCAGAAAAAATGCGACGGTCATGTGACCATATGTCACACATCTACACTATATATACTTTTTTCCTGTAAGGTTTGGTGAAGCTCCTAGTTTTCGAGATATCGTCCGGACAACAGACTAATAACAATAGCCTTCAGCCAATATTGGCTGAGGGCTAAAAATGATTGACTAGCCTAAAATTTGGTGCTAACTGAAGCAAAGAATAATTTTCATTAAAATGTTATAATTATCTTTCAATACATAGAAGAATAAAAACTAACCTCCTGAAGCCAATAAAGGAGCATGCTCAACCGTCTTTCTCCCCTTTTGTGCAGGTTCTACATTTGTCGACGCCCTTAATTTCTATGCATGGTTTGCGTTGCACTTTGCACAACATGATGTCGTCGAGGGGTACGTAGCCCAGATTCTGTGTCCTTCTGTACAGTGTGTCCGACGTGGCCATTTCTGCAGAAAATTTTACAATTGATATCAAAAGCAAGAAATTATGTAGATCAAATATGTTTCTTTCAAAAGTTATTTACAAATTTTGGCATTCTTTTACATTAGTGTTTACCATATACTTTGTTCACTGACGGCACATTATCTCTACCTCAGCTAATCAACTTCAACAATTTCACTCAGAGAGGCTATTTAAATATACTTTGCAAACGCGCGGTGAAGTAACATTGAAAGACGTGTCAACATACAATTGTAGCCCCTGTCTGTAGACTGTTATTATTAATTGATATTATACATCTATACAGCATAGCAAAAATTGAGAGATTTGCAGCAAATTCACAAGTTTAAAAGACTGTCCACTTTCACTGTAATACCTCTTAAGGCATAGTGATGATACCAACCACGCCTTGCAGTGGCAAAATGTTAATGCATACATACTCAAAAGTGACCGAGTTGGCTGGTCTAAAAAGTACTTTTTACCTTAACGTTGCACATGTCAGACTGCTCAGAACAAGAATCCTTCTTTCGCCAACATTGCTCTGTGAGTCAACGACTTCTCTGGCTAATAGCTCCAGAGTTTTCAATTTGTTTTGGAGTTGATATATAACGAGTCGCTATATAACGATATGCAAGTCAACTACGCTCGCTTTGAGGCACCTCTGTGGCAGTGTTGTGCAAAATTCAATGACCCACAAGTATTTATTGGAAATACGGAAATAACCACAAATCTCCGCAATAACTGACATTTGTTTACATCCAGGGAGCATAGTTTATTACGTGAAAAAGTGACGGTAAATTTTGTAATTATCCGCCAAAAACTTTTGAATTGCTATTTTAAAAAGCATGAAAAAAACAACTAAAAGTTAAATATTAGAAAATGAACAAATAAATTTATACCTAATTCCGCATCTATCAAATATAGAAGAAATATCGCAAAAAACAGATCATACTCGGAACACAAAAGAAATTGAAACTTGAAACTATTTGTTAAAACTTTTAATAAATTTTTAAAATAGCATACAAATTGCTAAAATTTCGATTGCACTTTGGTGCAGGAGAAATTTGACATTTAGACGAAGTTTCTCCATCATTTCTTTCCTTTTTTTCCCGAAACGCACAATTTTTGCGCATTTTTATTGGGAACGTGGAAAGTGTGATTTGGCTTATATGAAGTTGACCACTATTAGCGAAACATCGAAAGGCTTTGTAGCTCTTGACAGAGATATATACGATTTTATACATCGGAAATAGGGTAGTCCTACAGTTTGAAAAGATGTTGTTTTATATAGCCGATCTGTCGAGAGATAATTTTCGAAACAAAAATTACATTTACAGAATAGATGTGGCGAGCTTGGGGATGACGAGCTTGCATGAATACTTGGGAAAGACGTAGGTTACTGGTAATAAGCGAATTCACACTTTTGACTTTTGCCGAAAAGTTTTTGCGTTTCGGCTGAATTCAGATGGGATAAGGATATAAAGAAATACTAGAAAAAACGGCAAAAATCAACAAAATTCCATTTTGCCAGAAATATATTCACATGTTGGTTATTAAAGGGACTGAATAATATGTAAAATAATTTTTAAAGATCATATGATGGCTTTATAAATTTAAAAATGTGCATGCTGAAAGAAAATTAGAATTTTTTATGTTTTTCCCTTATCATTTCTTTATAATTTATCCCCCAACATCTTCAGTCGAAACAACACCTCCACCGGAAAAATCCCAAAAGTCAATTGGCTTATTCTTTACTCCCTCAAATAGAACTAAACGAGACTATAACGAGATATTGCTAAAGTGAGTTAATAGTTAATCAACCACGTTTTATCGTTTTTCGTTTAAAGACACAACCTCGTATAGTTCCAGGGAGCTTTGAACAATAAATTTGCCTCATTAAAAACCAATTCTTTGCTCCAGAGTTACCTAAGAGTTTGAACGAACACTATCAGAATCACAGGGTTTTATATACACGATTTTAACTGGCCTTCAAAGCAAAATATAACGTAAGGGTACAGGTGACAATTTTCTCTTACCTAATTTTTGCTCCCTAATATCCCGCTTGTATAAGTTTACTGCCGTTTGTCGCTAATTTTAAAACTTTCTTTCTTCAAAAACACCGTGTAAAATGGCTGCCAAGCGTCATCTATAAAAACGATAATATCTTTGGGTAGATATGAACGAAAACAAAATTGCTGTTTCGAATCTCTGCGACCATGCAGAGACTATGCCAATCGATCAAACAGTTACTTGAAACCCGAAATTTTCAATTTTCTTATATTATTCAATAAAAGCTAAAATGCATTTCACATCAAGAGATGATGCTTTATTTCATTCTACAAATATTCGGCTGCTAACCTTCATCACGTATGTTTGAATGTTTATTGAACATTTACTCAAGTGGACACGGAAATAACATTTTAAATCAATTTTCCTGTATTGATCCCCTTTTAGCCTATTTCATATGTAAGATATAAATATATTAAATCGTTCTATTGCCCTTCTCGGGCAAGAGCATCCAAATGAACTATTTTATGGCTTTTAAAATCCTTTAGAAATAAGTTACGAATATCTCTTTGTTGCTCGGAAGTGACCTGGCGGTCAAACACCGGAGATTATACATAACGAAATCTGGTACAAGTGTGGAGGTCGAAAATGAGGTCAAATTGCTCTATGACTTACTGCTTTTGAAAAAGTGGCCAAATTTTGGTTTTGTTCTCGAATGTGATCTGGAATTCAAAGAAATCGGAAGTTACTAATAAAGTAATAGGGGATGAAAGAAATACGGGATGGAAGTCGGCATTTTCGAGATAAAGACCAACTTCCGTTTTGGGGCTCGAAAGTGACCTGAAGGTGAAGTACACTGGAAGTTATACCTTAAATAACGTCTTTTAGAGAGTAAAAGTGGAATATGATTTCAAACATTCTCTATCTCTTACCGTTTTCAAGATAAAGGCCAACTTTCAGATCCAGGCTCAAAAGTGATCTGGAGGTCACGGACACCGGAGATTATACATTACGTAATCTGGTACAGGGGCTTGGAGGTCGAAAATAAGGCAAAATTGCTATTACTGTTTTTGAACTAAGATTCAAATTCCGATTTTGGGATCGAATGTGACCTGGAGGTCAATGAAAATGGAAGATACAAAGTAGGTAACGTCGAATAATGGATGGAGTTTGAAAATGAGGTCAAAATTGTTCTGTCTCTGACCGTTTTCGAGATAAAGGCCAACTTCTGGTTTGCTGCTCGAATGTGATCTGGTGGTCACCGGAAGTTATACATACGTTACGTCGTATAGGGAGTGGAGGTCAAAAATGAGGTCAAAATTGCTCCGTCTCTTAATGTTTTCGAGATAAAGACCAGCTTCCCGTTTGGTGCTCAATAAATGACCTGGAGGTAAAGGACACCGGAGCTATACATTACATAACCTGGAACAGTGGGTAAAGGTCGCAAATGAGGTCAAATTTGCTCTATCTCTTAACGTTTTTGAGATAAAGACCAACTTCCGATTTGGAGCTCGAAAGTGACCAGAAGGTGAAGTACACTGGAAGTTATACCTTAAATAACGTCTTTTAGAGAGTAGAAGTGGAATATGATTTCAAAATTTCTCTCTATCTCTTGCCGTTTTTGAGATAAAGGCCAACTTTCAGATTCTGGCTCAAAAGTGATATGGAGGTCACGGACACCGGAGATTATACATTACTTAATCTTGTACAGGGGTGGAGGTCGAAAATAAGGCAAAATTGTTATTACTTTTTTTAACTAAGATTCAAATTCCGATTTTGGGATCGAATGTGACCTGGAGGTCAATGAAAGTGGAAGATACAAAGTAGGTAACGTCGATTAATGGATAAAGTTTGAAAATGAGGTCAAAATTGTTCTGTCTCTGACCGTTTTCGAAATAAAGGCCAACTTCTGGTTTGCTGCTCGAATGTGATCTGGTGGTTACCGGAAGTTATACATACGTTACGTCGTATAGGGAGTGGAGGTCAAAAATAAGGTCAAAATTGCTCCATCTCTTAATGTTTTCGATATAAAGGCCAGCTTCCCGTTTGGTGCTCAATAAATGACCTGGAGGTAAAGGACACCGGAGGCTATACATTACATAACCTGGAAAAGTGGGTCAAGGTCGCAAATGAGGTCAAACCTGCTCTATCTCTTAACGTTTTTGAGATAAAGACCAACTTCCCGTTTGGGGATCGAAAGTTATACCTCACGTAACGTCGAATAGGGGATGGAGGGCGAAAATGAGATAAAAATTGCTCTTTCTGTTACTACTTTTCAAATAAGGGCCAAATTCCTGTTTGGGGCTCGAATGTGACTTGGACGTCAAAGGCGCAGGAAGTTGTACCTTAGGTTACGTCGTATAGGGGGTGGAGGTCGAAAATGAGATCTCTTACCGTTTTCGATATAAAGGCCAACTTCCGGTATGGGGCTCGAATGTGACCTGGAGGTCAATGACACTGGAAGTTATACCTTACGTAACGTCGTAATAATAATTATAAAGAACATTTATGTAGCTCCTATCATCATTAGCTCAAAGAGCATTATAATATTCTATTGAATTTCGAGGAGCATGGCATTCCACAGTTTTGGACCAGCATCTGAGAAAGTTCCATTTCCATAAGTAGATTTGACCAGTTTTTGACTTAGCAATTTATTTGCTGTTGACCTAGTGACTCTTTCATGTTTTATAAAACTTACTAGATTACACAAATACAAATAATCACTAAAATTTGTATTCAATTCGTTGATTGACTGGCAACCAATGTAAGTCTTGGAAACTGGCCGAATATGGTTTCTTTTGTGAATACGGCATGTTAGTCTGGCAGATCGATTTTGGACAAGTTGTAGTTTAGTACGCAATTCCTGCGAAACACCAAACAAAAGAGAACTACTGTTATCCAAATGTGAAATTACATCGGCTTGAACTAAGACCTGGGTAGCGTCTTGTGTGAGAAATTTGCTAATTTTCCCGATTGATTTCAGATAAAAAGACAGGTTGCTATTTTCTTGTTCACAAATTTTGACATGGTCAGTCTCTGGTCAAAACTGCCCCTAGTGGCACAACTGATTCACAAGACAAAATTGACTGATCTTCGACAAGTAAGGAAATAGATGAACAGGATTTAAGACTATGTGATGATCCAAATAGAATAACTTCAGTTTTGTCATCGTTTACCTGCAAATAGTTGGCTATTATCCAGTCACTCATGTTGCCTATGCATGAATTTAGCACATCTATACTCTCAGCATTATCCAGCGCAAGGTATAGCTGGGCGTCGTCTACATGAAAGCTATGACCAATTGAATGGTTCCGTGCGATGTCACCCAGTGGTGCTGTATATAGAATAAAAAGGATCGGCCCAAGGATGGATCCTTGTGGTACTCCAAAAAGAAGGGTGGCTTTATTTGACTTTTGATTGTCAATAAAAACATTTTGTTGTCTGGCATCCAAATAGCTTTCTATCCAGGCTAGTGCATTGCCGTGAATACCATATCGCTTTTTGAGTCTATTGAAAAGGGTTTATGATCTATGGTAACAAAAGCGGCCGATAGGTCAAGTAAAACAAGATCTGAATGCTTTTTATTATCAAGATTATACAGAAGATCATTTTGAATTTTGATTAGGGCACTCTCTGTGGAGTGAAATTTCCGATATACCGATTGCATATGCTCACATAGTTTATGCTTTAATAAGTGAGATTCAAGACGTATGGATACTACTTTTTCATATAGTTTTGATGCAAAAGATTAGTTTGAAACAGGTCTATAATTTTTCAAAATTTCAGGATCCAAGGTAGATTTGTTAATAAACGCTTGACTATGGCTTCGTTTAAAGTGGATGGTACGTTAGCATTTGCTAAACAAATGTTGACAATTGAGGTCAGTTGTTTGACAATTTCGTCAATACACCGTTTTAATAGATTCGTAGGGATGGGGTCTAGATCACAGCATGCGTTTGACATTTCCAAAACAAGCTTTTTAATCTCATCTTCGTTCGCCGGTTCGAATATTTGCAGGCACGAGGATTATTCTAATGATAGAATATCAGATCGTAAGGATTTAATGTAAGTAAGAGTATCCTGTTTTTCCCCGATTACCTGTCGAATGTTAACTATTTTGTCTATGAAAAAGTCTGTAAAATGATTAAGCAGGGTCACAATACTACTAGGATCAATAGACTCTTGTTACCAATTCAAAATTTGCTTGACCAGGTCGAAAAGTTTCTTTTTATCGTCGATGGATTCTAACACTTGTTCAGATAATTTAGCTTTGACTTCAGTTATTAATGAGATGTGGTATTGGCATTGTTTTATCGTATTCCGCCTTATCCGATTCAATGCCTGATTCTGTATATTTACGTTCTAATCCTCCTTTGATGACTTTTTGGCGACGACAATGATCATTAAACCACTTGCTGTTTGGCCTGATAACCACAGTGTTTTCCACTATTGGGGCTTGTTCGTCTAAAATACATTTTCAGGTGGAATCATAGTGATGCAAGATCATTTGAAAAACAGTTGCGCTTTTTGATGTCAAATTTAAAGTCAGAAATGTTTATGTTTTTTTTTTTGAAAACGTAAGTCTTCCTTGAGGGTTGAAATTTATTGTCGAAAAGATTGAATGAAACCGCATAGTGGTCGGATAAGCACGGGTCCAGTGCACGCATTGAATGCACAAGGTTAGTAACAGTTTGCTTAAGTACCAAATCCAGTGTGTGTCCATGAATCTGGGTTGAGAAATTTACACGTTGGTCGAATCCATTTTTAGTGTTCGGAGGGGGTCTGTAAATAATAAACAGTTGGACGACGGTAGATGGTAGGTGAATAGAACCCGCAAGTATCTCGAACGTGATATGATCGGGAACTTCTGTGACTTGGAATTTCATAGAATTCCTATGGAGAAGTCCAACTCCACCCCCCCCCCACTGCCCGATGACCGCGGCCTGTGTGAGAACTTATACCCATGTGGTGTAAGAAAACCAATGTCAGTTATGGAATCTGCGATGTCCAGGTTTCAGTCAGTGCCAGAAAATCTAAGGCATTTTCGACCGTAAAATTATTTAAAATGTCTGTTTTATTGCATATTGACCTAATGTTTAATAGTTCACACTGAAACCATTTATTGCTCGGCCGATTTACTAATTGCATTCTCTTAATTTCACATAAATTTGTCAATTTCGGTCCTTGGTTTGTTTTATATTGTTTACGGAAATCAACTGATTTATACTGTCTACTGGACTCAAGTACTGGCATTTCATTTCCAGGGGTAAAATCTACAATGTTATTAACGTTTATACCATTTATGTTTATGCCAGGGTATTTAGTAGATCTTCATGTTACACTTCGTGTAATCCGCCTAATAGAGCCTCCTCGCTGGCCTCTTTGTACTGGTTTATGCATAGAATCCAATCAATAAACATCCTGTGTTATTCATAGAAATCAGTGTTTTCCTTGCCAAATCGTTTCCCAAAAGTTCGAATTTTATATCATCAAGTCACTCATTTTATTCAACAAACTAAATTTTATGTTCTCTGATCATTCACAATGATATCCATTTTAAAATATATAATAAAATATCCTTCGTTTGGTTATATTTACACCATTTGCATAATCAGGTACAGGGGGTGGAGATCGAAAATGAGGTTAAAATTGCTCTTACTGTTTTTGAACTAAGGGTCAAATGCCGGTTTTAGGCTGGAATGTGACCTGGAGGTCAAGGAAATGGGTAGATATAAATTAGGTAACATCGAATAGGGGAGGAAGGTCGAAAATGAGGTCAAAATTGCTGTGTCTACTAAAGTTTTTGAGATAAAGGCCGGTTTGCTGCACGAATGTGATCTGGTGGTCACCGGAAGTTATACATACGTTACGTCGTATAGCGAGTGGGGGTCGAAAATGAGGTCAAATGAGGTCTCTTCAAGTTTTCGAGATAATGGCCAATTTTCCGAAAGTAACCTGGAGGTCAAGGACACCTGATGTTATACATTATGTAACCTGGTACACGGGTGGTGGTCGAAAATGAGGTCAAAATTGCTGTATCTCCTACCTGTTGCGAGACAAAGGCCAACTTACGACTTGGGGCTCGAAAGTGACCTGGAGGTCAAGGACACCGTAAGTTATACCTCAAGTAACGTCGAATAGGGGTGAAGGACGAAAATGAGATTAAAATTGCTCTTTCTCTTACTGCTTTTGAAGTAAGTTCCAAATTCCGGTTTGATGCTCGAATTGGACCTGGACCTCAAAGACGAAGGAGGTTATAAATTAGGTTACGTCGTATTGGGGGTGGAGGTCAATAATGAGATTAAAATTGCTTTATCTCTTACCGTTTTCGAGATAAAAGCCAACTTCCTGTTTTGGACTTGAAAGTGACCTGGAGGTGAAGGAAATCAGAAGTTACAAATGAGGTGACGTCAAATAGGGGGTGGAGGTCGAAAATGAGGCCATAAATAAAACTATCTCTTACCGTTTTCGAGATAAAGGCTAAATTCCGGTTTAGAGATCGAATGTGATCTGTTAGTCACCAGAAGTTGGATATGTTACGTCGCATACTGAGTGGAGGTCGAAAATGAGGTCAAAATTGCTCTTTCTCTTACTGCTTTTGAAATAAGGACTAATTTCTAGTTTTTGGCTCAAATGTGACCTGGAAGTCAAAGAAATTGGAAATTACAAATTAAGTAACGTCGAATATTGGTTGCAGTTCGAAAATGACGTCAAAATTGCTCTATCTCTTACCGTTTACGAGATAAAGGCCAACATCCGATTTGGACCTAGAATTTGATCTGGGGTTCACCGAAAATCAGGTCAAACTTGCTCTTACTGCTTTTGAAATAAGGGCCAAATTCCGGTATTGGGCTCGAATGTGACCTGGATGTCGAGAAAACCGGAAGTTATACCTTACCTAATGTCGTTTAGAGAGTAGAAGTGGAAAATGACGTCAAAATTGCTTTTGAAATAAGGGCCAAATTCCGGTATTGGGCTCGAATGTGACCTGGAGGTCGAGAAAACCGGAAGTTATACCTTACGTAACGTCGTTTAGAGAGTAGAAGTGGCAAATGAGGTCAAAATTGCTTTTGAAATAAGGGCCAAATTCCGGTATTGGGCTCGAATGTGACCTAAAGGTCGAGAAAACCGGAAGTTATACCTTACGTTACGTCGTTTAGAGAGTAGAAGTGGAAAATGAGGTCAAAATTGCTCTATCTCTTACCGTTTTTGACATAAAGTCCAACTTCCAGCTTTGGGCTCGAATGCGACCTAGAGGTCAAGGAAATAGGAAATTTCATATTACTTAATGTTCAATAGGGGATTGAGTTCGAAAATGAGGTCAAAATTGCTCTCTCTGTCTCTTAGCGCTTTTGAGATAAAGACCAACTTCCGGTTTGAGACTCGCAAGTGACCTGGAGGTCAAGGAAATCAAAAGTTAGAAATTAGATAACGTCAAATAGAGGTCGGAAGTCGAAAATGATTGCTCTTATTTTTGTTTTTGAAATAAGGGCCAAATTTCGGTTTTGGGCTCGAATGTGACCTGGAAGTCAAGAAAATTAGAAGTTAAAAATAAGGTAACGTCGATTAGGGGATGGAGGTCGAAAATGATTTCAAAATTGCTCTCTCTGTCTCTTAACGTTTTCGAGATAAAGATCAACTTCCGGTTTTTGGCTCGAAAGTGACCAGGAAGTTCTAACTTTCATAACGTCGTATAGCGGGAGGAGGTCGGAAATCAGGTCAAAATTGCTTTATCTCTAAACATTTTCGAGATAAAGGCCAAGTTCCGGTTTGGTGCTCGAATGTGATCTGGTGGTCACCGGAAGTTATACATACGTTACGTCGTATGAGGAGTGGAGGTCGAAAATGAGGTCAAAATTGCTCTCTCTGTCTCTTAACGTTTTCGAGATAAAGATCAACGTCCGGTTTCCGGCTCGAAAGTGACCAGGAAGTTCTAACTTTCATAACGTCGTATATCGGGCGGAGGTCGGAAATCAGGTCAAAATCTCTAAACATTTTCGAGATAAAGGCCAAGTTCCGGTTTTGGCTCGAAAGTGACTTGGTGGTCAAGGACGCCGGAAGTTACACTTTACGTATCGTCAAATAGGGGGTGGAGGTCAAAGTTGTTCTTACCGTTTTTGAAAAAAGGCCAACTTCGGTTTTTGAGAAAAAGGTCAACTTCCGGTTTGGGGCTAGAAATTGACCTGCAATTCAAGGTCAAAAATTTTATGGGTGCAACAGATCTCATTGTCCTTTATATATGTGCCAAGTTTGGCTTTTCTAGATTCAAAGGTCTTGTAATAGATGTCTGGAAACCGATTGAACTTTTTCGCGATTTTACCTTGACCCTTTTGGTGATGCACCACTTCAGTTGACCCTCCATACATGTGCCAAGTTTAGTTGGTCTAGCTTCAGATGTCTGGAAACCGGAAGAAGAGAAAATAAAACGGGAGGAAAAACAGAAGGTGAAAATTTGAGGCAGTCCATCCCCATTTGGTATTTTCAATACCAAGTGGGAATGAAGTGCTAACAGCTGGAATAAAATATTGGATAGCGAAAGGATAACTAGTTGGACTTTGGATATCATAACCATTGTGGATATTTTGAAGATAAATTAAAGTGAAGTAAAGTGATCCGAATATTTTTTTCATTATTGGATAAAGGTTATAAAAGATGGATATTGTCACGGATATTCATTCAGGATATAGTGATATAAGTTGTGGATATTTTATACATACGGGTAATTTGTACAGTGTCTATACATAATCATATTCTAATAAAGCAGCTATTGAATACATCGTCGTCTGATTCTCTCGGATATAGAAGCAAGTTTGCACCGTGAGAAACTTCCCATCAAATATTAAGAAAATCATAACATAAATTTCTTCACAAATTGGGGACTCGATACCAAGGAGAATAATCATGACTACTAAGAATTTTAAAATCGCGAAATATTTTGAGACAGTACAGTGATCAAGGACAGTGCAACGACGTTATTAGATGACCTTATACCGCAATATATTGTGGAGGACAGTGTTTTATGTCTGTTGAAAGCCTAAGAACATTCACAAGCATTGTGGAATTTTCTAGAAACGTTTATCAAAAGACAGAATTAAATGTTATATAGTGTGTGGATACCCTCTTATAGTCTTGTGTAGATATTGTTGTTGGATTTTACCATTATAGATTACGAAAAGTGGCTACTTGCTGGAAAACAATGTGTTTTAGAAGGTAACGAACTTCTCGAATTCGCTGAAAAAAAACAAAGTGAAATAGAAGAACGAGAAGAACGAGCACAGCAACGTGCTGAGAAAATCTGAGTGGGAAGAAATTGCACGTGAAGAAGCCCTTGCTGAAAAATTAAAGGCGGAAGATTTGAAACTCAAAGCTGAGGAAGATGATCGTAAAGCGAAACTCAAAGCCCAGCTCAACGAACAGCAAATAGAGGTACCACGTCTTCAAACTCATCTTTCTCAAGGTACCGGGGTGCCTAAAGTCGAAGCTGGTAAGGCGTTACGTCCAAAGCTACCAAAGTTTGATGAAACTAAGGATATATATACACATTCCTAGAAAGGTTTGTGCGCTTTGCCACCAGTCAAAATTGGGCAAAATATACATGGTCTATGACTGTGAGTCTTCTGCTCACAGGAAAAGGCTCGAAGTGTACACTAGCATGTCAGCGGAGTAGACAAATAACTATGACGAATTAAAGATCGCCATCCTCAAACGCTACCAACTCACTGGAGATGGCTTCTATAGCAAATTCTGTAATACAAGGGCTCAAAAAGAAGAAACGGTGGTACAGTTTGCCACGCCTGAATAGATTTTTACCAGGTGGATAGAATTGCCTGGCATTAGAGAGGAGTTTGATGATCTAAAGGACCTGATGTTGCATGAGCAATTCACAAATGCGTGTTCCCCGGATCTAGCGATGTTCTTGAAAGAGAGTACCAAAGAATATGGAAGATGTTACAAAGTTAGCGGAACAATACTTGAGGCGCATGGAGGTTTAATATCAGGTAGTCGTGCTTACAAGAGTAATACCTCTTATAGATAATCACAGGGCAGCGGCTACAAACAGGATGTTAAGTCTAATCAGGATATAAAAGCATTGAATTTACCTGAGACGTAATTGGTATATGGTGAACTGAAGATGGAGGATGACAAGCTAGACAAGATCCGCAATGCTACACCTCCAGCTACAGAGAAGCAAGTTAGATCGCTCCTAGGTCTGGCTGGATACTACAGGAAGTTTGTGCCCAACTTCGACGAAAAAATCGCCGCGCCGTTGACAGATCTGACCAAAAAAGGGACGCCAATGAAAGTTGAGCGTTCAAATTGCTACGTGACCTCTTGACAAGCTCGCCGATACTGCGCCTTCCCAACCTATCACTGCCGTTCATTTTATAAACTGATGCCTCAGACGTAAGCATAGGAGCGATGTTGTTGCAACAGCACGAAGATGTAATATCCTAGTAGCGTATGCGAACAAGAAGTTGCTTAAAAGAGGGCAGAACTACTCCGTCATCGAGCCTGAGTGCTTGGCAATAGTCTATGGTGTCAAGAAATTCCTGAAGTATCTGTATGGAAAAGAGTTTACCATGCAGACAGATCACGTACCGTTAAGGTAAATCAGCAAGTTGAAGGTTCAAAAGTGGACGCTTGATGCGGTGGGCTTTATTCCTGCAAAGTTTTAAGTTCCGGATCGAATACATCAAGGGATCAGAAAACGTAGGAGCCGACTATCTCAGCAGGCAGTGAGCAGCTGAAGGACTGTCTATATGTGCATAGCTAAATGCGTATGCATAAACTTTTGCTGAAACTGTAGAAACAAACTTTGCATATTATGACTTGGCTTCACAAACATTACGTGCTTTCTTGAGAAGGGGGTTATTTATCAAAATAATGTTTATTGATATAACAATCTACTCATATATGCCCATGTACTGTTCTTTATAAATGTAATATATCATTATAACACTGTCTATATGAATTCGGCCTAGCTAGTAGCACTTGTAAAAATGTGTACGAATATAAACACACAATTGTTCTTAATTGTTCATGTCTTAACGAGAAGGCATATTCTTGTAAACGTTTGTAAACGTTGTATAATATTGACCTGTTTTCTACTTTCATGAATAGTCCAATTATTCTACATCATTCTGGAATATTAAAAAGTATAAATAGAGCTGCAAATCGAGCAGTTGGGCTACTCGTGTCATTGGTGTTAAATGAAGTGCTAACATTGGAATAAAATATCGCATAGCGAAAGGACAACTAAAGTGAAGTAAAGTGATCCGGTTATTTTCTAATTATTGGACAAAAAGTTTGATATTGTTATTAATATTCAGCTAGGTTATTGTGATATAAGTTGTGGATGTTTTATACATACTTATAATTTGTACACAAATATCGAAACAGCAATATTAAACAATGGGTACAATACTGGATGGTTCAAACCAAATAGGGGAGTAAGACAAAACATTACCTGGAAGTCTGTTTCTTTTTATAGCTGAAATTTTAGCCCAATTTATAAGAAATAACAAGAATATAGAAGGCTTAGAAACTGAACGATTTTATCTAGAAATAAAACAATTTGATTATGATTGTTCAGCATTCTGCAAGAACTGGCATTCGGTAATCGAGTTATTTAAAGTAGCGAAAGATTTTAGAGCACTGTCAGGATTAAGCCTTGCAATATGAAATTCAGGAATTACGGTTGTCTCTTGTTTTTGTTTGGTACGATTACGACACTTTATTTATGAAAGACATTCAAAATTTTACATAAATGTTATTAGATGGAAAAAAAAACTTTTAAAGAAAGTTATTCAAGTTATATAATATGGAATAATAAGAATATCAGAATAGAGAATAAACCAATATATTGGGAGGTCTGGGTAGATAAGGGAATTACTTTTATGCATTAATTAGTAAACGAAAAAAAAATGACTGGCTTTCTTGGAATTAATTCCAAGCAAAATTCATTATGTTTTGCAACTTCTTAATGTATAGGAGCATAATAAGTGCACTGAATAGACACTGGCGCAGTCTTAGATCTCAAAGGTTAACCAACTTAATAATACATGGCCAAGTGAATTTGAGAAAACTGGTTTATCCTTTTATATTTCTAGGAAAAAAGATTAATGTCACCAAAGCTAGAGAAATACTGTACTATAATATTTTAATAACACAAAAAATTGAGCCACCAGCTGCAGTAGCTAAATGGTCTATATATGGATTCCAAACTGATATGTTTTATTCAAGCATGATAACGGCCAGAGATTCAACCAAAGATTCCAAACTACTCTTGTGTCATGATAAAGTCATAAATAATACCTGGCCAACAGGTGAAAGATTGCATAAATGGAAATTGCGAGCTAACGATAAACGCTTCATTAATAATTGTAACTGTAGAGATACTATTCCGCACGCGCTCTTTGATTGCAAAGAGAGCAAACAATTTATTAACAGTATTTTCAAATATTTAAATAAAGAAGGTATAATTGCAAGAACAGTCACTTCAGAGCAAATTATTCTTTGGTGTTGACAATAAAGCATGGAACGTGATTCTCTTAATATTAAAGTGGTACATATTGTCTAACAGAATTAGAGAGAAAAAGCTCCCTATAAACGCCTTTAAAAATCATTTATTTCAAAGAATAATCGCTGAAAAATGTACAACTTTGCAAATATGTTTAGAATAAAGTGGGCAGTCTCTGACTTTAGTAATCATCCAACAAGCCAAACTATACACCGAAACACATGCCATTTACCAGAAATAAATAAATTACCAACTTAAATGCACGAATTCCATACACACTGCTACACTTTTATAACTACAATAGCTAGTCATGCAATGAAGCAGTTAAATTTGGAATGCTTTAATAAGTGCGATTATATAGCAACTGGTTGTTGAATGTAATGTTGAAATGTAAGTTTCAATGTGTGAATGTACTTTATGAAAGTGGGCAAAAGAGAGTGGAATAAGATGTGTAAAAGGGGGAAGCAAAAATTGTTTTTTTTTTATGTTTTAAATGTTTTATATGCCAATAAAAATATTTAAAAAAAACAGATTATCGAATAATGAAAATCAGGGATTAGGGGAACATGTGACAAATTTGCTGCACATATGTGACACTAACTGAATACAATTTATGATTTGGCCATTCAGATTAACTATGCTAATTGGTCGGATACTTACTGACTTCTTTACACATAACATTTACACTAAAACATATGTCATCATATGTTTTCTATGTTGAATTTTGCAATACTTTCCATTTGATGGTTGCTTTATAGGAAAATATATTGATATAAAATAAAATCAAAGCTTCAAATAAATAAATAAATGCACTTTTACGCCATATTAGGTCAGTTTGTGATATTAAGCAATGTTTTTATTATTTAGTAAATTCTTAATTAATGTAAAAACGGCATGCTATTTTTTATGACAAAGCGTTTGACGTAAATAGTGAGAAGAAATACTTGACCTCTATTAGACAGCCCAATTCTGTTCCTTACTTCTAAATTAATACATTCTGTTGGTTTAGTGCACGTTTAATTTACAGTCGGATATGCTTAAAATAACCTCTAAGTAGAAAAAATCTGATCTTATAAGCGTAAAGCTTTACGTTCAACTTATAGTAAGTTGTGCATAAGGTTTAACAAATGTGATAATATTGAAGCTTTAAGCTTGGATAACAATTAATGTGGCAGTTGTTCCTCTAATTTTAAGCTTGTCTGCACACAAATTCAGGTTTGCTATTAAGGCCATTTGCACAACACAATAAAGAAAAATAGGTGTATATGCTTACCACACTATAAAAATAATGCCACATTTAATTTTGTTGCTGCACAAAAGGTCATTTAAAGGGCAATTTTACGTTAGACTTATAAGACGTTATGCATAAGGTTAAACATGTGATTACATTTAAACTTTAAGCTTGGATCACAATCAATGTGACAATTAGTCCTCTAATTTTAAACTTGCCCGCACACAAATACAGGTTAAATTTAAAATGGATAACAATCCATGAACCAATTGTTTTCCTAATTTTAAACTTGTCTGATTTGTACGGAAAGATAAAATAAATGTGTATTTGCTTACTATACAATAAAAATAACTGGACTAGAATTGGTCATAATGCATTAAATGAATAAATATAAGATTATGTTTGTAGATGTAAGTGGACCCCGTCCCGCCATATATGTAGTTCAATAAGTTCATTTCTAGCGGCAAACTCCGATTTAAACAACTCTTATTAAAAGATCGTATGTTGTCCCGCCTTAAAAAATTGCTCATTACCTTTATATTTAAATTCTAAAAGTGACACTCACAATTTTGTAGTGACAAAGAAAAAAATTAAAAAGTTCTAGATCCAGATTGTGATTCAAACAACCCAATTTTTTTTTTCATTTTTGAACTTTTTAGAAAATCTCATCAAAACCCATATATAAGCTTTTGATTGATGTTGCAGAGAATTAAACGAATGAACACTGGTAAAAGCATAACCTCCTTGGGGGATATAGTGATGAATATAATTTCAAACGAACTGTTTCTCGATCAGAATGTAGCGGGCGGTGTTGTGGCGCTGGGAAAGATTATAGACCTCATCTGCTTGACCTTTTGTGACAGGGATGTTACTAATATGAAGAAGGATGTTTACTTTTTTACTAATCAACAGATTTTTTCATTCTTCTGTTATCCCTAATCCCAAATAAACAATTTTTCGAGAACTTCAATAGAGCTGTGTTTTTATAATATTGTAAGCAGATATTTCTCGGCTAAAATCTAGTCTGGAAATGTCTGTTACAGGGTTAGTTGAGCGTACATAAAAGCTTTTAATAGAGACATAACCGTTGTTTTGTTATTTTAGAGACTGCTAATGAGAGGATTTCAACCAGTTTCAGAGATTGAAATTACTTCAAGAATACCGTAATGTTATATAAGGCAGATATATTTACGAAAAAAAAAACAAATATTTTTTGACACGAATATATCAATTTTATATTAATAAAACAATTCATG
Source organism: Protula sp. h YS-2021 (assembly GCA_949752745.1). Lineage (NCBI taxonomy): Eukaryota > Metazoa > Annelida > Polychaeta > Sabellida > Serpulidae > Protula > Protula sp. h YS-2021. Next base: position 39,010,062 of record OX457033.1, read on the forward strand.
GGATAAATAATTGACCTTCTTATGTCAATAATTATATTGTAATTGCAACAATTGTCATTAAATGCTAAAACGGGTTGCTGTGTATCAGTCATTGGCGCTAACCCATTGCATTGAAAATGGACTTGATTTTTTTTTCAAAACTGTGGCAACAATCACATTCATACCCCCCAAAAATGTATTTGATACATATCTGGTAATCCATTTTCAGGCGACTGAATGAGCAGTTTTAAAAAAGACTCAAATTAATCTTTTTAGATGTGTTTTCAGCGTGTCTATAAATACTCTGCTTCACATGATGCCAGTTCTAAAGCCGTAACTGATTTATGTTGAATTGCATTGGTGTAGCAGAGGATGCAAAGATGTGTGTGTGTGTGTGTGTGTGTGTGTGTGTGTGTGTGTGTGTGTGTGTGTGTGTGTGTGTGTGTGTGTGTGTGTGTGTGTGTGTGTGTATGAGTAAGGGGCGATCACTGCTAGAAGAGGTTCTCAATTTGTAAAATGACAATCAAGTATTTGTCGCATATATTAATGATTTTAAAAACATCCTGAAAACTTAAAAATGATTTTGCCTTATCAAAACCTACATACATGCATGTGTCATAAAATGCATATAAGAATTTACCAATTAGAATAAGAATTGACTAGAATAAGAATTCTAGTCAAATTTAAACATGGGGTCTGAGAAATCGAATTCTCAATTTGTGAAATGAGTATGATATATTAGTCTTGGTGTGGGTCCAGTCATAAACATTACAATTCCTATCGACAAGTTAAAGAGGTTAGGTTCACAACGGTGCACCCGGTCCATTTTAGGGGCCATGTTGGATTTTTAGCAAGTGTGGACTGAATTCTGTATGTTATGGGCACCAAAGTAGATACTATTTTTTTTCTAATTGCAAGGGCGGTTTTATCATATGTGTGCTTTACAAATGGTGATGCACATCAGTGGCTGGGGTGCTATTAAACTACCGAGGAGGGATATGGTCCTACAGGGGATAAAGGCCAAGTGGTATGTATCTACGGGGGGCTTCAGGCCGTGAATGAGGGAGCGCGGTAATGACATGTTTCTAGTTTACACGAATCAGGCCTTTTGCCATGATTTTCTGAAATTTTGAAGGAAAATTTATGATTACTTTAGCAAAAAAATAATTTTCCCCTGGATGTAATCCATATCATGTACATGCTAGGTCTCTACCCCCTGGCCTTTATCCCCTGCAGGCCCATACCCCCACGCCCCTCCGTACGTGTTGATGTTACCATATTAACGACGATGCCACCACATTAACGGAGATGTCACCACATTAACGACGATGTCACCACATTAACGGAGATGTCACCACATTAACGACGATGTCACATTAATGACTAAGATGCCACACTGACGAATAAAATGCCACATTAACGACTAAGATTTCTGTAAAAGGTTTTGGTCTCGTTTCGACATATTCATGGCACGTATAACTTATTCATCTAAAGTATAACCTCTAAATTCTTCCTTATGTAATCAAGATATTTTCAGCAGTAGACAAAGAGGGGCAGGCAGATATCTCTGTCACATAGATAAAAGTAGGGAAAGGGATGGTAGGGCAGGAGCCCACTCTTGCAGCTCACCCCATCCCCCGCCCCCCCCCCCACCTCGTGCGCTATGCCTGTAAAGCAATTAGTTCAACTAAATAACAGGACAGATTTCAATAGCAAAACTGATCCACAACTGTTCTGAAACAAACAATATATAAGCCCTATTTCCGTTTTTGCAATGGCTGCTTTGTTTCTCTCTTTTATGCCTTATGATTTGTAGTGTCAAGCGAGAAACCATTTCTCAAACTTTTCTACCAAGCCACCATCTTGGTCAACATTACAATAAATTTACCCTTATTACAAAGATATTTCAGCTCATTCTACCCTTATTCTAGTTAACCCATCGCAACCCCCTTCCTAAGGGGCCATTCATTTAAAACATACGCACCAATTATAAATCGTTTACCCCTGTCTCATAAGATCACATGACCGGCATCTTGTATTTGTAAAACTTCATTTAATCGTAAAACAAGCTGCATATAAAACAAATTAATTGAAGTACTTGTTCTAAGGTAAATTTATCAACGTCTAGAAAAAGTTCAAGAATAATTCAAAGAAATTTGCTGATTCTGTGGCGTAGTGCCCGGGTAAGGGGGAGACCGAGGTAATGCTCTCTCAGAAGCAGGAGGTGAGCAGAGAGACTCTCCTGTCATTGTATCCCTCCCTTATTTTTTAAATAAACAGATGTATTTTTTCTTTAAAGAGTGCTGTTAAAAATAGTTACATCATCTTTGATGGGTTGCATAGCTTTTACTAAGGAATAAATGTAATTAAAAACATTATATGTACAACTATGGGTCTTTCATTGCCGTTTGCAATACTTGGATAATCTATGTAATAAATTTAATCTTATCGATGCTTTAATTACTTGCCCAACAATAAAGGTAAATAAAACTTAATTTAAACTGTTATTACGCCGGTAACACAGCGAATCTTGACTGTGAAACTGATAAATACAGCACGGAGAATCTACAGGTCGATCACGTAACTATCAAAAATTTGACCATTGATAAAATAATTGCCTAAAGAACATACGTATTGAGATGAATAAGAATAAAATATATGTTATTACAATTGTTCACGAAGAACTGTTGGTTCTTTAAAAGAAAAAAATCTATGCTATTTGTTTGAAAAATGTCATATATTTGGACATAATATCGCTAGACATACTTCGGAATTTATGTCACTTTGCACATTGATGTGGAGGTAATGCCCTTCGACATACTGTCGTGGATTTAGATGCACCAGGCTGCGACGTTTCCGAGGTAACATCAAACTTCTAAACTTTCGAACCCTGCTGAAATGAATTCGAGTCGGCGAAATAGCTCGCACTAGTTTTGTTACCCCAACTTTAAGAAATTGCGCGAAATTGCTGTATATCTGTCCGTTTGTGACTCGATATAGATTTTGAAGACGGTGAGTTTGACTAAAAAGTAAATTCGGGCTCCAAGATTTCTAGCCGGACTACAAGAATTGTCTCTCCAGTACACAGTTTAAATTTCCAAAACAAGCCAAGCATAAGAGGGATCTGTCAAACTAAGACATAGGGTATAGGGATATGTACTTATTTGTTATTTTATAAAAAATATAATCTTAAACACTGAAAAGACAATGCATACGTACACATCGGCCTTTAACCCTCTCTCCCCGTATACGTAATCCGTACACAGCCGCTCAGAACCCTTTTGTTTTCCTCGCGTATGTACTTTATGGTTGGTCCTAACCCATTTTCAACTGTTTTAGAAACTGAGACATAAGTGGAAATTGTCACCAGGAATTATTTTTTTGCTAATTACACGAAGTACACTTATTTCATGAAACTTTATTCTCTTTGAAAATGCATACTAAATAAAAGCGGGCTCATTAAGGACAACTAAGGCTTAAGCACAGCAGTGACACTTTTGTTTGGTGAATTTGGGGTGTTAGTAAGATAGAAGTTGCAGCAGCGCCATTAGGCGGCTGTCTATTTAACAGACATCATTTCAGATTGATTGCTCTTGGCGCCGTTTGAGACTAGCACTTTTCTACTACAGATCTGTGCTTTAAAAAAATTGTGGTCACCTCTTCTTTGCCAAAAAACACTCGAGGAAATTCTCAAGACGTCCTATTTGCAAAATACATTGAATCGATAACATTTTATCTAATACAATAATCTGATGTCATCGTAGTCTGACTTTGTAACCGATCAATAATGGTATGTCGTTTTCACAATTCATTCAGTTAATATTAGTATATGTATATTTTTAAATTTGCTTAATTAAGCAAGTATTTGACATTAACAATATTTCACACAAATTTTATATTTCAGTAGAAAAAGCAAATGATTGTAGAAATTTGCAAAACATGCAGAGACTTACAAAAAGTGCCATATTATTGAAAAATTACATGTTATAATTGGATTTTCATTGCAATATTTGTTATTCAAAGCCAGTTTTGTCCAGCTGCTTCCCTAAGCTGCTTTAATAGTTGATTTTTAAAATGTCTATTGACTAATAATTATAAAATAACTATTTTCCTTATCATAATCATTATGAAATCATCATGATCAAAGCGGTATTTGAAAATCGAAATAAATTATTTCAATACAGAATGATCCTAACCACATTTCTAAAACAGCAGATTACAAGTTTAGAGCCACTGAAAAGGAAAGTAACAAAAAAATCTAAAATAACCTCTTGAAATTAAAATCAATGCAATCAAAGTGCAAATGCGTACCTTTCGCATAGAAGTTGGAGAAACTACTTTTCGTAGATAAAATCCTTGTCAAGAGCAGCTGTGAGAGGTGCTATCTGATGCGACCTCTCAGCTTGCAGAGCGACGATGCTAAATACACGCTGCTTATGATGCGTGTCTGAGCCTCGGATATAATAGAAAATCGCTGTTAAAGGATTTAACAATCTTATTCCCTCTAAGCTTTAAACGTTACCAAAACGTAAATTCTGTGTCAAAGAATGAGAAACGTTTCAGGAGAGAGGTATGTTGGGGTTCTCCTTTTCTTAAAGAAATAAGCTTACTGTTATATCCTCTTCTAAAATATCCTTTTCTGGAATATTCTTTTCTGGAATATCCTTTAGTGGAATATCCATTTTACATAACGTGCATATTTAAAGTTATCTTTAAATATTTAAGACTTCAAAATTAAATCTTTAAATATTTTGCAGAAAGATTTAATTCATTTATTGCTCTCTCCTTATGAATTTCAGATATTTCTAAAAGCGGCTACTTTGTTCACACAAATGCCTTGCAGCTGCCCTTTCATCGACCCGATGCTTTTGAAAATCATCGTCCTAATTTTTCTGTAACTGTAACCGATATGAATCAGTTATTTGTAGTTTTATATAACACACGCATTTGATACATCCAATGATGTTAAAAAGATTTAAAATTTTAGCCGTGAAAACAATATTACTCTCCGCTCACCGGGTAATTGTAGTCTACAGATTTTTTGGATCAGGCAGGGAGACTGGTAACAAAAGTTCTGATGTTTCCAAAGAATTTTCAAACAAAGTCGTCTGCAGCTGATTACGGGAGTGAGCAACATTTTTATTTTTGTCTCGGGCGTGTTTTGCCTGTCTGGAATTCAGATTACCGAGGGTTTACTTCATAACAGTGTCATTGGACATAACTACCTAGAACAGTTTGTTATTCTGTTAGGTTTTCTTGATTTTAAGGCCTGAGCTCTCTACCCTACCCCCTTCCCGTTTCTACGTGGGTTCTATGTTTTTCCTTTGGCGAGTGAGAGCTTTCCGACCAACGGATTTATGTCACTGTGTGTTATTATTGTAGCAGTCTTCGTTCCGTCCCCTCATAGGTCCATGTTGACAGGCTAGGGTGTGGGACACAGGTAGAAATTCATTTGGAGATAGCAATAAATGAAATAAAGCTATCTACAATTCGTTGGAAAAGCAATAATCCATTTGAAATACCGTTGAATACGTGCTCGGGTTATCATTCCTGACAACGTTTTTTGTTTCTCGTGGTTGTGAATGTAGTAGGTAACTAGATTCTCTAGAGCTGCTTGTGCTAACGATTAAGGGGTAAGTGACCATTCTGTCTCTTGAAACGAAGTGGATAACCCCAGTTTAGCCTCACCACTTTTGATGGAGCCTTCACATCTTTCCGTTCGTTGCAGAACTTTTGAAGTCATCCATCATTTAGCCCAGCCAGCAATGCATCCGGAAACAGGTTGATTTTGCCTAACACTTTAGCGTGATATAATTGAAATAGCTTGTAGAGTGGCAGCCGACACCTACTCAGCATGTTTTCCCGTCTTAGCTTTATTGGCGATAAAAGAAAAGTGTCTGCATTTTATATAACCTTTCACAAGGCAGCTTATCAACTTCGGTAAAATCTTGCTCGCCAACTGGTGCCTGGATGGAAAACTTCACAAATGACATTACTCTCAGTCCCATTCTCACCAGGATCTCGAAGGTCTTTATCTTTTACGGAAACTGTTGCCAGGTCCAAGGGTTGGTTACCAGGCGAGCAAATGCTTAGGAAACTAAAATGACGAAAAACCCAACTCTTTATCGTTATGGCGGTAGGCTGTGTGCGAAACGCGTTACCTGCTGGATTTATGTATCAGCGCTTTTTAAAACAGGCGTCCCGATCCTGGAAATAATGTGTTTTAGGTCTGACCGCACTTGGGATGCCTGCTGCTTGGCCTTCCTCTTGTGGATCCTTTGATTGTAGATTAAAACTCTTGTATGGTTCAGCAGTGGTCGCTCCACTTTTGCACTAGTTGTATGAGTTTCGTCGCAAAACGAGGTGTCTCATGCCTGCGGACACAACAAAGATATTGCCACGTCACCTGCTCTTCTGGTTGACCCGTCTATCGACTGATAGCGGCGACGCCTTTGTTTACACTTCAGTGACGACCGCTCCCGCTTTTTGTCGATCGCATCCAATAATTGCATGCGACACAGATTTGACGTATCTACAGGCGACGCTCTCCCCCTTCGCTTCCTGCCGCATTTGGTTTCCTGCCACGAATCATGCCAGCCGGGTGTTCGTCTGCGCATCCCGTCGCAACAGGGGGAAAGGTGTTTATCCGAGTGGCTCTCCGATGTCTTGGTCTTAGTTGTAACTACTACTGAAGTGATAACCCCTCGATGGTGATCCCAATCCTCTGAGGTGGCGAGCTTTCCTAGTGGTGGCCCCTTTCTACGATGCAACCCCTAAGTGAGTGGCGACCGATGTGTAACCCCGGCTGGAGTATTTTGTGGAAGTATTGGCTATTCTCTTAGTATGCGACACTCGAATAACGCAGATGGAAAGGGAGGGTAAATACAAAGTCGAATACAGTGCCTTAACAGGATTCTGAGCCAAATAGAATTGTACACTCCTGGAACGTTCCACAGCGAGTTGTCGCTCCTGCAGTAAAACTTTCTACCTTCGCAACTCAGTGTCCCACACCCTAGCCTGTCAACACGGACCTATGAGGGGAGAGAACGAAGACTGCTACAATAATAAACCCGGTGGTCCGAAAGATCTCACTCGCCAACGGAAAGACATAGAACCCACGTAGAAACGGGAAGGGGGTAAGGTAGAGAGCTCAAGCTTTAAAATCAAGAAAACCCAACAGAATAACAAACTGTTCTAGGTAGTTATGTGCAATGACACTGTTATGAAGTAAACCCTCTGTAATCTGAATTCCAGATAGGCGAAACACGCCCGAGACAAAAATAAAAATGTTGCTCACTTGCGTAATCAGCTGCAGACGACTTTGTTTAAAAATTCTTTGGAAACATCAGAACTTTTATTACCAGTCTCCCTGCCTGATCCACAAAATCTGTAGACTACAATTACCCGGTGAGCGGAGAGTAATATTGTTTTCACGGCTAAAATTTTAAATCTTTTTAACATCATTGGATGTATCAAATGCGTGTGTTATATAAAACTACAAATAACTGATTCATATCGGTTACAGTTACAGAAAAATTAGGACGATGCTTTTCAAAAGCATCGGGTCGATGAAAAGGCAGCTGCAAGGCATTTGTGTGAACAAAGTAGCCGCTTTTAGAAATATCTGAAATTCATTAGGAGAGAGCAATAAATGAATTAAATCTTTCTGCAAAATATTTAAAGATTTAATTTTGAAGTCTTAAATATTTAAAGATAACTTTAAATATGCACGTTATGTAAAATGGATATTCCACTAAAGGATATTCCAGATAAGAATATTCCAGAAAAGGATATTTTAGAAGAGGATATAACAGAAAGCTTATTTCTGTAAGAAAAGGAGAACCCCAACATACCTCTCTCCTGAAACGTTTCTCATTCTTTGACACAGAATTTACGTTTTGGTAACGTTTAAAGTTTAGAGGGATGAAGATTGTTAAATCCTTTAACAGCGATTTTCTATTGGCTCCGAGGCTCAGACACGCATCATAAGCAGCGTGTATTTAGCATCGTCGCTCTGCAAGCCCCCGGCATTGCATGGTAGAGGTCGCATCAGATAGCACCTCTCACAGCTGCTCTTGACAAGGATTTTATCTACGAAAAGTAATTTCTCCAACTCCTATGCGAAAGGTACGCATTTGAACTTTGATTGCATTGATTTTAATTTCAAGAGGTTATTTTAGATTTTTTGTTACTTTCCTTTTCAGTGGCTCTAAACTTGTAATCTGCTGTTTTAGAAATGTGGTTAGGATCATTCTGTATTGAAATATTTTATTTCGATTTTCAAATACCGCTTTGATCATGATGATTTCATAATGATTATGATAAGGAAAATAGTTATTTTATAATTATTAGTTAATAGATTAAAGCAGCTTAGGGAAACTGTAATGCGAAGCAACAGGACACAACTGGCATTGAATAACAAATATTGCAATGAAAATCCAATTATTACATGTAATTTTTCAATAATATGGCACTCTTTGTAAGTCTCTGCATGTTTTGCAAATTTCCACAATCATTTGCTTTTTCTACTGAAATATAAAATTTGTGTGAAATATTGTTAATATCAAATACTTGCTTAATTAAGCAAGTTTAAAAATATACATATACTAATATAAACTGAATGAATTGTGAAAACGACATACCATTATTGATATGGTAAATAGACAGACTACGATGACTTCAGATTATTGTATCAGATAAAATGTTAGCGACTCAATTTATTTTGCAAATAGGACGTCTTGAGAATTTCCTCGAGTGTTTTTTTTGGCGACGATGAGGTAACCGCAATTTTTTAAAGCACAGATCTGTATGAGAAAAGTGCTAGTCTCAAACGGCGCCAAGAGCAATCAATCTGAAATGATGTCTGTTAAAAAGACAGGCGCTAAATGGCGCTGCTGTAACATCTATGTTACTAACTTCCCAAATTCACCAAACAAAAGTGTCACTGCTGTGCTTAAGCCTTATCTGGCTTGGCTTTATTGCGTTCTTATCGTGTTTTATTATTACTTATCTGGGCAGCAATACTACTTATGCTTTAATAGTTCTGTATTTAGAGTTGTCCTTAATGAGCCCACTTCTACCACTTCTATTTAGTATGCATTTTCAAAGGAAATAAAGTTTCAAGAATTAAGCGTACTTCGTGTAATGAGTAAAAAATTAATTCCTTGTGACAATTTCCACTTATGTCTCAGTTTCTAAAACAGTTGAAAATGGGTTAGGACCAACCATAAAATACACGAGGAAAATACGCGAGGAAAACAAAAAGGTTTTGAGTGGGTGTGTACGGATTGCGTATACGAGGAGAGAGGGTTAAAGTCCGATGTGTACGTATGCATTCTTATTCTTATTCTAGTCAATTCTTATTCTAATTGGTAAATTCTTATATGCATTATATGACACATGCATGTATGTAGGTTTTGATAAGGTAAAATCATTTTTAAGTCTTCGGGATGTTTTTAAAATCACGAATATATGCGACAAATACTTGATTGTCATTTCACAAATTGAGAACCTCTTCTAGCAGTGATCGCCCCTTACTCATACACACACACACACACACACACACACACACACACACACACACACACACACACACACACACACACATCTTTTCATCCTCTGCTACACCAATGCAATTCAACATAAATCAGTTACGGCTTTAGAACTGGCATCATGTGAAGCAGAGTGTTTATAGACACGCTGAAAACACATCTAAAAAGATTAATTTGAGTCTTTTTTTTAAAACTGCTCATTCAGTCGCCTGAAAATGGATTACCAGATATGTATCAAATACATTTTTTGGGGGGGTATGAATGTGATTGTTGCCACAGTTTTGAAAAAAAATCAAGTCCATTTTCAAAGCAATGGGTCAACGCCAATGACTGATGCACAACAACCCATTTTAGCATTTAATGACAATTGTTGCAATTACAATATAATTATTGACATAAGAAAGTGAATTATTTATCCCATGAATTGTTTTATTAATATAAAATTGATTTATTCATGTCAAAAAAAATATTTATTTTTGTTTTCGTAAATATTTCTGAATTATAAAAGATTATCGTATTCTTAAAGTAGTTTTTAATCTCTGAAACTGGCTAAAATCTTCTCATTAGCAGTCTATAAAATAAAACAAAGGTTATGTCTCTATTTAAAAGCTTTTTTGTACCCTCAACTAACCCTGTAACAGACATTTGTAGGCTAGATTTTAGAAATATCTGTTTACAACATTATAAAAACACAGCTCTATTGCAGTTCTCGAAAAATTGTTTCTTTGGGGTTAGAGACAACACAAGAATGAAAAATTCTGTTGATTAGCAAAAAGTAAACATCCTTCTTCATATTAGTAACATCCCTGTCACTAAAGGTCAAGCAGATGAGGTCTATAATATTTCCCAGCGACACAACACCTCCGGCTACATTCTGATCGAGAAACAGTTGGTTTGAAATTATATTCATCATTATCTCCCCCAAGGAGGTTATGCTTTTACCAGTGTTGATTCGTTTAATTCTCTGCAACATCAATCAAAAGTTTATTTGTGGGTTTTGATGAGATTTTCTAAAAACGTCAAAAATGAAAAAAAAATCAATTTTTGGGTTGTTTGAATCACAATCCTGATCTAGAACTTTTTAAAATGTTTCTTTATCACTACAAAATTGTGAGTGTCGCTTTTAGCATTTGAATATTAGGATAATGAGCAACTTTCTAAGGCGTGACATTATATGATCTTTTAATTAGAGTTGTTTAAATCGGAGTTTACCGCTAAAAATGAACTTATTGAACTACATATATGGCGGGACGGGGTCCACTTGCATCTACAAACACCATCTTATATTTATTCATTTAATGCACAATGACCAATTCTATTCCGGTTATTTTTATTGTGTAGTAAGCAAATATACCTTTGTTGTATTTTTCTGAGCAAATCTCCTTAATTGCGAAGCGAAACTGTATGTGTGCAGACAAGATTAAAATTAAGAAAAAAATTGGCTAATGGATTGTTATCCAAGCTTAAAGTGTATATGTAATCACATTTATAACATTATGCGTAGCTTATTACAAGTCTAACGTAAAGTTGTGCTTTGTATGGCTTTTCTTCAGCGACAAAATTAAATGTGCTATAGTTTTTATTGCGTAAGAAGTAAATGCACCTTTTTTTGTAATTTTTCGTGCAAAAGTTCTTAATGACGAACCTGTATTTGTGTGCGGGCAAGTTTAAAATTAGAGGAATAATTGCCACATTGATTGTTATCCAAGCTTAAAATTTAAATGTAATCACATGTTTAACCTTATGAATAACGTCTTATAAGTCTAACGTAAATGTGCCCTTTAAATGGCATTTTGTGCAGCAACAAAATTATATGTGCTATTATTTTTATAGTGTGGTAAGCATATACACCTATTTTTCTTATAAAGCATATAATTAGAGGAACAATTGCCACATTAATTGTTATCCAAGCTTAAAGTTTCAATATTATCACATTTGTTAAACCTTATGCACAACTTACTATAAGTTGAACGTAAAGCTTTAAGCTTATAAGATCCATTTTTTTCTACTTAGAGGGTTATTTTTAGCACATCTGACTGTAAATTAAACGTGCACTAAACCAACAAAATGTATTAATTTAGAAGTAAGGAATAGAACTGGGGTTGTCTAATAGAGGTGAAAGTATTTCTTCTCACTATTTACGTCGAACGCTTTGTAATAAAAAATAGCATGCCGTTTTCACATTAATTAAGAATTTACTAAATTATAAAAACATTGCTTAATATCCCAAACTGACCTAATATGGCGTAAAAGTGAATTTATTTATTTATTTGAAGCTTTGATTTTATTTATATCAATATTTTTTTCCTATAAATCAACCATTAAATTTAATATTTAGCCTGGAAAGTGTTGCAAAATTCAACATAGAAAACAGCAAGTATCGGACCAATTAGCATAGTTAATCTGACGATGGCCAAATCATAAATTGCAATCAGTTAGTGTCACATATGTGCAGCAAATTTGTCACATATTCCTTTCACCCCTGATTTTTATTATTCGATAATCTGTTTTTTTTATATTTTTATTGGCATATAAAACATTTAAAACATCAAAAACAATTTTCATTTCCTCTTTTACATATCTTATTCCACCCTCTTTTGCCCACTTTCATAAAGCACATGCACACATTGAAACTTACATTTCAACATTACATTCAACAACCAGTTGCTATATAATCGCACTCTAACTTATTAAAGCATACCAAATTTAACTGCTTCATTGCATGACAAGCTGTTGTAGTCAAAAAAGTGTAGCAGTGTGTATGGAATTCGTGCATTTAAGTTGGTAATTTATTTATTTCTGGTAAATGGCATGTGTTTCGGTGTATAGTTTGGCTTGTTGGATGATTACTAAAGTCAGAGACTGCCCACTTTATTCTAAACATATTTGCAAAGATGTACATTTTTCAGCGATTATTCTTTGAAATAAATGATTTAATTTAAAAGGCGTCTATAGGGAGCTTTCTCTCTCTAATTCTGTTAGACAATATGTACCACTTTAATATTAAGAGAATCATGTTCCATGCTTTATTGTCAACACCAAAAAATAATCTGCTCTGCAGTGACTGTTCTTGCCATTATACCCTCTTTATTTAAATATTGGAAAAATACTCTTAAGAAATTGTTTGCTCTCTTGCCTACCAAAGAGCGCGTGCGGAATAGTATCTCTACAGTTACAATTATTAATGAAGAGTTTATCGTTAGCTCGCAATTTCCATTTATGCAGGCTTTCAAATGTTGGCCAAATATTATTTATGACTTTATAATGACACGAGAGTAGTTTGGATTCTTTGGTTGAATCTCCGGCCATTATCATGCTTGAATAAAACATATCAGTTTGAAATCCACATAGCGACCATTTACCTATTGCAGCTGGTGGCTCAATTTTTGTGTTGTTAAAATATTATAATACAGTTTTTCTCTAGCTTTGGTGATATTAATCTTTTTTCCTAGAAATGTATCAAGGATAAACCAGTTTTCTCAAATTCACTTGGCCGTATATTATTAAGTTGGTTAACCTTTTGAGATCTAAGACTACGCCAGTGTCTATTCAGTGCACTTATTATGCTCCTATACATTAAGAAGCTGCAAAACATATTGAATTTTGCTTGAAATTCATTCCAAGAAAGCCAGTCATTTTTTTTTTCGTTTACTAATTCCTGCATAAAAGTAATTCCCTTATTTACCCAGGCCTCCCAATATATTGGTTTATTCTCTATTCTGATATTCTTATTATTCCATATGATATAACTTAAATAGCTTTCTTTAAAAGTTTTTTTTCCATATAGTAACATTTTAAGTAAAATTTTGAATGTCTTTCATTGAGTGTCAATTCCTGAATTTCGAATTACAAGACTTAATCCGGACAGTGCTCTGAAATCTTTCGCTACTTTAAATAACTCGATTACCGAATGACAGTTCTTGCAGAATGCTGAACAATCATAATCAATTGTTTTATTTTTAGAGAAAATCGTTCAGTTTCTAAGCCTTCTATATTCTTGTTATTTCTTATAAATTGGGCTAAAATTTCAGCTACAAAAAGAAACAGACTTCCAGATTATGGGCATCCTTGTCTTACTCCCCTACTTGTTTTGAACCATCCAGTATAGTACCCATTGTTTAATAATGCTGTTTCGATATTTGTGTCACATATCTTGATCATTTTTTTAAAATGAAATTTGATCCAAAGTTAAATTTATTTAGTATCTTGAACATAAATTGTCATTCTATAGCATCGAGGGACTCTCCAAAGTGTAGCTGTAATAGAACACCTGTAATATTATTTGTATCAATATATTCTATAAAATCTTGTGTAAATCTCATACAATTATTTGTGTGACGGCCTTAGAAAAAACAAACTGGCCTTCACTAATTACTCGCGGAAGTATATCAACCAGTCGTTTGGACGGAAATTTTCAATCCAGCCTATAATCGAAGCATAACAGACTAATTGGACGATAGTTTTTTATTAAATTTGTGTTTTTGCCTTTCTTGTGTAATATAGTTACTATAGCTCGAGATTGAGATAATGTTTCCACATTGTATAGACTGGTTATATACAACTAATAATTTGTACTTTAAATGGTACCAAAGCTTGGTGTAAAATTCTTTGCTATTTCATCACAACCTGGACTTCTATTGTTTTGGAAAGTTTTAAAAACATTGTAACATTCTTCAAGAGTAATTTTTATCACATCTCTCTTATCTTCGTTACTAAGTACATTTAATTCTTTTAGATCCTTGCGAAAAATCTTGAGCTTCGGAATATTGGGATTGATATAATTGGCAATAAAAGTCTCTAATTTGCAGTTGTATTTCTTTATGGTTTGTAATTGTGGTTCCATCAGTTATAGTAATCTTCTCTAAATTTTAATTTTCATATTCATATTTTCTCTGCTTCATGAAATATTTATTACCTTTTCATTGAATTCGATGCCTAATATTCTACTTCTAATATACCTGCGCTGTGTAAAATATTCCAAAATTTCGTGTTCTAGTTTCAGTAAGTCATATTGATTTAGTTCGTCATCACTTATATTTTTATTTTCCATTTTGATGTCATATTTTTACGCCTCAGGAAATATTTATTCCCTTTTCATTGAATTCGATGTCTAATATTCTACTTCTATTATACATTATACCTGTCCTGTGCAAAATATTCCAAAATTTCGTGTTCTAGTTTCAGTAAGTCATATTGATCTGGTTCGTCATCAGTTATATTTTTATTTTCCACTTTTATGAAGTATGTCCAGTGTATCTTCCAGTTCTTTCTCTCTTGATTTTCTCTCAGGCTCAATCTCCTTTAAGGCTACAGCTTCTGGATATCTGGTAGCGTAGTCAACAACAGTGAGTATGTAGCGATGTCCATCTTTAGACAATGGTGCCATCAATAGCTTTACGGCTGAATGGCGTATCAATGCTCGTCATGGCTCCGATCGGTACCTTGATCACTTTCCCTCTCGGTTTTCTCTTCTAGTAGGTGTCACATGATTTCCAAAGCCTGGACAAATTCCCATCGAACCGGGCCAATGAAAACTAGACGCGATACGGTCCGCAGACATCCTGGTTCCTAGGTGACCGCCAACAATTGATTCGTGGGCCAGAGACATCACACGAGAACGTATTTTGGTAGGAACAACAACCTGCTTGGTTTCAACATATGAAGTTAATCTCTTCTTTGGGAAGAGCTGTACAATACACGTCTACGTTCTTCATATTTGTAGCTGTTGCCACCTTTTGTATGGAATTCTTTATTCTCTTTGGCATGACTTCACAAGTGACTCTTTCTTCTGTTCTTCCTTAAGCTGTGTAATGTCGATCTCATCTTCTTTGGCTTTTGGCAAGATCAGCGGCTTAATCGCCTTTTTTTCTTATTGAGCCTGAGCGCGGGTTCGAACAGCTGCTATCTTTTCTCTTCTTTAGTTTTCCAGTTCTGGTCTGGTTCAGTCTTTACACCCGGAATATTGCCGATCACAAGGTCATGAATAGGGGTCTTCATCACCATGACGTCTACCCTTCCTGTATAGTAGGGTGTACTACCTCGATGGCAGCCAAAGGAAATCGTCGTATGGTTCCAGCGATAAGAACACAGCTGCTTCGTCTTCCATTTAGCTGGCTTTTGTCAATCAGGTCTTCCTTTACAGCTGCACTGTTGCATCCGGTATTTCATAGTGCAGTCACCAGTGTATCGCTAACGTATCCTGGAAACAACGGAAGATTCTTTTCCAACTTCTTGTCATTACACAGAGCACCAGCATAAGGTAGAGACTGATCATTAGCTAGCTGAAGTTGTCTGTCCTTTACACACCCTTCCACAGGACTGACTTCCTTGGTGGAACATGAAACACCAGATTTACCTAACTGCGCCTGGTCTCTACTCCTCGTTTTGTGTTGATCTAAACCTTGGTTCATAACGTCTCCTGTTGCCTAGAGATTGGTATCTGGATGCACCATAACCTTGGTTTGGTTGCTTGCATGTTACGTATCTTCTTTTGCTTTGTATCTTCCATTTTGTTAGCACCCTGATTAGACTGAACATTCTGTTTGTAGCCGCTGCCCTGTGATGATCTATAGGAGATATTACTCTTGTAAGCACGACTACCTGATATTAAACCTCCATGCACCTCAATGTATTGTTCCGCTAACTTTGTAACATCTTTCATATTCTTTGGTACTCTCTCTTTCAAGAACAACGCTAGATCCGGTGACACGCATTTGTGAATTGCTCACGCAACATCAGGTCATTTAGATCATCAAACTCCTCTCTAATGTCAGGCAATTCTATCCACCTGGTAAAAATCTATTCAGGCGAGCAGCAAACTGTACCAGCGTTTCTTCTTTTTCAGGCCTTGTATCACGGAATTTGCTCATAAAGCCGACTCCATTGAGTTGGTAGCGTTTGAGGATGGTGATATTTAATTCGTCATAGTTATTTGTCTACTCCGCTGACATGCTGTTGTACACTTCGAGTCCTTTTCCTGTGAGTAGAGGACTCACAGTCATAGACCATGTATTTTTTGCCCAATATCGGCTGGTGGCAAAGCGCTCAAACCTTTCTAGGAATGTGTCTATATCGTCCTTAGTTTCATCAAACTTTGGTAGCTTTATATGTAACGCCTTACCAGCTTAGACATTATGCACCCCGGTACATTGAGGAAGTTGAGTTTAAAGACATAGTATCTCTATTTGCTGTTCGTTAAGCTGGGCTTTGAGTTTCACTTTACGATCTTCTTCCTCAGCTTTGAGTTTTAACTCTTCCGCCTCTAATTTTTCAGCAAGGGATTCTTCACGTGTTCAAATTTTCCAACTGAGATTTTTTCAGTACGTTGCTGTGCTCGTTCTTCCCGTTCTTCTATTTTACTTTGTTTCTTTTCAGCAAATTCCAGAATTTCTTTACCTTTTAAACCACGTTGTTTTCCAGCAAGTAGCCACTTTTCGTAATCTATAATGGTAATATCCAACAACAATATCCGCACAAGACTCTAAGAGGGTATCCAAATATAAAAATTGTCACTTTAATTATGAAAGTTCCAGAATATTCCACAAAGTTCCGATGTATTCCACGCTGTTACAGAAACTTCTATCGAGATCCGCAATGTCAACACACTATATAACAGTTAATGCTGTCTTTTGATAAACGTTTCTAGAAAATTCCACAATGCTCTGGAATGTTCTTAGGCTTTCCACAGACATAAAACACTGTCCTCCACAATATATCGCGGTAAAAGGTCATCTAATAACGTTGTTGCATTAATCATTGAATGTTGTAGAATGTTCCAGAATGTTCCACTCAATTCCAGTTCTCCATTACAGTCAAGTATTAAACACACAATGCCACTGTCCTTGATCACTGTACTGTCTCAAAATATTAAGCGATTATAAAATTCGTAGTAGTCACGATTACTCTCCTTGGTATCGAGTAACCAATTTGTGAAGAAATTGATGTTATATGATTTCCTTTATATTTGATGGGAAGTTTCTCACGGTGCAAACTTGCTTCGATATCTGAGACAATCAGACGACGATGTATTCAATAGCTGCTTTATTGGAACATGATTATGTATAGACACTGTACAAATTACCCGTATGTATAAAATATCCACAACTTGTATCACTATATCCTGAATGAATATCACTGACAATATCCAACTTTTATAACCTTTATCCAATAATGAAAAAAAATATTCGGATCACCTTACTTCACTTTAATTTATCTTCAAAATATCTACAATGGTTATTATATTCAAAGTTATCCTTTCGCTGTCCAATATTTTATTCCACCTGTTAGCACTTCATTCTCAATTGGTATTGAAAATACCAAATTGGGATGGACTGCCTCGAGTTTTTCACCTTCTGTTTTTCCCTTTTTATTTTTTCTTCTTCCGGTTTCCAGACACACTTGGCACATGTATGGAGGGTCAACTGAAGTGGTGCACCCGATAAAAATTGTTGACCTTCACCAAAAGGGTCAAGGTAAAATCGCGAAAAAGTTCTATCGGTTTCCAGACATCTCATACAAGACCGTTGAAGTAAGAAAAGCCAAATTTCGCACAGATATAAAGGACAATGAGATCTGTGGGACCCGTAAAAAATTTTAACCTTGAATTGCAGGTCAATTTCTAGGCCCAAACCCGAAGTTGGCCTTTTTTTCAAAAAGGGTAAGACATAGAGCAATTTCGACCTCCACCCCCTTTTTGACGATACATAAGATGTAACTTTCAGCGGCCTTGACCTCCAAGTCACTTTCGGACTTGGCCTTAATCTCGAAAACGTTTAGAGATAAAGCAATTTTGGCATGATTTCCGACCTCCATCCCCTATACGTCGTTTCGAAATCTACAACTTCCGGTGTTTGTGATGTCCATGTCACTTTCGAGCCCCAAACCGTAATTTGGCTTTTATCTGGAAAACGGTAAGAGATTTTGACCTCATTTTCGACGTCAATATCCTATGCGACGTTACGTATGGTACAACTTCCAGTTTCCTTGACGCCCAGATCACTTTCGATCCCCAAACCGGAATTCGGTCTCTATCTCCAAAAAGTTAATAGATAGAGCAGTTTCGACCTCATTTCGACCTCCACCCCTGTAAGAGATTACGATATGCATAATATCCGGTGCCCTTGACCTCCAGGTCACTTTCGAACCCAAACAGGAAGTTGGCCTTTATCTCGAAAACGGAAGAGATAGAGCAATTCTGACCTTATTTTCCACGTCAACACCATATACGACGCTACCTTAGATACAACTTCCGGTGCCCTTGACGTCCAGGGCCCTTTCGAGCCCCAAACAGGAAGTTGGCCTTTATCTCGAAAACGGTAAGAGATCTGGACCTCATTTTCGACCTCCACCCCTATACGACGTAACGTAAGTTCCGATGACCACCAGATCACATTCGAGCACCAAACCGGAAGTTGGTGCTCGAAAACGTTAATAGATAGAGCACAATTTTGACCTTATTTTCGACCTCCACCCCCTATTCAACGTTACTAATTTGTAACTTCCGATTTCGTTGACCTTCAGGTCACTTTGCAGAGCTAAACCGGAAGATGGTCTTTATCCCGAAAACGCTAAGAGAGCAATTTTGACCTCATTTTCGACCTCATACACCTGCACCAGGTTACGTAATGCATAACCTTCGGTGTCCTAAAATCCAGGTCATTTTCGAGCCCCAAACGGAAAGTTAGTCTTGAGCTCAAAAACAGTAAGAGATAACTCAAAAACGGTAAGAGACACAGCAATTTTGACCTCATTTACGAGCTTCACATACTGTACCAGATTACGTAACGTATAATCTCCGGTGCCATTTACTTCCAGGTCACTTTTGAGCCCCAAAATGGAAGTTGGCCTATATCTCGAAAACGGAAGAGATAGAGCAATATTGTCCTCGTTTTCAATTTCTACTCTCTAAACGACGTTACTTAAGGTATAACTTCCTTTGTCTTTCACCTTCAGGTCACTTTCGAGCTACAAACCTTAAGTTGACCTATATCTCAGAAGACGGTTAGAGCAATTTTGACCACATTTTCGACATCCACAACCCATGTGACGTTACGTAAGGTATAACTTCGGTGTCCTTGACCTCCAGGCCACTTTCAAGCCCCAAATCGGAAGTTGGCCTTTATCTCGAAAACGGTAAGAGATAGAGCAATTTTGACCTCATTTTCGAACTCCATCCACTATTCGACGTTAAGTAATATGAAATTTCATATTTCCGTCACCTCCATGTCAAGTTCGAGCCCAAAACTGGAATTTGACCCTTATTTCAAAAGAAACCGGAGAGAGCAATTTTGACCTCATTTTCGTCCTCTGCTGCCTATACAACGTTACGCAAAATATAACTTCCGGTTTTCTCGACCTCCAGGTCACAGTCGAGCTAAAAACTATAATTTGGCCCTTATTTCAAAAGCAGTAAGAGAAAGAGCAATTTTGATCTCATTTTTGACCTCCAACCCTTATACGACGTTACGTAAGGTATAACTTCCGGTGTAATTTACCTCCAGGTCACTTTCGAGACCCAAACCTGAAGTTGAACTTTATCTCGAAAACGTTAAGATAGAGCAATTTTGACCTCATTTTCGATCTGCATGCAATATTTGACGTTACCTAATTCGTAATTTCCGATTTCCTTGACCTCAATTTCATATTTGAGCCCAAAACTGGAATTTGGCCCTAATTTCAAAAGCAGTAAGAGAAAGAGCAATTTTAACCACATTTTCGACCTCCACTGCCTATACGACGTAACGTATGTATATATCCCGGAGACTAACAGATAACATTCGAGCTCCAAACCGAAAGCTGACCTTTATCTCGAAAACGGTAAGAGAGCAATTTTGACGTCATTTTCGAACTGCATCCAATATTCGATGTTACCTTATCTGTAGTTTCCGATTTCCTTGGCCTCCAGGTCAGATTTGACCCAAAAACTGGAATTTGGCCCTTATTTCAAAAACAGTAAGAGAAAGAGCAATTTTGATCTCATTTTCGACCTACAAACCTTATGCGACGTTACGTAAGGTATAACTTCCGGTGTCCTTTACCGCCCTTAACCGGAATATGGACCTTATTTAAAAAACAATCAGAGATAGAGCAATTATGACCTCATTTTCGACCTCAACCCCCTTTTTGACGTTACCTAATTTATAATTTCTGATTTCCTTGACCTCCAGGTCACTTTCGAGCCTCAAACCGGAAGATTGCCTTTATCTCGAAAACTGTAAGAGCAATTTCGACATTTTCAACTTCTGCTCTCTAAACGACGTTACGTAAGGTATAACTTCCGGTTTTGACCTTTAGGTCGCTTTCGGGCCTCAAACTGGAAGTTTGTCTTTATCTCAAAAACGGTAAGAGACAGCAATTATGACCTTATTTTCGACGCTACCTTTTTTGTAGCTTCCAATTTCCTTGACTTCCAGGTCACGTTTGGCTCCAAAACTGGAATTAGGCCCTTATTTAAAAAACAATAAGAGATTATGACTTCATTTTTGACCTCCATCCCTATTTGAAGTTACCTAATTTGTGACTTCTGACTTCCTTGACCTCCAGGTTACTTTAAAGTCCCAAACCGGAAGTTGGCTTTTATCTCGCAAACGTTAAGAGATAGAGCAAGTTTGACCCTTATTTCAAAAGCAGTAAGAGAAGTTTGACCTCATTTACGAACTCCACATCCTGGACCAGATTACGTATTGGATAATTTCTTTTGTCCTTGACCTCCAGGTCCCTTTCGAGCCCCAAACCACAAGTTGGCCTTCGTCTCGAAAACGGTAAGAAGTAGAGCAAGTTTGACCTCATTTTAAACTTCTACTCTATAAACGATGTTACTTAAGGTATAACTTCCGGTGTCCTTCTCCTTCATGTCACTTTCGAGCCCCAAACCGGAAGTTGACCTAAAAATCGAAAACGGTAAGAAATAGAGCAAGTTTGACCTCATTTTCCGCTTCTACTCTCTAAATGACGTTACTTAACGCATAGCTACCGGTGTCCTTTACGTTCAACTCACATTCGAGCCCCAAAACGGAAGTTGGCCTTTATCTCGAAAACTGGAGAGATAGAGCAATATTGTCCTCATTTTCAACTTCTACTCTCTAAACGACGTTACTTAAGGTATAGCTACCGGTGTCCTTCACCATCAGGTCACCTTCGAGCCCCAACCGGAAGTTGACCTTTCTCTAGAAAACGGTAAGATATAGAGAAATTTTGACCTCATTTTCCGCTACTCTCTAAATGACGTTACTTAACATATAGCTATCGGTGTCCTTTATGTTCAACTCACATTCGAGCCCCAAAACGGAAATTGGCCTATATCTCAAAAACGGTAGGAGATCAATTTTGAGCTCATTTTCGGCGTCCACACCCTTTAACACCAGGAATATGTCAATCTATGCGCCTTGTATGCCTGCAGTTTTTCATTAACTCATGCAAATTGTGTAAATATAACGAAACGAAGGATATTTTATTACATATTTTAAAATGGATATCATTGTGAATGATCAGAGAACATAGAATTTAGTTTGTTGAATAAAAAGAGTGACTTGATGATATAAAATTCGAACTTTTAGGAAACAATTTGGCAAGGGAAACACTGATTTCTATGATAACAGGATATTTATTGACTGGATTATATACATTAACCAGTAGAAAGAGGCCAGCGAGGAGGCTCTATTAGGCGAATTACATGACGGGTAACACGACGATCTACTAAACACCCCTGCATAAACATAAATGGTATAAACGTTAATAACATTGTAGATCTTACACCTGGAAATGAAATGCCAGATGTTTAGTCCAGTTGACAGTATAAATCAGTTGATTTCCGTAAACAATATAAAACAAACCAAGGACCGAAGTTGACAAATTTATGTGAAATTAAGAGAACGCAATTAGTAAATCGGCCGAGCAATGAATGGTTTCAGTGTGGACTATTAAACAGTAGGTCAGCATGCAATAAAGCAGACATTTTAAATAATTTTACGGTCGAAAAAGCCTTAGATTTTCCGGCAATGACTGAAACCTGGACATCTGAAGATTCCATAACTGATATTGGTTTTCTTACGCCAAATGGGTGTAACATCTAACACAGGCCCCGGTCATCGGGCAGTGGAAGCGGAGTTGGACTTCTCCATAGGAATTCTATTAAATTCCAAGTCATAGAAGTTCCCGATTATATCATGTTCGAGATACTTGCGGGTTCTCCCCAACTACCATCTATCGTCGTCACATTGTTTATTATTTACAGCCCCACTCCGAACACCAAAAATGGTCTGAATTTTCGGTATTTTATAGAAGAGGTTGAACACTTTTAGGCATACGTTTTAACAAATCATCAAAGAACCATTATTGTCGAAGATTTCAATATTCGTTGCCACACAGATTCCACACAAGCGACAAAGTTTGCAACTCTGCTGCACACAAATTTATTCGACCAACATGTAAATTTCTCAACCCATATTCATGGACACACACTGGACTTGGTACTTACGCAAACTGTTATTAACCTTGTGCATTCAATGCCTGCACTCGACTCATGCTTATCCGATCACTTTACGGTTCTTTTTAATCTTTTCGACAATAAATTTCAATCCTCAATGAAGACTGTACGTCTTCAAAAAATTAAATAAAACATAAACATTTCAGACATTAAATTTGACATCAAAAAGCGCAACTGTTTTTCAAATGATCTTGCATCACTAGACTGCCACGTAGAGAACTATGATTCCACCTAAAAATGTATTTTAGACGAACACGCCCCAATAGTAAAAAAAACTCTGATTATCAGGCCAAACAGCAAGTGGTTTAATGATCATTTTCATCGTCAAAATGTCATCAAAAGAAGATTAGAACGTCAATATACAAAATCAGCCCTTGAATCGGATAAAGTGGAATACAAAAAACAATGCCAATACTACAACTCATTAATAACTTCATCATCTTTTAGACTTTTTCATAGATAAAATAGTTAGCATTCGACAGGTAATCGGGGAAAAACAGAATACTCTTATTTACATTGAATCCTTGTGATCTGATATTTTTTTTCATTAGAACAGTCCTCGTGCCTGCAAATATTCGAACCGGCGAACGAAGATGAGATTAAAATGCTTGTTTTGCAAATGTCAAACGCAACCTGTGATCTAGACCCCATCCCTACGAACCTATTAAAACAGTGTATTGACGAAATTGTCAAACCACTGACCTCAATTGTCAACACTTCTTTGGCAAATGCTAACGTACCATCCGCTTTAAAAGAAGCCATAGTCAAACATTTATTGAAAAAAATCTACCTTGGATCCTGAAATTTTGAAAAATCATAGACCCGTTTCAAACTTATCTTTTGTATCAAAACTATGTGAAAAAGTAGTATCCATACGTCTTAAATCTCACTTATTAATCAGTCGCACCACTGGGCGACATCGCACGGAAGCATTCATTTCGTCATAGCTTTTATGCAGACGACGCCCAGCTATACCTTGCGCTGGATAATGCTGACAGTCTAGATGTGCTAAATGCATGCATAGGCAATATGAGAGACTGGATGATAGATAACTACTTGCAGGTAAACTGAAGTTATTCTTTTTGGATCATCACATAGTCTGAAATCCTGTTCATCTATTGCGGTACGTGTCGGGGATCAGTCAAATTTGTCTGATGAATCAGTTGTGTCACTAGAGGCAGTTTTTGACCAGAGACTGACCATGTCAAAATTTGTGAACCAGAAAATATCAACCTGTCTTTTTATCTGAAATCAATTTGGAAAATACGCAAATTCCTCACACAAGATGCTACCCAGGCATTAGTTCAAGCCTATCTGATTTCACGTTTGGATTATTGTAATTCACTTTTATTTGGTGTTTCGCAGTAATTGCGGACTAAACTACAGTTTGTCGAAAATCGATCTGCCAGACTAATATGCCGTATTGACAAAAGAAACAATATTCGGCCAGATCTCCAAGACTTACAAAATTACAAAATTACAGTGACTATTTTAATGTCATTAAGAACCAAGCACCGCAGTATTTGTGTAATCTAGTAAGTTTTATAAAACATGAAAGAGTTACTAGGTCAACAGCAAATAAATTGCTAAGTCAAAAAGTTGTCAAATCTACTTAAGGAAATGGAGCTTTCTCAAATGCTGGTCCAAAACTGTGGAATGCCCTGCCCCTAGAAAT
Source organism: Protula sp. h YS-2021 (assembly GCA_949752745.1). Lineage (NCBI taxonomy): Eukaryota > Metazoa > Annelida > Polychaeta > Sabellida > Serpulidae > Protula > Protula sp. h YS-2021. The sequence continues at coordinate 39,034,750 of OX457033.1, forward strand.
TAAAATTGATAGTCGATTCATTTATTTAAGGGGGCTATATAAATATTCTTTATTATTATTATTACGACGTTACGTAAGGTATAACTTCCGGTGTCCTTGACCTCCAGGTCATATTCGAGCCCCAAACCGGAAGTGGGCAATTATCTCGAAAACAGTAAGAGATAGAGGAATTTTGTCCCCATTTTCCACTTCTACTCTCTAAATGACGTTACTTAAGGTGTAACTTCCGGAAGTTGGACTTTATCTCGAAACGGGCAAATTTTGACTTCATTTTCGACCTCCACTCCCTATACGACGTTACCCAAGGTTTTACTTCCGGTGTCCTTGCCCTCCAGGTCACATTCTAGTTCAAAACGGGAAGTTGGCCTTTATCTCGAAAATGGTAAAAGGTAGCCCAGTTTTGACCTCATTTTCGAACTCCACCAACTGTACCAGGTTACGTAATGTATAAACTCCGGTGTCTTTGACCTCCAGGTCATTTTCGAGCCCCAAACGAGAAGTTGGCCTTTTATCTCGAAAAGAGTAATTTTGACCTGACTTTTGACCTCCATTCCCTATACAACGTAACTTCCGGTGACCACCAGATCACATTCGAGCACAAAACCGGAAGTTGGCTTTTATATCGAAAACGCTAAGAGATAGAGCGTTCGACGTCAACACCCTATACGACTTCCGGCGTCTTAGTCGTCTAGGTCACTTTCGAGCCCCAAATGGGAATTTGGTCCTTATTTCAAAAGCAATAAGAGAACAATTTTGATCTCATTTTCGACCTCCACAACTTATCCGACGTTATGTAAGGTAAAACCTCCGGTGTCCTTGACCTCCAAGTAACTTTCGACCCTCTAAAAGAAAGTTGGCCTTTATCTTGAAAACGTTAAGAGATTTTGACCTCATGTTCGACCTCCACACCTATACGACGTAAGATATGTATAACTTCCGGTGACCAGCAGATCACATTCGAGCACGAAACCCGAAGTGGGCGTTTATCTGGAAAACGGTAATGTCAATCCCCGATTTGACATTACCTAACTTGTATCTTCCGAGTTCCTTCACCTCCAGGTCACATTCGAGCTCCAAAGCAAACATATCCTCCAAGACCGCTGAAGCAAAACCAGGCAAACTTGGTACATGTATAGAGGGTCATCTAAAGTGGTGCACCTGATAACAAATTTTGACCTTGACCCTACTGGTGTAGTCGGTAGTATTTAGGAGGATTTTCTAGTTTCAGACATCTAAAAATTGTTAACAAGTAGCAATATCGTCTACCTTCTGTTTTAAGTTATCATTTAAAGTGGGGTCGAATTCGCTGTGCGAATTTCGGTCTAGTTTATGTTTAAACACCAATGACACGAATAAACCAACTGCTCGATTTGCAGCTCTATTTATACTTTTTAATATTCCAGAATGATGTAGAATAGTTAGGACTGTTCAAATAGAACATAGTTCAATATTATACAACGTTTACAAACGTATACAAGAATATACCTTCTCGATAAGTTTAGAACAAATAAAAACAATTGTGTGGTTATATTCGTAAACATGTTTACATTTAAAGTGCTTCTAACCAGGCCGAATTCAAAAACACAGTGTTATAATCATCAATTATGTAACTTTACAAAGAACATTACGTGGGCATTTATTAGTACATTGTTATATCAATGAACATTATTTTGACAGTCTTTCAGCCTAGACGTTATTAATAATTTCCTAAATTTTAAAGACTTTGGTGTGTTGGTATGTTTCCGTGTCTTTTATCTAATGTATAATTATTAAATAAGTTAAAGTCTCATTAAAAGTGATATGTCATAGTTCTGATCATTTAATATCTTGTCGTACAATATTTGAATAAAATATTTCTGTTCGTGGTCTGCTTTGGAGCATGCAAATTGTAAATCAATAATTTTGAACCACATATAGATAATTTTAACTTTTGCATTCTTCCAGTACAATGTTGTTGTTTTCGTCTATTTGTACATTATTAATAAGTAAAAACAAATTGCCAGCTGCTGACGTTGGGCTATGGCTGAATACTATATTCCATTGCGGCAGCCAATTTCATTTCCAGATATGTTCTATTTCGGCTTTTGAATGTGAAAAAATAAGTCACAATTTCGTTCAATAAAATATACACATTCGTTTTAGTTGTTCAGCATTCCTTTAGTATCTATGACTAAACTGGTCATAATGACGTGTTATTCAAATACTTACTTTTGTATTTTACAACAGTTTGAATCGCTTGTCTACACTTTCACTCTTTCATTCTCACCCAAAAGAAAACTTCTTCCAATAAATGTACACAACATATTTGCAATTAGAAAAGATCAATGAGTGGCCCCAACCTGCTACTGTCTCGGCCAATTGTATCGATTGCAAAATACTACTTTTTACGGTTACTATCGTAACTATCAAAATACCATTAAATGTGGTTTGTTTCTACTGAAGAAATGACAAATTAAAGATTTCTATACCTTATCAAAATTCTTTTGTTTCAGCTACATTACTTTGACTTCAGTCGCTGTTTTAACTACATTAGCAGTTTTCCCGTTTCGTTACGCTAAACTGGGTTTTTGTTAGGCAATCTTTTCGCGTAGACCAATTCCTGTGAATTCATCGTATCTCGAAGTTTCGAGAAATGGCTTGTTTCCGGTTTGCAGCAATCTGTCACTTATTAATAAAAAACTGTGAAAGAGTACTGACAAATTTGTTTTAGGCAAAATTCACAGAAAACACAGATTTTTAACGATCAAATTGCCTTAAGCCTTTTCCAAGTGGACACATAATTAAATTTTATAATGAACTGTTAAGTACTGGCGTACACTATTTGATTATTAGTTAATTACATTTTAAACTAGAACAATATTTTGCTGATAGATTATTATTGTTATTGTTATTGTTATTATTATTATTATTATTATTATTATTATTATTATTATTATTATTATTATTATTATTATTATTAGTATTATTATTATTATTATTATTATTATTATTATTATTATTATTATTATTATTATTATTATTATTATTATTATTATTATTATTATTATTATTATTATTATTATTATGAAAATATATTCGTATATTTTAATTCTGTTATTGTTATTGTTATTATTATTATTATTATTATTATTATTATTATTATTATTATTATTATTATTATTATTATTATTATTATTATTATTATTATTATTATGAAAATATATACGTATATTTTAATTCTGTAATGATAAAATTGCAAAATTGTAGCATTAAAAAGTAAGGAGATTAAATTTATATTTTTAAACGCATTTTCAAATGGTCAAAATATGAGCCTCATGGCTTTGACTCAAAATTTTTTGTACTCCATTTAACGCCGACTTGGTCTGCCTAAGACAGAACTTGTGGTAATACCGATTGAATTGGTATAGTCAACTTGGCATGTAAACTTTGTGGTCACTTCAGGTATGAGAAGAGGATGAGGTGGACAGTGGTCTTATGCCTTTTTCTCTGCGCTCTTGTGGCGTTGCTACGTCACACCAAGGTAAGTGCTGCTCTTATTACAGCACACATGAACAAACGTTATGCAAACGTTACCACTTTATCTTAAATGCAGTTCAGTGTACATATCAAATATTTTAAAAGTAAACTAAAAATTTACTTTGGAAAATGGGAATATTTGGCACAGTTAAAACAGTTTAGAGTTTAGAGGCATTTCTGTGTTTTAGGTTTTATGTGATAGCAGTTGATTCAATCTGTTTTATGCCTGCAAGATGCCGTGTTTGCTCTATGTCGATTTTATAATTTAATTAATATGGCTTATAATGGATATCATTAACGAAAGGCAGACCGAAGCAGACTGTAAGAGAGAAAGGGGGAAGAGAGAAAGAAAGAAAGAGAGAGAGAGAGAGAGAGAGAGAGAGAGAGAGGTAATTAGGTTAGGTAAATCCAGGGTAGTCAAAGCACACTTTCTTTGTCAAAGGCTTTAACAAGCTGTTCAATCAAACCAAGTTTGATATATAACCGTGGGAGAAGAACTTTTCCATTGTCTGCTAAGGGCTTACGAATCCTATTTTTTCGCGAACGTTCTGGATCTCTGGGTGGCCATGAACGCAAAATATAGACTTTTATACGTTTCTCACATTAAAGTTGAATAAGGGACTTGTATTGATGGCAATGTATTTTCACTGTGCATCAGAATGGCCTTTATGCTGTTCCTGGATGTGTCTGTAAAAAGTTTCCACTGACTGAGTGCATGCCAAAAAATCGCCCTGTCGTATTGAAGGGTCCAAGTCACGCACTAAGTCATTAGATTTGGTTTGAGTGATAACACGTGGTGTATTTGGATTCACGATGTTTGTCCTCGTTGTCTTGTTGTGTCCTTTTAAATTTGTCATCAAAAACAACGAATTGTTTTGTTGCTCCTTCCATACTATTGATACAGTAAATGGAGGAGTTGGTGGTTTGCCGTTTGCCTGAAAATAGCTTTCATACAGTATTTCAACGTATGGAGTAAATGATTGTTTATCATTTGTAAATATCAGTTCATCGCATATGTATCAGAATCTGTTCGGATGGTTTTTAAACAAATGCGACATATTTCGCTTTATTTCAACAAAACTATTTAATTTCACTTTCGTTTACGAGAATATCAAGTTTATGCTTAACTTTTGACAGTGAGGTACAGGCGTACTTGGCCTAACTAACTTCAATTAGCACCGCGCTAATAGACAACATCGTGACGTGTGCTGATAGTTTGAGTATCAAATTCGTATTCTGTGAGCAAAAGTAGACTAAAGACAATGTTTGTATTCTTGCAAGTTTTTGCCGTCACACAGAGTAGTATCGATACCATTACCCAAAAGGTAGAGGAATTTATTTTTAGAACATCGTGCGCTGCACGTTATATTAATCATTGCAAGGTGTTATTTATCAATCTTAGTTATTTGGCAAGCTATTTAACATAAACTGACACAAAACTGAAAATTCAGAGAAAAGCCAAATATACAAATGGCAAAGGTACTTTTAGAATTGTAAACGAAAACTTTTAGGGAAGTCGTAGCTCCATGGGTAGAGCGCTCCACTTAAAATCCCATGGTCATGGGTTCAAATCCGATCCGAGGTAGAGGGTGAAGGATTTCAAGATGTTTCCTAACGTCGACTTATGGAAATGAAATGGGCTTGATTTTTCTATCGCGAAATTCAAAATTGCATCCCATTTTCATTGAGTTTAGAACCTCTAAAAAGTGTAAATTTGTGATAACAGAATACTCGTTTATTATTAGGGCTTAAGGTCTAATGCAAGGTCGTGTAACTTTTTCAGCTGTGTTTCAAAAATAAAATGGAGCTGAAACAAAAGTGGGACGTGCAAAGATAAAAATTGGTAGTGGTGCCTTTTATCTAAAGAACAAAGGGAGGGCGTGAAAAGGGGAAAATAAGTAGTGAGGTGCTTTAGCTAAGGAAAATATTGAATATAGTGGCATCCCATTATGATCGAAAACCAGATATATAAATCAGTTAATTTGTTTCTGTTTCGTTTTATATCCTTTCTACGGGTAATAAAATATTTAAAATTATTTTAGAAAAGCAAATGAGAATTTTGTATTCTAATATCTAGGGCGCCGTTCCAGACAGCTTGCTCTACATGCCATTTGAAGAAAGTCTCAAAGAAGTGCAAGCTGAGTTTCAGCACAACGATCTTCTTTATTCAAAGTACGGCTTTCAATATGACTTTGCAGCCAAGATGTGCAAGTCAGGAGGGAAGGGAATGGCAGACTATTGCAACCTGGAAAACCTAATTTTACAACTTAATATCCTTCAACAGAGCTGGAGGGCCCTTCGAGATCATAAAGATCGACGCTTCAGAGGAGGACATGATGATATTGATGCTGAGAAGTACTTAAAATATATCGACGAATCGGCTAAAATCAACAGTCTGGCTATAGATTTGAAAATTGGAATCAACATGATAATAGAAACAACCGGTAACGTTGCTACGTCCCTTGGAAGTTATTTTGAAAACATTGCAAGTATTGATAAGAAAATTGCAGAAGCAGACACAGGATACATAACCGACCAACTGCATCGTTTAAATAGAGAAGGAGATAAATATTTTGGAAAGCATAGAGGCAATGTTGCAGATACAGCCTCTAACATTTTGGCTTGTACAATCGCGGGCTTATCGCTTCAGTTGGCTTCGAAAATAACGGAACTAGCCGTTGAAATGACAAATATGTTTAATCCTTTTGCGGTGTTATTTGATGGTTTTGATTTTGGCCCCATTTGTGATTTATTAGAAGAAATCTTTGATACGACGATGGACATCCAACTCGTTATTCGCTTTAAAGTACAGATGAAAGAAGTAACAACAAAGCTAACCGACATCAACCGAAAATTCAATTCTAATTTAGAGTACTTGCTTGTTGTAATGAAATTACTTAATGATGACGACGATTTCACGTTTGAAGAAGTAATTGCTCAGAAAGAAAAATTTATCAAACTCTACAAAGCCTATACTCCTGCCGTAACGCAACAAGATTTAGTTGAGCTATTGGCAAAATTAACGTACATGATGGAAGAAACTTGCAGTATTGTGAAAGAGTTAGTCGCCAGTGATAATCCGCTTGTTAAAATTGCTATAGCAGGCTTAAGGGTGCAGGCAGAGGAAAACTGCAAGAAAGTCACCGTTGACCTCCAGGTTCTTGATTCGTATTACAACCAAATCTACGAGTTTCAATTTGATTTAATGGATTCCTTAGCAGCTCAGATGAAAGGAAAGGTCGCTGTGGCCAGCGCCAAAAACTTTCTCACCGGCTTTAATACTAACCACATTAACTTAGCAACAACGACCATTGGTTTAGTGATGGATGCAGTTGGTGTACAGGCCGCGGCACATTCCTACTGCAGTATCATTGAGTATGAAAGAGCTGGTGTCCGTCCCTCTGTTTGTAAACGCTTTACATATAATCAAGTCGAGAGGCAATCTATTAAGTCGCTCTCCAGGCCCGCCTGCATAGGTAAATGCACTTCACTGGTTGTAAAAAAATCGTTTAGTAATTTTATCTTGAGAGTAAAAGCAAACCATGACAAGGAACAGAAAGCTGTTGTTAATGAAATCGAGGAAAGGAAACTGTCTTAATAAACATAAATAAAAATCGTAGCATAGATATCTTATAAGATAGGACACCGGAAATTATCTATCTTAAAAATGTGTTGTAGTAATATTTCCAAACTCTAAGGCATTGTTCTTGTTAAAATGTAAATATTTTGATTTTAGCGCGAAACGCAGCTGCTCCATCCGTAGAACTAGACTACAGAGCTGTTCTTGAAGAGAACGAACGTGTGCTGCGAAACAGAGACATAGATACAAACGGCTTAGTAGAAGCCTTGGAGCGGGAACACATCAAACAGGAACTTGAACAACAACTTGAGCAACAAAACCATCTTTGTAAGTTAAATGTCATTTCATTCTTTCTTTCGTCAAGGTAAAGATCTTTACTGATCCTATAAGGATATCACAAAAAGAGATAAATGATAACAGAAAGATAATTTGTAAATAGATCTATTGTCTACATACTTAAGCAGGAATACATAAGAATAGTCCGAAATCCTGCTTTGCTAAAAAACACATAATTGATTTATATTTTAGCTGTAATTAATAACAAGACATTGAGCAATAAAATGCAGAAAATGCTTGTGGTTTACTGTTTCATAATTCTTACAACAAAACATACAAATGGACCTGTTCAAGCTTATTTATCTCAGATCAACCGTTTAATGGATATGCACCGGCATCAGAGGATGACTGCACCACTTCAGGTTTTGCCTATCTCCCAACAGAACACATCAACTCTACAGGAAAACAGTACATCAACGTCACCGATCTTTTTACAGGTGAAAATTAAATATTTAAGAGCGACGAACACTTCTCTTTCTGAAGTTAAAGAAATTATAATGTGCTGCAGCATATAACTGTACCACAAGAACTTTTTATAACCACATAACCACATATTTGCAATGACAAGTCCCTTTGTCCTGCACTTTTCAGTACTCTCGGGTCGGTATAAAAATCAGTTTGTTCAACACCATTTCTTTTTTTATCAATTTTTATTGGGCCTCCACACCTGAGGCAACGCCTATAGCAACGCGTGCTGTACGACCGTCTATCTGTGTTTCCGTCTACCTCGATGTCTCCAATATGGGTGTGTTGGTATTCAAAGTCTAACAGATTGATTCTTGGCAAATCTTGGAAATTGAAAGAATATTTATTGAAGTTGAGCATTTGGGTATTCGTTTTTTCCTGCGGTTAAAACCAGGTCCACTAGATTCAAAGAAAAATTTGTAACATTTCATGAATTTGGGCTTCTCTGTTCCGAGCTACATCTCAAAGATTATCAAATTCATTCTTTTAAGGAAAGAATATATAATTAATAATGTAATGTATTCGTTAATCCTACGATTAAAAGCAGGTCCATTAGATTCATAGAAAAATTTGTAACATTTCATGAATTTGGGATTGTCTATTCCGATCTACATCTCAAAGATTATCAAATTCATTCATTTAAAAGAAAGAATATATAATGTTTTTGTGCACCTGGGTATCCGTTTTGTACTGCACCTAAAACGAGTCCTTAGGTCTTGAAGAAACTATAAAATTTGATAAATTTGTACTTGTACATTCTGAGTTAGATCTCTTAAGCAAGTGAAGAGGGGCCATTAAACCTTGGACAGTGAGAGAGCATATGTCGTGGAATATATATACTTCGGAATGTCGGCACTTTTAGTGAATTATTCTTCGTGTGTGGGTCTGTGGTATTTGCATTTTTTTTGTTAGCTTGATTTTTTGTGTTTTTTTTTGTTATTAAAAAATTAGACTGAATAAAAATTGTGTGCATACTAAAAAGTGGTAACAACATTTTCGGCATCTATGCTTAATATACGTACCCGGAAACGCAACCAGAAAAGACAACTTGACAACAAATCGCAACTCATACAAAACGTTCATCAATACGCAAATATGAATGGGTTGCATTGAAATCAGAAATTTCCTAAAACGCTGGACATGATTCTTTTTTTAAAAGAGACACACAAATACAAATGTTAAACCTTTTATATACATGAAGAGTTCTTACAGTTCGGTTTTAATTTTGACTTGAAACATGAAAGAAAAATTATTTAATCAACATCCAAAACAACATTGTAGTAAATGGCTTGAATTGATGTCAGAATATAAACAAAAATGAATTCTTAACTATGAATAAACTGTCAGGGTTTATAATGTGCAATTGTACACAGTAAACTTAATATTTGTAAGATGCCAATACCTTACATTTTTTAGTTTTTTTTTCAAGTAAATGTCTTCTATGTTGTAGTTGAGTGCAATGCAATAACGACATATTCATGATTTTAGTCTTGCAGTTTATAAAATATCACAAGACGTTTTTTCCAGACAATCCACAATATATAACAATACCCAACGACGAAGCTTGGCTTAGAAAATACGGCTGGTTGGACGAGTACGAAAAAGTAGACTATAGAGAGTCTTATTTTGTAAAGCGGCTTCAACTGTTTATTCCAGAGCTAAAGTGTAAAGATCCCACTAAAAAGTTTGGGGCAGAAATAATTGTAAGTTAATTATGTTAATTGTGTGTGGTTTATAATGGCTTGATTATACGTGATAAATTGATCCATATTTTAGCAAATTCAATTGTAGAACTATTCTATATACAAAGCTTTCGTGGCTCATCACCATGACAGTGACAGTGTCAGGGATATTTGAATTTATTCATTCATCACGTATTTATCTAGCGCCTAAAATTTCAATACGCCCTAAGCGCTGTACAGTATTTATCTATAATTGAAACATAATTTGTCTAGATGAAACACTGTCTAATATCAAAGCTAAAATTTAGTAAAATGCTTCCTTAAAATAATAAGTCTTCAGCAATTTTTTGAAAACTTAAATATCCTTTTCAAAACACAGGTCATTAATATGATTTTTTAATATGAAAGGCTCGCAATGGAGCTCACGTTAAGCTTCACATTGAAGACGACATAGCCGATGGGGCGGGAGTGGCCGGCTACATGATCAAACAATTAGACTACACATTTAAATGGGATCAGAGATTTGAATCTGGCTGCAATCGCCAAACGTTTATAAAGAGAAAACGTGATGGGACTGAAGATGGAACAGTTGAAGTGTGTGTTCGCACTTCTGGTAAATGTTTTCATTACAATCAAAAATCAAATTGCAAGAAAACAATATTTAACTCCAGATGAACTGTTTAAGTGGGGTAATATTTTCTACAATGTTTGTAAATATTAATAATGACTTTACTTTTGTATTATGTTTCAGGCTCACCTTCAATGTATACTAGTGACTTATATCCAAGTATCTTTAACACATGGCAAATCAGCTTGGAAAATACTGTCTGTGAACTGACAGCTAATGAGAATTATGACTTTGACATTACTGTATTTTATGAAATGGCTAAATGGAAACATGGCGGTAAGCATTGTTTACAAATAACAAAATTGGAGATATTTGCTCAGATTACTATATTTATATTGGTTAATTCGTAGCGTTATATTTGCATTTGAATATAGTATTTCTTGAGAGCAAAATTTTGGAAAGAGTATTTGACTTCGAGAAACACATAACGCAGTATAATGCAAGGGGCCCTAAATACAGGTCAATCCGAGCAGTGCTGGCCTGATCCCTGTCAGGCAGGAGGCATTTGTAGAGAAGGCCTTAACACATACACGTGCGACTGTCCGAGTTCCACCAGCGGCAAGAATTGCGAGAACGGTATGTTGCACCTGTAGGTCTTAAGTAGACCAGAACAATGACGGTATCTAACAAATAGGAAAGGCTGACACACTACGACAGAGAGCTAAAGTATTTGTGGCAATAACTTATATTTATGAAGCATCTTGTACACTCCTCAAATTGCTGAATTACTTGCATAATGACAAATATAATGCATTATATAATAAAGTAATATATATCTATATATATATATACATACATACATACATATATATATATATATATATATATATATATATATATATATATATATATATATATATATATATATATATATATATATATATATATATACATATATATATATATATATAACTTATATATCTCTTAATCTACTCAAATTGTTTGACTCCCGTTTGTAAACTGCGTTTTACCTTTCAATTGTTACTTTAGGCATCCATGTGTCCAATACGTGCAACAAAAAATATAACGTGGCTGCACATAAACCTACAGGGATGTATAAACCTGAAAAAGAGAAGATAGGAGAGACAACATCATACAGCATGGCGGCACGTAAACTTCTAGACTTTATACCTGACAAAGAGCGAAAGTTTTCTTTTTACGCCGTCGACGATGACGATAAAACCTGCGCTATATCAGAGGTATATTTAACACATTCTAATGTCGAAATAATAATTTCAATTTTTTATTGTTGTTAAACGCTATTTAATTCTAATATAAAGCTTATGCTAAAATATGAAGTATAGAAGAAATCTGGTTTATGACATTTTGTTAAATGTGTTATTTGGTTAATCAGGAGTCCTACACGCCGTGGTTCTACGTAGAGCTGCCGTGGCATGCTGTAGTATGTGAAGTAAAGATAACCGGTGAGTTGCCTAATTCCAAAATCTTGAAATGCACTTTTTCTAAATACAACAAATTGTAAATAATAAAACATGTTTATCTGCAAATATCTGCTGTGCTTAATTTTATCATGATATTGGTGTTTATAGAAGCAAAATTTAGACATACTTCGGTCTCGTAAGCTAGCACATTGGGGTATTTAGATTTTATGAAAACAAACTAAGAAAGTACAGTTTCTTATTATTCAATATATTCTATTCGTTCACCAGGTACACCCATATTATACGACCTGAGTAGTACCAGTTTTCTTTTAAATAATTCCTGAAATTCCTTAAGAATCGCAAAACCTGAATACAAATTTATTAACTTATTAGTGTATTGATTCAGGTGAACTGCCAACTACTAGCTCCAACCAAGTGAAAGTAGCGGTGTCTAAGAACAAGCCGTTTGGAAAGATGTTTACCCAACTCAACGACTCTATCCATGGCAGCGGTATGATAATAAGTATCAATAAATATATCATATTACTGTATTTAGGGGAAGAAATTGCATAAATTCTCTTAATTTGGCTTTGTAAGAAAGTTTACTGAGAGCTAACAAATTAAATTTCTGTAGTCTAGCCTTACATTCCTACGCTGCAAGCGAACTATTGTGTATTTGTGTGCATAACGAAGAATAGTGTATTTGCGAAAGTAGATAACATTCCAATTAATGTGAAGGCTTGTTATAATTTACCAATGTTAAAACATTATAAGCACATCTTAAATGTCGTATGTCCTTGTTAACGCTTGGTTCACAAATCACACTGACAATATATGTTTTGCATCTACTAATAAGCCAATTCGCACTTTTGACTTTTGCCGAAAAGTTTTTGCGTTTCGGCTGAATTCAGGTGGGATAAGGATATAAAGAAATGATAGGAAAAAAACGGCAAAAATTAACAAAATTCCATTTTGCCAGAAATATATTCACATGCTGGTTATTAAAACAACTTAATAATATGTAAAATAGTTTTTAAAAGATCATATGATGGCTTTATAGATTTGAAAGTGTGCATGTTGAAAGAAAATTAGAATTCTGATGTTTTTCCATTATCATTTCTTTATAATTTATTCCCCAACATTTTCAGTCGAAACAACACCTCCACCGGAAAAATCCCAAAGTGCGAATTGGCTTATTGTTTTATTTTTTTGTTTTTACTAGATCCGCAGACGTCATCAGACGGTGTTTACACAGTGGAGTTCTCCCCTTACCTGGCGACTGATCTGTACCGTTACTTGGTCATTTATGACCCTGATAGTCATATGAAGAGCAGGCTCAAGATATGCGACATCCAAGTATTTAGCAACAATGGCGGTAGTTCTTTGGTTTATTTGTAAATTGTGTTTTGCAGATATAGATAGTTAAGCCGGAAAATTTGCAATAGATGCAACACATTGCGTAAAATGTGGGGTATTGTCAGAACAATAAAAGACAAAGAGTAGTTCATATTCCTTAAAGGAAATCGGTGTAATTAGGGATTTCACGAAATATTTTAAAGAGTTCGTATAATTGATAAGGCCACCAGAGATTTCACAAAATCCTCCAACTTTTCCTCGAACTTTGGAGTGTTTCATCGTACCGATTCTCCAACGAAAAAATGAGGCAGTGAAATGTAAAACTAACAGTCAAAATGAAGCAATTTTTATTTTTACTTCTGTATATGCAATCTTTCTTTGGCTTGATTAATTTAGTTATTTCACTTGAAGTTTTGAAAGAAAAGAAAAAGAAAAGAAAGGAAAAGAAATAAAAAACAATCAAAGTTTTGAAGAGAAATTAAAAAGTATTACTTAAGAATTATCTCACTTCAGTAGCTCCTGTAATTTTATTTCAATTTTCCAATGGGATTTGGTCAAATCAACCCTCGACCAACTCAGCCCTCTGCCAATTCAACCCATTTTAGTCATGTCAACCTACCTATGTTTGGTCAACTCAACCCACCCTTAATACCAACTCAACTCACCCTGAAAGTCAACTCAACCCACCTAAATGAAATCCTTCTAAGGACAAAATACATTAATGAAAAACGAAATATTCAGTTTCTAAGATGAGTTACTGGTTTCAGATGAAAGAAACTTAACCAAAGTCAGCAAATAACTTAAGCTTTGAATATATGTGGTGTATATTTATTTGTTGTGCAGACTCGTATTTAAATTGTTTAATAATGTGTGATAAGCCTGGTTAGTTATTTTAAAAGGATACACACGTAAATAAATTTATGAATTATCATGTAACTGCTCGCAGTGTTATTGACCAGACAGAGCTTGTGTAAATGTGTAAATGTGTAACATTTGTTGCGTATTGCCGTAAAAAAGACATAAATTTGGGTTTAAATGAACGTCATTGTTTTTGTTTCCCTGCAATATAAGAGTAATTAATAATAAATTGACTAATCAATGAATGAAACAAGGTGGGTTGAGTTGACTTTCAGGTTGTTTTGAGCTGGTATGAAAAACTGGGTTGACTTGACTTTCAGGGTGGGTTGAGTTGGTAGGGGTTGAGTTGGTCGAGGGTTGACTTGACCCAAGACCTTTGCAATGATGCTTCACTCTAATTCAACCCCTTCAGCTAAAATGTCTGATCTATGCAGTGCAATTGTTGCACGACCCACAAGAGTTGAATGAATTGCTATTAAAGTTAAATGCAATTGATTATCTTAAACGTAATCCTTTAAAACGAACCGGATGACATAAATAAATAAATATATATATATATATATATATATATATATATATATATATATATATATATATATATATATATATATATATATATATATACATATATATATATATATATATAACTGCAAGAAACTAAACCAGGGAACAAAAAAATTACTTTAACAAAATAGGTCTTTCGAGAAATCCGAATCGCGTGTCTGTTTCACTGTAGCACCTTCCAGTTTTTAACATTTGGACTTGCAAATTTTCGACGTAACCGCCAGATTGACAGTTTAATTTTCTGTCAAATATATAGGACATGTAAACTGCCTTAAATGTTTATTATTAGACCTTATTTTTAACATATATTAAAGGTGTTCTTGAAATATGCATTTACTGTGCTGTTTGTGTCATCTTTCGTGCTTAAGGAATCAATACTAAACAACCATCGTTTTAGGACCGCAGTTGCCTTGATGCTGACTATATAACAGCGAAATATCAGGGTAAAATCTTTCACCATGCTCATCGCTGACTGCTTCAAAATTTTCCGTAAAGACACTCAGAAGTGAGTGCAGGATATGCACCTTTAATGGCATGCGAATTCCTCGAGCTTCAAAGGCGCTGAGTAAACTTTCTTCTAATTCAGCATAGCTTTATTCCTTTCAGTTTCCTAAGAAACGTTACACAGCAATTTCCTCCGATACACACACAGCTAGAATACAGTATAATACCTACATTATAACCCCTAGATATATATCTAGCCATACTAAAAAGTTGTTGTGATTTACTATATTTCTGGCAAATTCATTCCTTGAACAAAGTTGCCTACAACCATAGCCGAAGCGGAGAGAGGGTGTGGAGAAATGAGGGAACAAGGGTAGAGGTGTCTCTCTGCTCACAGCATACATCTGAGAGAGGCACTCCTTTGGTACTCTCTCGGCCTTCCACTCTACGCCTATCGTTTTTGGAATTATGATTGGACAACGCTGAATAGGCATGAATTAGACACAAATATAGCCATTTTTTACTCATTTTTTTCTTCTTATGAATTTTTTCACGATGAAGTAAATTTTTGCCGGTCATGTGGCTTTTCCTCTCCAAAGACCTAATTTCATTAATACGCAACAATTGTGACGTAACAGATATCCGTGGCTGTTTCCAATGATTTCAGTGTAGAGTATATTAGCTAAAACAACTGAGACAGCACGAGTATTTTTCTTCATTCCCTTGTGTTGTAATGACAACTTTAATTTATATTAAATACAACGCCTAATAATAAACATTTTAAGCAATTTACCTGTTCTATCAATTGGTAAAAAAACAATTGGTCGATTTTGGCGGTTACGTAGAAAAATTACAAGTCTGAAAGTTAAAACCTGGAGAATGCTACAACAAAGCGTCAGACTAGGAATTCTAGACCCAAAATTAGGTTAGAAAACCCTTCTTTTGTCCGAGTAATTTTCAAAACGGCTTATTTTGTTTCCTATTGTTGTCACAAAAGTAATCCCTAAAACGGCTAAGTGAATGGAATTGGATGAAGCAAATTGCAGTTTATGTTAACTGCAATTACTCATCTTAATAATGGCCCTATTTCCGTAGTAGCATTTGATCAGGAGATACAAAATTCCATTTATGTTAACTGCAATTACGCGTCTTAAGAAAAGTCCAAGTGCCGGAGTAGTAAAAGCAAGTTCAATTTAATTTAAGTTGATTCATTCTTAATACATCACACGGGAATATCAATTGTGTGCATACTTTAGTCGCATGCTATAAATAATAATAAAATTTAATATTAAAGATAATGATTAAATCTGATTATGATTAAACATAATTATAAGAACAAAAATAAAATAATAATGAAAACAATAATTAAAAGAAAAAAATGATAGTATACAACTCAAAATTAGATACCATAATTGAACATTTTTGTGTGCGTTAGGTAATTTTGTAGACTTTTATTAGTTAAAACTTGTGACCTCTAGTGTGATCAAAATCTAAAAGTCTGCTACATGGTGGATAAATTAATATGAATTTTGTCTGTATAACGACGAGCCATTGCAGGTATTTCATGTAATTCCTGAAATCCATAATATCCCTTGCGACTATACGAAATCCCTGAAATGTTTAGGATTTCGTGAAATCTCTGATGACACAAATGCCCGGTAACATATGTAAAGTTAAACTTGTTAAAAATTGTTTCCGCCTTAATTTAAATTTTCCTGAATTGTTTCTAATTTATTTCAAAACTTAAGAAGATTAATATATTTAAACTGAATGGTAAGACTTATTTAAAACAGCACAAGGAATTATATTAAAGTAAGTAATTGTCTTATGCAATCCTGCTACATATATAATAGATTTATATATGTCTAAATTATGTCTAACTCTTCGCCGTGAGATGAAATATGATTGTAATGCCTTGCAGCATTCAACGTCATTGGGGAAAGTAAGTTCAACACACAAGAATGTGACTGGAGCAACAATATTCTCAGTGCTAATTCTGGAACCGCCTCTCAAATTTCCTCTAAACCAGAGGAAACGCTTGTTCATTGGGGGTATTTTATGCAAATTTTTGCTTTTGACATTTGATGATATAGCAAACTATTTTACTTTTCAATCTGTTTTTTTTACATTGACATATTATTATCATATATTTTGAATATCTTAGAATATATCATTTTGTAAGATTTAATTTTAAAAATCTTTAGACTCTCTTAAATAAGCTTCAGATATTTAGTGTCAATTATAAAAAAACGAATACAGGCTTTTTCATATATAGGCAAATAATTAATTTCCATCAATTACAGAAATTTTTTTATAAATGTGACAATACATCTG
Organism: Protula sp. h YS-2021; assembly: GCA_949752745.1. Lineage (NCBI taxonomy): Eukaryota > Metazoa > Annelida > Polychaeta > Sabellida > Serpulidae > Protula > Protula sp. h YS-2021. The sequence continues at coordinate 39,051,895 of OX457033.1, forward strand.
AGACGTATCTTATTTCAAAAAATATAATTCTGTATAAAAAAATAATGGATATTTAAGTATCATTTAGAAAATATTTGTAATAACAAGATATAGATTACAAGTAAGTAAATTAAATACTTTTTATTTCTTGCACTGTAGTTTAGTCTACTGCGGTTGTGTCATTCTAGAGTAATCACTGTAACTAAGTATATCAACAGAAGCAAAGAAGTTTTTAGTCTGAAGTGTTTAGTGTACACATCAAAACTCTAGTTTACTAATTGCAGAAAGATATTTCATGATCTGTACTTGTCTGTTTTACTTTTCATTTCAACAGCATCAATAAACCGCTGGTCGCAATAGACCCTTTTGACTGGACTTGCAGCAAAACCAATACGTACGCCGATGACACCAAGGTCTGGTGGACATTTAACTTTGATTCGGAGGCAACTCAAATCTGTGGATTACGAATAACACTTCCTGAGTTTTTTGTGGGTGAGTGTTTAATTTTAACCATAAATTCGTTTGATTTCATAGTCAACTTACTTTGAAATTACATCAGATATGCTTGCTTCTACTTATTTCTTTGAAGAAATACATTGAAAATTGATAAATGATATTGTTTTGATGACTATTACAATAGCTGTATGTTATAGCTGATGATGGGGTTGCGAGGCTGTGGGCGGGATTCTACTATAGCGACGACGTACTTGAGCCAGGGACAAAGATGGATATTCAATACTTCAGACCGTGCGGCGACGAAGTGGTAGGTTTTAACACCCTATGATGTTTAAAGTCTATGCTCCGACGGCGTTTCAGCTTTAATGATAATTTTATTCGATAACGGTATTGTATGGGGGAAAATGAAATTATAAAAACTATATGCAGCCTCAATTTAACATTATCAAGATTCGTTAGAAAGTATGAGTGACAGGATTAGTTTGTCACTAAAAGCAATTTGTAATTGTAATATAACTGTGATATAAAGCACGCTTTTCATCACCTGTCTGTCCCAGATGATTTTCGATACGTACACGGATAGCGTGTTTGCGAATTGTGATGTTCTACCAATGAACGGCACACAGCTGATGATTTACACCGACACATATTTAAGTCTGTGCGACGTACAGGTACGCATTTCATCAAGCTGAAGTCCTGTAGTGTAATACTTGTCTTAGTAAAAATCTTCAGTCAACTCATTTGGTTTTACAGAATCAGTACTTTACTTGGATTTGCGCTCAAAGCATTTTAGTTTTTACCTGGTTATTTAACACGCACATCCCATAAAGGTGCATCAGTTGTGCAAAGTGCACACTGTAAATGCACTTCCATAGAGGGTTTCACGTTCGATAAACAAGCACTCCCAGAAGTCACCATTACTAAGCTAACAACTTCCTGTTTACCATTTACTCTTTGCCATACGATAAATAAGCACTCCCATAAGTCAGCATTAATAGCTAGGAATTTACTGTCTAATAAATGATAAATAAGCACTCTCACAAGTCATCATTACTAAGCTAGGAATTTATTGTTTACAATACGATATACAAACACTCATAGAAGTCGTCATTTATAAGCTAAGAATTTACTGTTTGCCATTTACTATTGCCATTTGATAAACATGCACGCCCAGAAGTCATCAGTAATACGCTAAGCATTTACTGTTTGCCATACGATAAACAAGCGCCCCTAGAAGTCATAACTAATCAGCTAGGTATTTACTGTTTGCAATACGATAAACAAGCACGCCCAGAAGTCATCATTAATAAGCTAGGAATTTCCTGTTTGCCATGCGATAAACAAGCACGTCCATAAGTCATAACTAATAAGAAAGCTAGGCATTTACTGTTTGTCATACAATAAACAAGCACCCCCGGATGTAATCATTAATAAGCTTGTAATTTACTGTTTGCCATTTGCTGTTTGCCATACGATAAAACACTAATGTACATCACAGCTCATATTGTGCATTAACAGGTGTTTGCAATGAAAAAGGTTGACATGGTAGACCCCGAAAACAGCTAAATTAATTGGACAATGAAGGAAACCTGGATTTTTATTTTTAAATAAGTTAACAATGCGCGTTATAATATAGTTTGTTCTAATATATTCTGTTGTAAAATGTTACTGAATTAAATGAGTGTTATTTAGAGTGCTTTTTCTTTATTTAGCTAATGCTTATCACTTAAATTTACAAGAAAACGAGAGTAAGAGTTTGCGTGCGTTGATATATTGGTCATAAAACGGATTAAAATTGTTCGAAACGCTCCTGTTTATGAAAAATCAGCACATTGCTTGCCGCCTTTTATATTCTGTCAAAATTTCCTCTTTGAATTATGTTTATTTAAACTTATATATCAAAAGTATTTGATTATATCAATAAGTTAATTTTATTTACGGACATTTTTAACGGACATTTAAGGAAATAATTTGTATGGTAATTATTCTGTTGTTTACTGTAACATTATTTCAAAACTTTAGACTAATAAAATGCTTCTGATGTTAATTAAATTTTTATTTAAAATTCATCTTATCATTATTTATCACAGCAATAGTTAAATTAGATCCATTGGAACTATTCCGCATCAAGTAAAAAAAGACGACTTGTTGTTGGTTCCTTGAAATTGTAACGAATTGTCATTAACTGTTGAGCACTTAACGAGAGAGTTCCCTCAGCATGCTGCCTGTGGGAGCACTAACACTTTTAACTACTTTGTAAACTCTGAGGCACTGCAAAGCGTGTCGTCATGTCCCAGAGTTATGAGTGTGGCCAAATGACCGGTGGTAAAATGTTCGCTCTGATGTCAATAGTTGGCATAAAAAAATATTCTTGTTTTTATCAATAGCAATACACAAACCATTACAAATCTCTCCAGTTACGATTACTATTAAAATGGATCATAATTGTTTAAAACTGTTCATTGAGGTCCTGAATTATTTTCATGAATTACCGGTCAAGGACTTTATCAAAAAGTAGACACGCTCATCCAAGAATGCTCGCAACTGTTTAATCTTCGATACACAGTTGGAATGTTGGCGTCTTTCAGACGTCGCTCGTAAAAGTAGGCGTCATCGCGAAGAATGTCAAACTGACATGACCATATGTATGCTGGCGCCAAACCTGGCAGGTCATCTGCTAGCAATGGACTTAAATACGGGTTAAAATAACTCCTTGTCATTGGACCAAAATGTGTCGTAACTTCCGGCGTCCGAAGTGTTTCTGTGTGTCGTCATCGGGGAGATAATTAATATTGAAATATGTTTGTGAATAGTTCTCCGCGACATCTGTTGGAATGAATGTGTTTTTGTCCATGGTATCTAGGTTTTACAATTTACCAAAAAGTGCATATGTGTATGTTATATACTTAGGTTCAAAAGTTATTTATATTTCTAGCTGACCATTGAAAGCCTGTAGTGTGTTTATGCGACAATGTGTGTATATTCTGTTCTAATTAAACAGACAATTGATTAAGATTGTCTAAACAACAAACCATGCAGCCTAGGAACATTTTAGGGTCCATATTGGGTTACGTTAATTCACTGCAAAATTCATACCCCTTATTAGGACTGATTTCTGTGACTTTTTGTGATACCCCCGCATGTTTAAACAGAGTTATTGTGGTCAAAGTAATAGCTAGGTAAAATTCTGCAAAGTGTTATTAAAAAGGCTGAAATTACATGTGCTGTTGTTATCTTTCTTTCTTCTACTCATGTGAAAAATCAACAGCTCATTAAACACAAATATAAATAATTTTCGAGGCTAAGTATAGTTGCCAAATGGCAGATTAGTGCTGGGGAATGCCGATTGTACTGGTAAGATGGCGTTTTGGTGTTAAGATATTGAAAACATGAATATATTAATATTAATGTATATTAATATGCCAATTAATAAAAATACCATGATATAACAGTTGCTATAATATTGTCCATGATGAGTAACCTCTTTTTAATTTTTTATACATAGTAATGTAAAACTTGTTGGCGTTTGATAAAATTATTTGGATGTTAAACGTATCAAGTAATATTGAATAGAACTGCGATGCTATATTTGTTTAACTTACAGGAATAATTGCAATATAATAAATCCTTTTCTTTACTTTCTCATAACTACAATTCGATTATTTGCTTTGTTGTTTTAAATTTTCAAATCCAGTGGATGTTATATTGTGTTGTTATGAAAAGAAAATTAAACATTTATTGCAATTAGATGCAATTCGATTGACTGCTATGTTGTATCACCCCGGATTGTTGAGTATGTACAGTGTCATCTTAAGACAGTCGTCATAAGCTGCCGGAAACGGATTCTCTGGAGTGAATCTGTATCTATGACATAGCAATTTCGATGAAATATTTTGTCAAGCCAAACAAAGACACAGAAGCATATTTCATTTGCATCACCAGTTCATTTGATCCATAGTCACAGTCAAATAAGCAATGAAGATGAGGATGGGGCTGAGATGATAGGTTGATGAAGTTTATTAGATCGTACGACTAGTTCACATGTTACACTAGTTATTAGTTTCCACAACCAGTCACACATCACAAGTGGTAATAGTTTTTACTAGTAGTTGGAAAACGACAGTTCTGGCACAGGAAGTGACGTCATAATGAAGTCATAGGGTGTGCCAGAAGTGTCATGACAGTTTTGGAACAGATGGTGATAGATAGAGCGTGCGCCCGTGTCAATGACCTCATCATGACGTCATCATGACGTTATAATGACGTCATCATCATGACGTTATAATGACGTCATCACGACGTTATCATGACGTCATAATGACGTTATGACGTCATGACATCATATTAAGACTGTCCTAAGCAGCATAACCCTATGTCACCTGTCAATCATCATGTCGTCATTAGTCACATGACTTGTCAATCATCATCAGTCACGTGACCTGTCAGTCATCGGTCATGTGACCCAAACCCTATATGAGGAATGTCTTCCCGAACATTAACCTTACGTCCCGCGTGGCTCACTTGGTAGAGTATGGTACTCGTAAGCGGACCTATGGTCGGAAGGTTGGTGGTTCGATCCCTCCCTCGGGCATCACTTTCACCTTCTGTCTATCATACCGTCACATCATGGGGTTCTCAATGTGAGGATCCCCCGGGTTCCTCCATGTGAGGACTTCCACCATCTGTCTATCATACCATGGGAATCCCCCTCACTTCTCAATGTGAGGACCTCTTCCCCGGGGTCCTCCATGTGAGGACTTCGATCATCTGTCTATCATACCATGGGGGCCCCCGCGAGTTCTCCATTTGAGGACCCCCCTAGGATGTGATTCAGCAGCCATATAAGAGCACATTGTGTCCACACAAGTGTTTCATTCATGATGTGGCTGCTGTTGGATACACATGGGAAATAGTGAAAACAGTTGCTTTTACTGTTGTGCTGTTGTGCTGTTGTTGGACATTATATGGAGAACAAGTGAAAGACTGGTTGGAATACACATAGGAGACGAAGGAAAAGATTGACTTTTCTTTGGAAAGGAAGTGAAAGATTGGTTATTCTTTGGAAAGGAAGTGAAAGATTGGCTGGAATACACATGAAGACGAAATCGCAAAAGAGTTGTGGTAAGTGAATTTTTGTGACTCTGTGACATGATGTGACATCGTGTGACATTATGTGACTATGTTACATCATATGGCTATATAACTATGTAACACCATGAAAGGGCCATGTGAAAATAATTAGTCTAACTATGTATGTAATTATCAGATGGTTCAACAGACCAGCCCCTATGGCTCAGTGCATATCGCGTGAGACTCGGAAGCTGAAGGTTGGTAGTTCAATCCCACCTCATCGCAAAGTTTTTTTTTGGTTTTTTTTTTTGGTTTACTTTTGTGACTCTGTGACATTATGTAACATCATGTAACATCGTGTGACTCTGTGACCTTATGTGTTTCTGTGACATATTTTTTTACATAGTAACTATATTTCTATGTCTATTTTCACTAATAATATTTAATTAGATATATTTCAGTGGTTCTATTACAGTAACCACACACACACACAGAGTAGGAATAAGTACATGAAAGACATCAGAGCGTGAGAACGATCAATCAATTTCAGAGTGCACTAGTTCGGAGCGTGGGAACGATCGATAAAGATCAGAGTGCACTAGTTCAGAGCGTGAGAACGATCGATAAATTTCAGAGTGCACTAGTTCAGAGCGTAGGAACCATCAATAAATTTGAGAAGGAATTGGATTTTCACCACGCTAAGTCTTATGTTATGTTTTGTTATAGTAGTGGGAAAATAGTAGTTTTAGACTAACTTTAACAAATGTAGCTTTTGGAAAACATATGATATATAAAATAAGTTTTAGCATTATACCATGCTACTTATTTAAATGTTCTAAAGTTATAGTAGTGCGGAAATGGTGGTTCAAGATCACCTTTAACAAATTTAGTTTTTGATAACATATGATGCATAAAATAGGTTTTAGCATTTTACCAAGCTACTTACTTGAATGCTCTAAAGTTATGGTAGTGGAAAAATGGTGGTTCTAGACCAACTTGAACGAATTTAGTTTTTGACAACATATGATATATAAAAAAAGTTTGAACATTTTAGCATGCTACTTATTAGAATGTTCTAAAGCTATAGTAGTGGAAAAATTGTGGTTGTAGACCAAATTTAACAAATTTAGTTTTTTGAAAACATTATGCCAACAACCTTTCTTAATGCTTTCAGGTATCGTCAGAACACATCGTTCTCCGCTAGATGTCTCTGTAGTGCATACCCATGTGGTATAGATAGGATGAGCCTGACCTGCATTTCATCATATCAGTTTAAGCAATTAATGAAGCAATACAGCGAGTTCAGCAATGGCAGCGAGTTCAGTTAAGGATACACCAGTCCTCTGCGTTGAATGCAATGTGGAATTTCCGTCTTTGGAATTGTTTGAGGCACATACATGTAGTAAGGCTGAGATGAAAACTGAATTGAAACGTGCTCGTGACAAGTTTGCTAGCGCACGTACCAAAACAGAACTTATATTTGCATTGAAACGTGCACATGAAGAGCATGAGAAAGGAGCAAAGAGACGAAAGATGGAAAAAGATGACATTTGGCCATACCGTCCAGTTCTCTGTATGAAATGCAATGTGGAATTTCCAGCTATGGATACCTTTGAGGCACATACATGTAGTAAAGCTGAGATGAAAACTATAGTGAAACATGCTCCTGAAGAGCATGGGAAAGGAGTAAAGAGACGAAAGATGGAACAAGATGACATTTGGCCATACGGTCCAGTTCTCTGTATGGAATGCAATGTGGAATTTCTATCTATGGATGCGTTTGAAGCACATGCATGCATACCAGTTGAGATGGAAATGTACCTCAAGAAGAACATGTTTCAAAGAAACAAAAGACAGGGCAAGTAGGGAGAGCTGGAAGGGTTAGTCTTGGTGAAAACACACAAGAAAAACGGTTTGAGTCTGAGGATGGATCGGATTTACTGCTTGAAATGCGACAACAAGAGAACTGGATTAAGAGACATTTGTTAAAAAAGTTAAGCCGTGGAATGAAATGGTATATTGTGGTACATGCACGCTTTAAGAAACTGACAGCAAATGCTGAAGGTGTTATGACAGAACAAGTGGATAATGCCTTCATCAGTAGTCCAACATATACAGCATACAATCCAGCGGATATTGAGCAGGACTTGCCAGAAGCCTATAAAGAATTGTTTACTAAGTTTGACGAACATGAGCGACAAGGCTCTGGCTGGGTATTGGATAACATACTATACATTGAAGTACATACAGCTACGTCAGCGCCACTGGAAGTGAGTAGTTTTATCCCACTACCGAAGAAAGTGAAGAATACAAAGGCTGTGTTAAACATTCAGAATGATGACAACAAGTGTTTGTTACGGTCTGTATTGGCTCACCTTCAACCTCATGACAGAAACACGCAGCGCGTGAATAATTACAAGCCATTTTAGAAGGAATTAAAGGTGGAACGTATGGCATTTCCAATACCGATTACGGACATTCCAAAGTTTGAAAAGGAGAATGATGTGTCCATCACCGTGTTTGGATATGAACATGATGTAGTTGTTCCGATACCGAGTCGAAACACCAGTGCGAGAGAAATCAACTTACTTTTGATTAGCAATGACAAGAAAAAGCATTACTGCCTCATCAAGAATTTCAGCAGACATATGGCCTATCGATCAAAACATGATGGTGCAGCTTTTTATTGTTTCAACTGTCTTCACGGGTTTATGCGACATCTTATAGATGAGCATCATGAAGTGTGTAGCAAGCATGGAGCGCAACGTTTATCATTCCCAAAGGAACTCTTCATCAAGTTCAAGAATGTAGCCAAACAAGCGAGCACCGTTTGTGATTTATGCTGACTTTGAATGTTTCACGCAAAAGCATGAAGAAGGAGACAAGTATCAACATCATCGTCCAAACAGCTTCGCCTATATAGTTGTTAGTTAGTATGACACACGTGCACCAGTCGTGTATCGAGCAGACAACGCCGTAAAGGTATTTTTAGACCATATGGCGAATGAGCGTGATCGTATTGTGCGTAGCTATTATTAGAGCGGCCAAAGGAAATGGTGATGACTCGCAAAGACAAAGAGAATTTCAAGAACGCTGTCGATTGCTACATTTGTCATGAGCCTCTAGGAGCAGATCGTGTGAGAGATCATGACCATATCAATTGCAAATACCGTGGAGCTGCACATAATGAATGCAATTTACAATTTCGACTTCGAAGGATAAGCAGGACGATAAATATTTTTTTATCATTCCTGTGTTTTTCCACAATTTGCGAGGCTATGACAGTCATTTGATCATGGGGAAAATTGGGAAGTTCAAAGATGAAATAATTACAGTCATTCCTGACACCATTGAGAAATATATTGCATTCACCTCTCTACAGAAGTTGGTATCCAACCTTGCGGCAGAAGGGAAAAATAACTTCTACAACATGACCTGTCACATTCATGATAGTGACCAACAAGATTTGCTGCTGAGAAAGGGAGTGTACCCCTACGATCCCGTTCTAGAGCCATCCAAGTTTACTGAAACGCAGCCACCATCAAAGGACAAGTTTTATAGTCAGCTTAGCGAAGAGGACATTAGCGATGAGGATTATGCGCATGCGCAGAAGGTGTGGGATACATTCAACTGTACCACATTTGGCGAATACCACGATCTGTACCTGAAATCAGATGTGCTACTGCTAGCTGAGGTGTTTGAAAATTTTCGTCAAGTATGCCTCAACACGTATGAATTGGATCCTGCTCACTACTATACAGCGCCAGGACTGTCGTGGGATGCAATGTTAAAAGCGACAAAGGTGAAGTTGGAATTGATAAAATGACATTGACCTGTACCAAATGGTTGAGCAAGGCATACGTGGAGGAATATCTGTGATCACACACAAGTATGCGAAAGCAAATAACCCCTACGTAGCAGATTACAATTCTGAGATACCAAACAACTACCTGATGTACCTCGACGCAAGCAACTTGTATGGCTGGGCCATGTCACAAAGCATGCCACAAAGAGGATTTATGTGGGTGACCGAGCCAGAATCCATCAACTTTATGGATGTAGCTGAAGATGACGACATTGGATTCATTTTGAAAGTGGATTTAGAGTATCCAAATTCAATCAATGATCGTCATAATCACTACCCAGTGGCTCCAGAACGGAAATGTGTCAAAGTTGGAGAATTGTCAGAGAACAGTCAGAAGCTGCGGAAAGATCTGAACACGAATGACAAACCCGGTGAAAAGCTCATTCATTACAGGCAATTACAACAGTACGTCTCACTGGAGTATCCAAATTCAATCAATGATCGTCATAATCACTACCCAGTGGCTCCAGAACGGAAAAGTGTCAAAGTTGGAGAATTGTCAGAGAACAGTCAGAAGCTGCGGAAAGATCTGAACACGAATGACAAACCCGGTGAAAAGCTCATTCATTACAGGCAATTACAACAGTACGTCTCACTGGGGTTAAAAGTCACCAAAGTACATCGCACCATCACGTTTGAACAGAGCAAATGGCTAGAAAAAACATTACCTTGAACACAGAAAAGAGAAAATTGGCCAAGAACCCATTTGAGAAAGACTTCTTCAAACCGATGAACAACTCTGTGTTTGGCAAAACCATGGAAAATGTGAGAAAGCAAATCAATGTTGAACTTGTTCACCAGGAAAAGCGGTTCAAGAAACTTGTGGCCAAACCTTCTTTCCACAAATTCAAAGTTTTCAACGAAGATTTGACCGCTGTACATTTACGCAATGTGGATTTGCTTCTGGATAAACCCATTCAAGTTGGCTTCACCATTCTCGACCTCAGCAAAGTGCTTATGTTCAACTTTCATTACAACTACATCATGGCTAAGTATCCAAATGCCCAAGTTGTTGTTCAGCGACACCGACAGTCTATGTTACGACATAGAAACGGAAGATATCTACAAGGGTATGCAGCAAGATGCTGACCTGTTCGACACAAGTGGCTATCCGTCAGATCACTTTCTACATTCCAACGTGAACAAAAAAGTGCTTGAGAAAATGAAATATGAGACACCATTGAAGAGTTTGTTGGACTCAGACCGAAAATGTACAGTTTATTGTGTGGCAGGAAAGAAAAACATACAGCTAAAGGCATCACTCGAGCTTGCCAAAGGTGCATTAAACATGTGCAGTATAGAGACAGTTTGTTCAACCAAACTCAAACGATGGCTACAGGACACATTATTCGAAATCATAGTCACCAGCTTTTCTCGGAGAAATTGAGAAAAGTAGCCGTCTCCGCATATGACGACAAGCGATATGTATTGGATGATGCCTATTCCACCTTAGCTCATGGACATTATAAGGGTGTGGTATAAAATTGGGAGGTCCTGCAACGTAAGAGTTATTTGAGGTCTGAACATTGAAGCGTTAACATGGAACTTGGAAGTCGTAAGAGGTCTGCAACTGATATGGATACTCCTGCTGATACAGTTAAAGACTTAAAAGTTAAAAATCCTACCACTACCACCAACATCAAGAAATTGAAAGTGGAGACGGTATCTACACCACAGTCATGGGATGGAATGCTTTCTCTAGGAAATGGAAAGTATATCAAGATTATAAAACAAAGTAATGAAGGAGTGGTAAACATTCGCAAGTGCCTCAGAGATGAGGGGACTGGAAGAAACCGTCCTACGAAAAAGGGTATTTTGCTGAAAATACCTGAACGGAAAATGTTGAAGAAGCAAGTGAAAGAAATGGATGAAAGGCTTCGAAGACAAGACGACGACGCACATAACAAGGTATTATCATAATGAATGCACTCGTGTTTAACGGTTGTGCTTACCTTACTTAATGAGAGGAATGAAGTGATAAAAAGTTCTCGGATAATAAGTTCTGCTTATCGGTTTAAACCTGAAGTGTGGAAAGACTTTTAAAACATACCGCTTAAACCTGGGTTTGAACGTAGACTTGAAAATAAAGTTGAAGTGTTAGTGGTTGGACATGATTCTGACATACGTGTTAGATTCTGGAAAAATCTTTTACAGGATTATCCAGAGGATTATCATGGATTTGTGCCACATACTCCATATTCAGATTTGATTGACTTGATATGAAGAATTGGCGCGCAGTCTTACGATTCCTAGAAGCTGCTCACTCTTCACCATCTTGCGAGCATAAAAAGGTCTTTGCAGACAAGGAGACAGCTCATAGTTGATCTGACTGTTGAACGAGATGGAAGAATTTTTATCGGAATATGAACCCATTACAAATGGATTCTCATATCTGAGAAACTTATGTGATGACATTGTGTTAAGACATTTTGGAAAGTATATCATTCTATCACCTGACGAACAACCCGTATTGAAAGACCATCTAGAGAAGTTCAGGATACCTGGCTTTTTCCTTATACTCTCAGAGGATTTAAAAGTGGGTGTGACTGAGAACTGTCTAGACGTGTTTGTACGATTTCGCCAATATGACGAGCTTACAGAACGCTACGATTACATCACGCTCAACACAGTGCAATGGTACGCTCTGTTACAAGCAATGTATTTGTGAAATAAAAGTTTAATGTAAAATAGATTTGTTGAAATGTAAAATAATTGTTGAAATGTAAATAATGTATAACACAATAAAAAAGAATGTTGTAAAAAGCTGTCTTGTTTATTTGCAATATCAATAATAAAATTAACAATTACCAACAACTTAACTAATACAACATCAATAAAATATTGGTTCATAATGTCTATATACAAAATCCACATGTAGATGATATGTAGATGATATGGGCGTCTGTAATGGAACTGAATTATAAATGAAATTAAACTTTAAAAACTTATTCAAACGACTGTCTACAGGTAAAAGTCCATAAGAGTCAAAATATTCTGCAGGGTCTTCGTCATAATATACTGCCACCCAATGCTCTCCTGGCTCATCATGATCGTCTGTGTTGATGACATAGGCACCGCGTTGTAAAGATGGTAACTGGTCCGTGGAAAGCACATCTTGAAACAAGTCTTTTGTCGTGGCATCATGGGATAGGATGGCTTCTATCTGCTTCGTGTTCATGACTGGTAGTCGAATTGAATGCTACGATTTGCACTTATTTCAACAATGTTATCAAATTCAGCATACACTATAACATTAACTGTATTTTGCAAGGCACCAGCAAAATTCATTTCTAGTCTCAAATTCCCATGTTTGATAAGGGCATAATGATCAGCACCATCATAATCAGGTGTTAAGTCAAAAGAAAATAAAGCATAACCTCTAGGCCAATCTTCCCGTTTTATAATGGAACTTTTCTCACCATTCAATCTATCAAAAGATTTGTAAAGAGTTTCAAAAGCTTCAAGATATTTGCTTCGATTTATATCAATTTATATCAAGCTTGAGAGGTTTGGATAGGACTGGTTCACCATCAGAGTAAAGTTGCATAAGGTTAAGATCAAAATGTTCAAAATTGTATGGATTTCTGAATACTGTTCCAGCAAAGGATTCATTATGAACCAGTCCAATGACAATACGTTTTGGTAATTGGCCTAAAAAGATGATATCTTTCACAAAAGATTGAAATCCAGCCGGAATAGCCAAAATTTTACATTCTTTTCTAGTAATAATAAACTTAGCAGGAGTTTTCATCAATGCATTTTTCCTAACTGAATACCTCGACTAACCCTCACTTTGCGAATGGTTAAAAACGCCTATCTCACTTCTACTTTAAAACCATTATTTGCAACCATTAATACACATTCATCTTTTTGTCTATGTAAACTAAATTTCATACTGATGCCATTGGGAAGGTAACGATTAGGCTCAAACAAATCTACCCTTAAACCAACTGTAAGCATAAACTCACGGCTTAGACGTGTATACAAATAACGATTATGTAAACCATTATTTCCTTGTGGAGCTAGATCACCACCCTCAACATTTACATGAAAACCTGATACATATCTTTCATGATTAGCTCTTTTCACCTCATTAGTATTCATTGACCCTTCAGTATCTTTATAGATGAGACGCATAGAGCGCTCAGAATGGAGACTTTCTTCCGAGTCATGAATGAGATGAGATATGATGCTGGTATAACCATGGGTATTGTTACTATGTGATACCAAACGATCATTAAGAAATAATTCAATATTGGACCATAACCCATTAAACAAATCATTGATACATGATACGTTGTCATCTACACCACACAGTGTTCCATCAGCCTTTACAATAGAGCATACAATATGAAATTTACTGTTCTTTAAATCTAGATATTCTTCTGTACTCGCAGGAATGTAGAATTCTATTGGAGCACCCTCTCCAATGGTAGTTAGTGGTTGATAGTCTACATTATAACTTTTTCTACAGCAGTTTGCGTTGGTGGTGTGTGAAACCATTCTAATGGAGAAAGACTACATTCACAAGAATGATTATGAATTAAAGACATGATTAAAAAATATCTTTCTTATATTTTGTTGATGTTATCCGTGTAGCTGCCTTTCGCCTTCTGACAGGTATTGTCGGTTTCGCTCTCCTTTGTCCTCCTAACACATCACCAATCACACGCTGTGCTACTCGGCCTGTAACATCTTTCGCGAAATCTTTTACAGCCTTTTTAAGATGTGGTGCAACGATTTTAGCCCCTGCCTTAAGCAGTGGTTTAGCTTTGCGAGCCAATGATCCAACTATTGAACCAATACCATCTCCATATTGTATTCGTGCTCCTTTTAATCCTGGTAATTCCCAACCCACTTGACGAAGGAAATGGTTGCGATATGTAGACGGATCGTGTGTATATGCTTTCATAATGCTTTTGGTCGAAAATGAAGTTTCCCAGTCTTAAATAAGATGTTTTCACCTGTGTCATCCTTAATATTCAATTCTATCATGTCAAATTTGGATGTTTTTACAGGAACATAATGAGGTTCTCCATAAGTTTTCATAATAATTTCTTCATCATGTCCTTGTATTCCAACAGATCGTAGCAAAGGCACATAATAATCTCGTACAACCTGTGATTCACAAATACTACAATACACATAGAGTGTATAAAATCCATGTTTAATGCCAAGCATATGCGGTGCCTCACTTTCATTAATATAAACCATACGTGGTGTAAATCCAAACAATTCTCCAAATCCCGTGGAAAATGATAAGGCAAAATGATCTTTTAACACTACAGAGACTTTCCTTGTAATTTTATAATAGTTTAATCTGACTGAAGACACATCGGTTTCATCAATGGTAAAGGCATCTTTAAAGGCTTGATTTATGGCTTGAATGACTTCACTAGGGTTTTTATAATAGCCATGAGCAATATACACTGTTTTAAAGACACCATCAGCTGTATAATCCGTTATGTATTTCACATAATAGTCTAAGTTAGGCCTAATCGTAGGCCATGTATGTGGATATTGAATTTCATCTAAGGCTACTTCACATATTCCTTTCAAATAGATGGCTCGAGGCATACGAATTTGATAATTTGAAGCCTTGTTGTTGGGATAATAGTTCATACTAGCATTGCTAGGTAAAGTAATGTAAAAACTTGTTGACTCCATGACGGTTAAATAGTTTGTGTGATATAGATAGACTAGATGCGTATATACATTACTTCATATTTGACACTCGTCATCCTCACTCTCTACATTGCTGTCTACATTGTTGTCTAAATTGCTAATTACATGATCTACATTGGTATCTACTACTTCTCCTTGACAACAAGCACTGACATACCTAATTTTTACAGGAATAGTATGTTTATTTCCATTTTCTTTACAGCAACAACACCATAACTCTTTAATCCATGTTAAAAAGTTTCCCATCCTTCTGGAAACAACATTTCTTGACGTTGTTGTATCTCTTTTGTAATATCTTCACGAGTTGTCTTTTTGCCAAAAACAGTTTTCGGAATATTAGCATCTACAACTTCCTAAATAAACTGCTTCCGACCATGTGGTGGTTCTTGTCGTTCTTTTCTTCTTGTAGAAACCAATGCTTCTTTCAACAAATCAATAATTTTGGAATTTGTAATGACGGTACCCGTTTTCAAAACAAGTTCATTTTTATCTGTCCATCTCGTATCATATTTCTAAAGCTCTGCCAGAAGTTGTGTTAGTTTTACATGATAAATAGGTTGAAAATGGTTTAGAAACTGTTGGGACTTTTCTAATTTTCTCAATTGGATGATGTAGCAGACTTTTGTCGTTGTTGTTGTGAATGAATTGTTCGTAAATGACGGAGAAGAACTTGAGACATTTCTATTGCCTTTTCACGAGTTCGTTTCCCACGTAAAAGTTTATTCACTTTCATTTTGATTTCGCCATCCTTTCCCTTCTTTTCTAACAACATTTTATATTCATATTCAGGAATGAGGACCATTTTCAAAGTATGTTTCATTTTAACAGCAACTGAGCTAACAAGGGTAACGCAAATTTAGCAATAGCTCCAATAAATCCTCCTTTCTAATTAACCAACTTCTTTTTTCTTCGAAGTGATATCTTCTTATCTGCTAGTGTGCGTAGGGTATGACGTTCACGCTTGAATTCCTTATACCTTTTCGAGCTTAAGGATAAATGTCCTCGCAATATATTCAAACAAATTTCAAACAAGCTAGTTAATTCCTCCTTAGTAGCTTGTTGTAGCAAGCATTTATGTCGTTTAGGCCCGTTGCGTGCGATCAAGTGAAGAAAAGGTTAATTTGCTTGAATACGTTTAGACATCTTGGCTGCGAATGGCCAAGTGACTTGGTTCTTGTTCATACGCTACTTTATCAACATATACGTAATGTGTATCTTATCGTAAAATGCCTGTACGAATACGTAGTTGATTATTCGTCTTCGGCTTCAAATCAATGAATAAATAGCCATGAGGTTTGCTGGTAGCATCTTGATAGGCTTCTATGAGAAACTGAGATTTTCAAGGATAGATTTGCCGCTCTAATGTACTTATTTGTTGACTGTCTATCGGATTTTTAAACAGAATGATCTAATGCGTATTCAAACTAATATTTCGCATTTCTCTACCATGATGGAATAAATTATGCACAATAAAAATAATGCTTAAATTTTGATGACTGCTGCCAAGACTAAAAAGACGTGTCATACTCTCTTCACTATGACATTAAGTCATTAAGTCATCCATGATGGGGCTTTTTCGGGTTAAAACGCTCTTTAATGTTATTTGAAAAGCCTTGGTAAAAGTCCACACCTTTCATTCCTTTGTACAAAGGCTGATCTGCTGCATAGATCCATAAAATGGTTTTTGGAGAGGGTTTAGTTAACTTTTGTTCTAGAATTGCTCTAACTAGAGAAGTTTTACCACTGCCTGTAGGTCCAGAGACCAAACATGTAAATGGATGCTTCATTTTCGAATATCGGTTTCTTTCACCCAACTCTTAAACTTCTTTGGCCTACCTAACCACTTCACAAATAATTCTTTAGCACCTCGTCTTTTTCGTCTTTTCAAAACCTTTTCAATTCTGTAGACAGATTCAATATCTTTTGTCACTTTCTGCAGTTCTTCTTCATAGAAATGTCCATCAATATCTTCATCCAAAACGTCTTTCAAACGATACAAGTGTATTCCTTGCTTCTTACAACGATGTGTGATAATGAAGACTTCTTGCGTCCACTTTATATGATAATCCCGTTGAAATACATATTTCATGTGGGAAATGCGAACCTGATCACCAATTTTAAATTTGTAGGGTTTTTTCTTCTTGTTTGATTTCAATTTTAATTTGTCTACATACGTATACTTCCACACTTTTGATTCGTTGTCTTTACGAATATCTGTAGGAGCATACTTATTAGGGAGGGAGCCATGAGGTTTATGGTTGTAATTATACACTAAGTCTGGAAGAATGTCCATATATCGATAAGTTTGATTATGTAGGAAATATCGATACATCATTCCCTTTAAAGTACGAATGACTCTCTCAGCAAAGTTGGCCTTGGTTTCATTCTTTGTTGTATAGGCATGTATTCCCTCCTTTTTCAAAAATGCTTTTACCCATCTGTTTTTAAATTCAGTTCCTTTATCCGACCTTGGAGTTCGTGGTCTTCGTTGTGTTTTATGAAAAATTTTTTGGAAGGCTTCTATGACGCCGGTATGTGATTTATTAGGTATTGGCTGCACCCACAAATATTTGGAAAACACATCAATAACAACCAATAAAAAGCGGGTGTCATCATTATAGGGAGCTATGTTTCCCATGTCAACTAAATCAATATCAATCAATAACGTGTAATGACACGTTGCCTTTTTAACCTGTATTTTACAGGTTGTAGTAAACTGAAGGCATCTTGATCCTGTAACCATTTCTTCACTTGCAAATGCGTGACTGGTTGATAATTTTTTTTAATATATGATAAAGTTTGTAAGGACCAGCGAATATCCCGGATTGACCAGGTTTAAAGTAAATATTGGTTAAGTAGTCTTTCCACGTCGACATGTTAACACTAAATGATCAACACTTGTCAACATATCTTGCATTTTATATTGCTATATATCTCAATCAACATGTTTTTATAACTCAATCAGCATATCTTACAAATCAAGTATTAATACAATGGTGTGAATAATTGGAGTCCATTGATTTCAATGAACATTAACCAACTGCTTTATTCATCTAATGTGATAGCATCTACACCATATTTTTCAAAACGTTGATTTGCATTATCTAACACTTTATCTAAATGAATATAATATTTAGCTTCATTCGAATATGTATAGACATATGCAGAATGACAAGTATGTTCTGAACACTCTTCATTTTGACAAGCAAGGACATACTAAACATGCAAATTTTTTCACAGCTAATAACAGTTCTTCACAATATGTTTTTGCACAATATATTGTCTCAATGTAATGTCTGCCATTATACTGCAATGTAGATTAACCACTCTCTCACTTCATAAAACAGTCTTGGATAATCGAGCAAAGTGATATGCTGCTGCCACATCAAACTCCCCAGCTCCGTCAATGTTTGAAAGCACACACTCTTTGATGTAATCCTCGCGTTAGCTTGGTACGTTCAACATGGAATGAGCAAGTTCCCAATAGATGTCAAAGTGTTCCAGTTGTTGCTGAATAGATCCAAAACGCACCAGTTCACTTATCATGTAGTCCACATACTTCTCCTTGAAATACGTTTCTACATCCATCTTCGTTTAACATATCCATATAACACGTCTACACACTATGACGGCTGGCAAGCAAATGACTCGCAGTCTTACTGTGCAGTTACTGTTAGTGAGCCACACTTGTCTGGTTCACACAACTTGCAATTGTACTTGTGACAGTGACAGTCTTAATCCTCAGCATATCCGTAAGCACCACAATATTCACAGGTAAGTCAAGTTGATTTTGCACATCCATATTCTCCAATCGAACTTCAGCCAGTCTTTTCTTGGATAGCTTTGATACTTTCATCCGATTGTCCTTTTGCAGATTGATAGAAGTTTTCTTGCCATGACATTCCGTACATGGCTCAGGTTTGGCGAATAAGACTGAGTTGTTTATCCATATCCTGAAGCAGTGTCTCCCATTCACCATCATTTATGTTGATGTAACGCATATATTCTTTCCCTTCAAACAGTGATGTTTGCACAAAACTTACAAAGCGCATGTCCAAGTATGAAATGACTTCAAGCCACTCCGTTTGCGTTAACTACAGTATGAAGCCAATGTTGCATAAATTTTTTAATCTCTCACGCACAATCTTCCACAAGGATGGTGCTAAAGCAAGCCATCTCTTTCCACGTTTGATTCGAAGAAATGATCCAAATTGCCCATGTTCCACAGTAATGGTTAAGTTCACACTAATTTTAAACCTGCTTGTCTTCTCCATGGCTGCGCATTGAATGATGACTTCACTTCACCCTTCTCCTTTTATACCATAAAAAATGGCAGAGTCAGATCTCTTTTAGTTCTTCAAACATTTTACAAAGTTCTGAATTCAAAGTTCACTTCAACTCGTCCATTGTTGAATCGAACAGGTTCTGATACATTCGTCGACAATGGAATTTAATCATCATGTGTAAAATAATTCTAGCAGCTACAACTAACATGCGGTCAGCTGCCCAAATTGTATTCGCGCGGATAAATGCTGAATCAATGTCATAAGTTGGTGGTAAAAGTAGTTCTTCACATTCGCGTAGAAACGAGTTGATGAAACGATCTCTTATCTGTTATCTTTCTAACTGCTTCCCAATGCTGATGCAAATTCTTCACTTGCGAAATCCAATCCGATTCAAAAGCAGGAAGCTTTGAAAACACAGTCAACACAGTTCACGTTGATAACGTCATCCATCGTCTCTGCACATCGGTGAAGAAGTAATTTTGGCATTGTTAATGATCAGGTGAAAGCCAACACATTTATACGCTTAGGTTTGGATTTTCCCAAACCAATCAGCATTCAAAAAGATGAAGTCTTACTGACCGTTTCAGCAGAGACATCCAGCGGAGAGCGATGTGTTCTGACGGTACCTGAAAGCTTTAAGAAAGGTTGTTGGCATAATATGTTTTCAAAAAACTAAATTTCTTAAATTTGGTCTAGAACCACCATTTTTACACTACTATAACTCTAGAACATTTGAATAAGTAGCATGCTAAAATGTTCAAACTTATTTTATACATGATATGTTTTCAAAAACAAAATTTGTTAAAGTTGGTCTAGAACCACCATTTTTCCACTACTATAACTTTAGAACATTCAAATAAGTAGCTTGGTAAAATGCTAAAATCTATTTTATACAGCATATGTTATCAAAAACTAAATTTGTTAAAGGTGATCTTGAGCCACCATTTTCGCACTACTTTAGAACATTTGAATAAGTAGTAGGGTAAAATACCAAAACTTTTTTTATATATCATATGTTTTCCAAAAGCTACATTTGTTTAAGTTGGTCTAAAACTACCATTTTCCCACTACTATAACATTAAACATAAAACATAACATTAGACTCTGAAATTTATCGATCGTTCTCACGCTCTGAGGTCTTTCATGTACTTATTCCTACGCTGTGTGTGTGTGTGGTTACCGTAATAGAACCACTGAAATATGACTAATTAAGTATTATAAGTGAAAATAGACAAAGAAACATAGTTACTATGTTAAAAAAAATTATGTCACAGAGACACATAATGTCACAGAGTCACATGATGTCATATGATGTTACATAATGTCACAGAGTCACAAAAGTAAACAAAAAAGTTTGCCCTGAGGTGGGATTGAACCACCAATCTTCAGCTTCCGAGTCTCACGCGCTATGCACTGAGCCATAGGGACTGATCTGTTGAACCATCTGATAATTACATACATAGTTAGACTAATTAAGTTCACATAGCCCTTACATGGTGTTACATAGTTATATAGCCATATGATGTCACATAGTTACATAATGTCACATGATGTCACATCATGTCACAGAGTCACAAAAAAATTCACTTACCACAACTCTTTTGCCACTTCGTCTCCATGTGTATTCCAGCCAATCTTTCACTTCCTTTCCAAAGAAAAGTCAATCTTTCCCTTCGTCTGCTATGTGTATTCCAACCAGTCTTTCACTTGTTCTCCATGTAATGTCCAACAACAGCACAACAGCACAACAGTAAGAGCAACTGTTGAACTTTTTCCCATGTGTATCCAACAGCAGCCACAGCATGAATGAAACACTTGTGTGCACACAATGTGCTCTTATATGGCTGCTGAATCACATCCTAGGGGATCTCACGTGGAGGACTCCCGGGGGATCCCCATGGTATGATAGACAGATGATGGAAGTCCTCACATGGAGGACCCAGGGGGAGAGGTACTCACATTGAGAGGCGATAGGGGTCCCCATGGTATGATAGACAAATGGTGGAAGTCCTCACATCGAGGATCCCGGGGGGTCCTCACATTGAGAACCCCATGATATGACGGTATGATAGACAGAAGGTGAAAGTGATGCCCGAGGGAGGGATCGAACCACCAACCTTCCGACCATGGGTCCGCTTACGAGTCCCATCCTCTAACAAATGAGCCACGAGGGACGTAAGGTTAATGTTCGGGAAAACATTCCTCAAATAGGGTTAGGGTTACATGACTGATGATTGACAGGTCAAGGGGCTGATGATGATTGACAGGTCACGTGACTAATGACGTCATGATGATTGACAGGGGACTTAGGGTTATGCTGCTTAGGACAGTCTTAGTATGATGTCATGACGTCATTATGGCGTCATGATAACATCATGATGACGTCATTATAACGTCATGATGATGACGTCGTTCTAACAGCATGATGACGTCATGGTGACGTCATTGACACGGTCGTGTGCTCTATCAATCACCATCTGTTCCAAACTGTCATGACAGTTCTGGCACACCCTATGACGTCATTATGGCGTCACTTTCTGTGCCAGAACTGTCGTTTTCCAACTACTAACAAGCTCACATGTCTCACTAGTCATTATTTTTTATGACTAGGTTATTTGCTACATTAGCTATTAGTTTGCACTGTTAGTTCCCATGTCTCACTAGTTAGTAGTTTCGACAACCAACCCCTTTGCTTCTAGGTTGTGTGCACGCCTGTAAGCAATGTCGTTGTGCGTTTTAAAAAAATAAACATATAATGAACAAGTAGGTCAGTGTAAACTGACTGAGCCCCCGACGACAGTGATCTCTGGCAAGGCCAAATTTTAGTATCTTCCTCCAAGTCATGCAGATATAATTACTGGCGGAATAGAATGGTTATGCAGCAGTACACAAGTACATATATACGCTTTCAGTATGAAAAAATACATTTCTTTCTCTTCTAGGCTGTACTTATCAACGAAAATCTATACACAATAGCACAACTTCAATATCTATTCTTTCACTATAATAGGTTTGATTTAATCCCCTCAGTAGTTTCGGAGATCTCGTGCGGAATAGCCAGAATGCCGATTTTTATTACTTTTGATCAAGTTCTGTGGGCACATTTTTAGTACAGTAAGAAAACCTATACCCAGGTTCACAACTAGAATATATATTCATTCATTATGCAAGGTTTAATTTGAATCTCCTCAGTAGTTTCGCAGATCTCGGGCGGAAAAGCTCAGTTCAATGTACCGATTTTTTATGACTTTTGATCAAGTCCTGTAGGCACATGTTTAGTATAGAAAGCTTTGAACAGGTGCACAGTTACAATATATAATCTTTCACTATGCGAGGTCTCATTTGAATCTCTCTGGTAGTTTCTCTCTTACAAATGGACAAGATAAAAAACATTATTCTATTTGTCCATTAACGGCAACTAGGAATTACAAAAAATGATAATAGTAGGGGGAAAGTGGGGTTTCCAAAACATATACAATAGGGTTTCTAACACACATATAATGGGGTTTCTAAAACAGTGACGTCATTGTTTTAGAAGCCCCATGGGGCTACTAAAACAGTGACGTCATATGAACGTCATATGAACGTCATAACTACGTGATAGGGATAGTCGGCAACCATTCAAACTGGCGGCCGAGGCAAATGGGCAGCGGGACAAATGGGCAGCCAGACAAACAGGCAGCTGGAAAAATGGGCAGAAGGGGCAAACGAGCAATCATTTTTTTTTTTTTGCTTTCTCGCTCTTCACACGCATATGCCATCACTAATGGATCTCTGTAAAAGCAATTAAAAGTGAGCAAGCAATGTTTCCTTAAGCCAAGCTATTTTTAACCCAGAGCTCTCTCTCTCCACGCACCACGGCAGATGTTGGCAGACGGATAGATGGGACACCTCCACAAACGTACAAGTTCTCCATTTTATAAATACAGAGAACTCATAGCTACATGGTTAGAGCTCACCTATAAGGCCCCCTTAAAGTCAAAGGGGGTATAAAAAGGGGTATAAAAATAGCCCCCCCTTTTTTATTTTTTTTAGTTTTTTATTTTTATTTTTTTTTTATTTTATTTTTTTTAGAATTTCCCACACTCTCATGCATACACACACATACTAACACCATGACACGATAAGCGTTTCATTTCGTATTAGTGGGTGGCCCTAAGAAGGGCCGAAGGTCTTTTGCTGCTGCCGGTCTCAGTAAAGCTCCACCACATCTTGGACTGGTCTGCTGCACTGGGTCAACTGTTGACCATTGAAGAGGAAATTATCACTTCGTAAACCGCAAGAGAAGCACCGGATCGTGTACTCGTCGTTCAAGGCCGTTAGATGTGTCCAAAGAGATGCGCAATATTTGCACAGCTGATGTCCGCATTCTGCCAATACCCGGTCTGGGGAGAGCATACAGCCACATCCGATACAGAACTCCAGATCCCCCAGGCCGGGTACTCTTCTTCTTCCAGGCGGGAGGGAACTGCCTCCCCCGACATGATGGAGCGGAAAAATGCCTGGTCAAAGTGTCCAGCCTCAATGTCGCGCAGGCGCTTTCCAAGAATCACCATCCTGTCGAAAAACACAGGTAGGCATAGTACTGAGCCGTTAGCTGGGTCCGGCAGCAGCTGGTAGAAGAAGAAGCGGTGTGGTAGTGTTGCTGGCGGAGTCACTGGCATGTGAACTTCCCTCACTTGTCTGGTGGTCATCGCATCGTTCAGCGCAAAGTAGCACTCCATGTTCACGGAGGCAGTTGCAAAGCGGTTGTTAGCCTGAACTGGAATGACTAGCAGTTATATACCACCTCAAGTGAGGACCCCCCGACTGACTGGATAGAGTGTGAGGACCTACCCCCGGGTGCTCATAGATTTGCTCTGTCAGGACCCCCCCTCCCCCCTCGTTACCAGCATATACTGCGAGGATGGCCGCTAGTATGTAGTAGTATATAAATGGGGATTTCCCACAACAAGCAGCAAGATGACTACAACTCGTACAATCACAGTGATGCGAAACGGCAAGGCAGTGACGCTGACGACAGAATGCTTCAAGTGTTGGGTATGGTTAGAATATCCAGGACAACCACACAACTACCCGCTATACCACAATGCACCGCGTCGGTACTGTTGCAAAACCTGCGGCGGTTTGCTATGGTATAAGTTTACGGCAACATAACCTGGACCAGAACCATGCACGGACTTCTGGTGGTGCGGTGCGACACTGAGAAGCATCAAATATTATAAATTTCACCATTTCAAGTGCTCAAGAAGACCTTTCACGATGGAGCAGTTTTATAGATATCAGTGTAGTTGCGGAAACCCGACTTGTTGGTGAAGAGCCAACCTACTAAAATCTTTCGGCCCTTCTAAGGGCTATCCTCTGTTGTGAAATGAAAACGCAAATTCTGTCTATGTATGAGTGTGCATAAAAGGGGATGTCTGAGATTACAATTCAGCATTTCAGTTTCAGCAGTTGACGTAACAACAACCAGCTAAGATGAAACGTGAAGAGCATGGGAAAGGAGCAAAGAGACGAGAGATGGAAGAAGATGACATTTGGCCATACAGTCCAGTTCAGTGTACGGAATGCAATGTTGAATTTCCATCTATGGATACTTATGAGACACATACATGTAGTAAAGCTGAGATGAAAACTATAGTGAAACATGTTCGTGAAGAGCATGGGAAAGGAGCAAAGAGACAAAAGATGGAAGAAGATGACATATGGCCATACGGTCCAGTTCAGTGTACGGAATGCAATGTGGAATTTCTATCTATGGATACTTATGAGACACATACATGTAGTAAAGCTGAGATGAAAACTATAGTGAAACATGTTCGTGAAGAGCATGGGAAAGGAGCAAAGAGACAAAAGATGGAAGAAGATGACATTTGGCCATACGGTCCAGTTCAGTGTACAGAATGCAATGTGGAATTTCTATCTATGGATACTTATGAGACACATACATGTAGTAAAGCTGAGATGAAAACTATAGTGAAACATGTTCGTGAAGAGCATGGGAAAGGAGCAAAGAGACAAAAGATGGAAGAAGATGACATTTGGCCATACGGTCCAGTTCAGTGTACAGAATGCAATGTGGAATTTCATTGCATTCTGTACATGGTGTTATGGTAGAACAAGTGGATAATGCATTTATCAGCAGTCCAACATATACAGCATACAATCAAGCGGATATTGAGCAGGACTTGCCAGAAGCCTATAAAGAATTATTTACCAAGTTTGACGAACATGAGCAACAAGGCTCTGGCTGGGTATTAGATAACATACTGTACATTGAAGTACATACAGCTACGTCAGCACCACTGGAAGCAAGCAGTTTTATTCCACTGCCGAAGAAAGTGAAGAAAACAAAGGGTGTGATAAATATTGAGAATGATGACAACAAGTGTTTTTATGGTCAGTATTGGCTTACCTTCACCCTTTAAAAAGCAACTCAAATCGCGTGAAACTATACAAGCCATTTGAGAAGTAGCGGGTATGACATTTCCGACAACAATTACTTACATTTCAAAGTTTGAAAAGGAGAACGATGTAGCCATCAACGTGTTTGGATATGAACAAGATGTAGTTGTTCCAATACAACTTAGTCGAAACGTCAGTGCGAGAGAAATCAACTTACTTCTGAATAGCAATGACAAGACGAGGCATTACTGCCTCATCTAGAATTTTAGCAGACTTATGTCTTATCGATCAAAGCATAAGGGTGCATATTTTTATTGTTACAACTGTCTTCACGGGTTTGTACGACAAGATCATTTAGATAAGCATCGTGAAGTGTGTGGCAAGAATGGAGCACAGCGTTTATCATTTCCCAAGGAACCCTTCATCAAGTTCAAGAATGTAGCTAAACAACAGCGAGCACCGTTTGTGATTTATGCTGACTTTGAATGTTTCACGCAAAAGCATGAAGAAGGGGACAAGTATCAACCTCATCGTCCAAACAGCTTTGCCTATGTGGTTATGAGCCAGTACGACACACGTGCACCAGTCGTGTATCGAGGAGACAATGCTGTGAAAGTCTTTTAGATCATATGGTGAATGAACGTGATCGTATTGTACTTGGTTTAGAACAACCAAAGGAAATGGTGCTGACTCGTGAAGACAAAGAGAATTTCAAGAACGCTGTTGATTGCTACATTTGTCATGAACCTCTAGGAGCAGATCGTGTGAGAGATCATGACCACATCAATGGCATATATCGTGGAGCTGCATATAGTGAATGCAACTTACAAATCAGACTTAGAAAGGATAAGCAAGGGGATAAAGATTCTTTTATCATTCCCGTGTTTTACCACAATTTGCGAGGCTATGACAGTCATGGAGGAAATTGGAAAATTTTACCAAATTGGAAAAGATTAAACGATTACAGTCATTCCCAACACCATTGAGAAATATATTGCATTCATCATGAGCAATCTGCAATTTACAGACAGCTTTCAGTTCATGAGTACCTCTCTACAGAAGTTGGTATCCAACCTTGCAGCAGAAGGGAAAGATAACTTCTACAACATGACCTCTCACATTCACTATAGTGACCAACAAGATTTGTTGTTGAGAAAGGGAGTGTACCCCTACGATTACGTGGACGAACCATCCAGGTTTGCTGAAACACAGCTACCATCAAAGGACAGGTTTTATAGTCAGCTTAGCGAAGAGGACATTATCGACGAGGATTACGCGCATGTGCAGAAGGGTTGTGATACATTCAACTGTGCCACATTTGGCGAATATCACGACCTGTACCTGAAATCAGATGTGTTATTACTAGCTGAGGTGTTTGAAAATTTTCGTCAAGTATACCTCAACACGTATGAATTGGATACTGCTCACTACTATACAGCACCAAGACTGTCGTAGGATGCTATGTTAAAAGCTACAAAGGTGAAGTTGGAATTGATCAATGACATTGATATGTACCAAATGGTTGAGCAAGGCATGCGTGGAGGAATATCTGTGATCACACACAAGTATGCGAAAGCAAATAACCCCTAAGTAGCAGATTACAATTCTGAGATACCAAACAACTATCTGATGTACCTCGACGCAAACGACTTGTATGGCTGGGCTATGTCACAAAGCATGCCACAAAGAGGATTTATGTGGGTGAGCGAGCCAGAATCCATCAACTTTATGGATGTAGCTGAAGATGACGACATTGGATTCATTTTGGAAGTGGACTTAGAGTATCCAAATTGAATCCGTGATCGTCATAATCATTACCCAGTGGCTCCAGAACGGAAATGTGTCAAAGTTGGAGAATTGTCAGTGTACAGTCAGAAGCTACGGAAAGTTCTGAACATGAAAGACAAACCCAGTGAAAAGCTCATTCTTAACTTGTCTGACAAGAAGAAATATGAACTTCATTACAGGAATTTACAACAGTACGTCTCACTGGGGTCACCAAAGTACGTCGCGCCATCATGTTTGAACAGAGCAAATGGTTGGAAAAATACATAACCTTGAACACGGAAAAGAGAAAATTGGCCAAGAACCCGTTTGAGAAAGACTTCTTCAAACTGATGAACAAATCTGTGTTTGGTAAAACCATGGAAAATGAGATAAAGCGAATCAATGTTGAACTTATTCACAAGGAAAAGCGGTTCAAGAAACTTGTGGCCAAACCTTCTTTCCACAAATTCAAAATTTTCAACGAAGATTTGACTGCCGTACATTTGAGCAAAGTGGATTTGCTTCTGGATAAACCCATTCAAGTTGGCTTCACCATTCTCGACCTCAGCAAAGTGCTTTCATTACAACTACATCATGGTCAAGTATCCCAATGCCAAGTTGTTGTTCAGCGACACCGACAGTTTATTGTGCGGTGGTAAAGAAAAACATACAGCTAAAGGCATCACTCAAGCTTGTCAAAGACGCATTAAACATGTGCACTATAGAGACAGTTTGTTCAAGAAAACTCAAACGATGGCTACAGGACACATTATTCGAAGTCATGGTCACCAGCTTTTCTCGGAGAAATTGAGAAAAGTAGTCCTCTCCCCATATGACGACAAGCGATATGTATTGGATGATGCCTATTCCACCTTAGCTCATGGACATTATAAGGCTGCAGTATAAAAGAGGGGAGGTTCTCCAACGTAAGAATTATTTGAGGTGTGAACATTGAAGCGTTAACATGGAAGGTGGAAGTGGTAAGAGATCTGCAACTGATATGGATACTCTTGCTGATACAGTTAAAGACTAAAAAGTTAAAAATCCTACCACTACCACTACCATCAAGAAATTGAAAGTGGAGACGGCACCAACACCTCAGTCGTGGGATGGAATGCTTTCTCTAGGAAATTGAAAGTACATTAAAATTATGAAACAAAGCAATAAAGGGGTGGTAAACATTCGCAAATACCTCAGAGATGAGGGGACTGGAAGAAACCGTCCTACGAAAAAGGGTATTTTGCTGGCAATACCTGAATAGAAAATACTGCAGAAGCAGGTGAAAGAAGTGAATAAAAGGCTTCGAAGACAAGAAGACGGCTCATAACAAGGTATTGTCACCATGAATGCACTTGTGTTTAACGGCGGTGCTTACCTTGCTGTAAATGATAGGAATGAAGTGATAATAAGTTCTCGGATAATAAGTTCTGCTTATCGGTTTAAACCTGAAGTATGGAAAGACTTTAAAAACATACCGCTTGAACCTAGGTTTAAACGCAGACTTGAAAATAAAGTTGAAGTATTTGCGATTGAACATAATTCTGACATACGTGTTAGATTCTGGAGAAATCTTTTACAGGATTATCCAGAGGATTATCATGGAGTTGTGCCAAATACTCCATATTCAGATTTGATTCACTTTGATATGAAGAATTGGCGCGCAGTCTTACGATTCCTAAAAGCTGCTCACTATTCACCATCTTGCGAGCATAAAACGTCTTTGCAGACAAGGAGACAGCTCATAGTTGATCTGACTATTAAATGAGATGGAAGACTTTTTATCGGAATATGAACCCATTACACATGGATTCTCATATCTGAGAAACTTATGTGATGACATTGTGTTAAGACATTTTGGAAAGTATATCATTCTATCACCTGAGGAACAATCTGTGTTGAAAGACAATCTAGAGAAGTTGAGTATACCTGGCTTATACTCTCAGAGGATTTAGAAGTGCGTGTGACTGAGAACTGTCTAGACGTGTTTGTGCGATTTCGCCAATATGACGAGCTTACAGAACGCTACGACTACATCACCCTCGACACAGTGCAATGGTACGCTCTGTTGCAAGCTTTGGATTGGAAAGAACCTGACGCTTGAATTCAAAGCGGAAGGAGTGCAACTCATGCGGGGCACCAAGTCTATTGAGCTGACACATCCCATGTGTGTTATGGTGATGGACATTAACATGAATGATCATGGATATGAACTGAAACTGTCTGGACACGAAGATGCTAAAATAATAAAGTTTGGTAATGGACAGTGTTATGCTAGATTTCATAGCATTTACAAACGTGGGTGTAATGTCTATGATACATATATTAATTTAGATTGGTATTAATGGCATTTGTTTACGATGTATTGAACGCATTTGTGACATAAAAGTTTAATGTAAAAAAAATAATTGTTAAAATGTAAATAATGTATAACAAAATAAAAAAAGAATGTATAAAACTGTCTTGTTTATTTATAATATCCATAATAAAATCAACAATTACCAACAACTTAACTAATACAACTTAACTAATACAACATCAATAAAATAATGGTTTATAATGTCTATATGCAAAATCCTTTACAACAAAATCGCCATCACTTCTTCTTAATACATCAATGATTTCAAAAGGACTATGTCCTCAAGCTCTTTAAATTATATAATACACACAATAAAATCCACATGTAGATGATATCGGTGTTTGTAATGGAACTGTATTATAAATGAAATTAAACTTTAAAAACTTATTCAGACGACTGTCTGTAGCTAAAAGTCCATAAGAGTCAAAATATTCTGCAGGGTCTTCGTCATAATATACTGCCACCCAATGCTCTCCTGGCTCATCATGATCGTCTGTGTTGATGACATAGGCACCGCGTTGTAAAGATGGTAACTGGTCCATGGCAAACACACCTTGAAACAAGTCTTTTGTCGCGGCATCATGGGATAGTATGGCTTCTATCTGCTTCGTGTTTATGACTGGTAGTCGAATTGAATGCTACGATTTGCACTTATTTCAACAATGTTATCAAATTCAGCATAGACTATAACATTGACTGTATTGTGCAAGGCACCAGCAAAATTCATTTCTAGTCGCAAATTCCCATGTCTGATAAGGGCATAATGATCATCACCATCATAATCAGGTGTTAAGTCAAAAGAAAATAAAGAATAACCTCTAGGCCAATCTTCCCGTTTTATAATGGAACTTTTCTCACCATTCAATCTATCAAAAGATTTGTAAAGAGTTTCAAAAGCGTCAAGATATTTGCCTCGATTTATGTCAAGCTTGAGAGGTTTGGATAGGACTGGTTCACCATCAGAGTAAAGCTGCATAAAGTTAAGATCAAAATGTTCAAAATTGTATGGATTTCTCAATACTGTTCCAGCAAAGGACTCACTATGAACCATTCCAATGGCAATACGTTTTGGTAATTGACCTAAAAAGATGCTATCTTTCACAAAAGATTGAAATCCTGCTGGAACAGCAAAAATTTTACATTCTTTTCTAGTAATAATAAACTTAGCAGTACTTTTCATCAATGCATCTGCATGTCCCAACTGAATACCTGGACTAGCCCTCACTTTGCGAATTCTCTCACTTCTACTTTAAAACCATTATTTGCAGCCATTAATACATCTTTTTGTCTTCGTAAACGTAATTTCATACTAACACCATTGGCAAGATAACGATCCTGCTCAAACAAATCTACCCTTAAGCCACCTCTAAGCATAAACTCACGGCTTAGACGTGTATACAAATAACGATTATGTAAACCATTATTTCCTGTTTCAGCTAGATCGCCACTCTCAACATTTACATGAAACCTGATACATAGCTTTCATGATTAGCTCTTTTCACCTGATGAGTATTCATTTACCCGGCAGTATCTTTATAGATGAGACGCATAGAGCGCTCAGAATGGAGACTTTCTTCCGAGTCATGAATGAGATGAGGTATGATGCTTGTATAACCATGGGTATTGTTACTATGTGATATCAAACGATCATTTAGAAATAATTCAAGATTGGACCATAACCCATTAAACAAATCATTGATACATGATACGTTGTCATCTACACCACACAGTGTTCATCAGCCTTTACAAGGCGACATACAATATGG
The DNA here is from genome assembly GCA_949752745.1 of Protula sp. h YS-2021. Classification (NCBI taxonomy): domain Eukaryota; kingdom Metazoa; phylum Annelida; class Polychaeta; order Sabellida; family Serpulidae; genus Protula; species Protula sp. h YS-2021. The sequence continues at coordinate 39,083,530 of OX457033.1, forward strand.
AGTTTACTGTTCTTTAAATCTAGATATTCTTTGTACTCGAAGGAATGTAGAATTCTATTGGAGCACCCTCTCTAATGGTAGTCATTGGTTGATAGTCTACATTATAACTTTTTTTCTACAGCAGTTTGCGTTGGTGGTATGAGAAACCACTGTAATGGAGAAAGACTACATTCACAAGAATGATTATGAATTAAAGACATGATTAAAAAATATCTTTCTTATATTTTGTTGATGTTATCCGTTTAGCTGCCTTTCGCCTTCTGACACGTTTTGCTCGTTTCGATCTCTTTTGTCCTCCTAACCCACATCCAAACATACGTTGTGCTACTCGACCTGTAACATCTTTCGCGACATCTTTCGCAGCCTTTTTAAGATGTGGTGCAAAGATTTTAGCCCCTGCCTTAAGCAGTGGAATAGATTTGCGAGCCAATGATCCCAGTATTGAACCAATATTATCCCCATATTGTATTCGCGCTCCTTTAAATCCTGGTGTGTGTATGCTTTCACAATGCTTTTGGTCGAAAATGAAGTTTACGGATCACCTTTCCAGTTTGAAATGGAACATTATGGCCTGTGTCGTCCTTAATATTCATTTCTATCACGTCAAATTTCGATGTGTTTACAGGAACATAACGAGGTTCTCCATAACTTTTCATGATAATGTCTCCATCATGTCCTTGTATTCCAACAGAACGTAGCAAAGGAACATAATAATCACCAACAACTTGTGGCTCACAAATACTACAGTACACATAAAGTGTATAAAATCCCTGTTTCGCATCAGCTTTATGTTCAGCTGTACACGTTTCAGTATACCATTGATCTGGAATAAATCCTAAAATCTCAGCTAATCCAGCGGAGAATGACACTTCAAAGTTATAATTTAGAAAGAGAAAAAGTCGTCGTCTAATTTTATCATACTTTATCTGAATAGCTTCTTTAAGGTCATCTTTCATAGCATTAGTCGCTTCTTCATTGACTGCATGACATATCTCTTGTATGGATCTGTAGTAACCATAAAGAATATTGATTGTGTCAAGAACAGAATCTGTAAGTGGTTGTTGTCGATACTGAATAGAATAGTCCATTCCATGTCTCATGGTTGTCCATGCATGTGGATATTGAATTTCAGCTAAAGCCACTTCATATTTTCCGTTCAGATAGATGGTTAGAGGCATACGAATTTGATAATTTGAAGTCTTGTTGTTGGGATAATAGTTCATACTAGCATTGCTGGGTAAAGTAATGCAAAAACTTGTTGACTCCATGACAGCTAAATCGTTTATGTGATGTAGATAGACTAGATGCGCATATACATTACTTCATGTTTGACACTCGTCATCCTCACTCTCTACATTGCTGTCTGCATTGTTGTCTAAATTGCTATCTACATGATCTACATTGATATCTACTACTTCTACCTGACAACAAGCACTAACACACATAATTTTTACAGGAATAGTATTTTTATTTCCATTTTCTTTACAACAACAACACCATAACTCTTTAATCCATGTTAAAAAGTTTCCCATCCTTCTGGAAACAACCTTTGTTGACGTTGTTGTATCTCTTTTGTAATATCTTCACGAGTTGTCTTTTTGCCAAAAACAGTTTTTGGAATATTAGCGTCTACAATTTCCTCAATAAACTACTTCCAACCACGTGGTAGTTCTCGTCGTTCTTTTCTTTTTGTAGCAACCAATGCTTCTTTCAACAAATCAATAATGTTAGAATTTGTAATGACAGTACCCGTTTTTAAAACAAGTTCATTTTTATCTGTCCATCTCGTGCCATATTTCTTGAGTTCTGCCAGCAGTTGTGTTAGTTTTACATGATAAATAGGTTGAAAATGGTTTAGAAACTGTTGGGACTTTTCTGATTTTTCTGCATTAGATGCTGTAACAGACTTTTGTCGTTGTTGTTGTGACTGAATTGTTCGTAAATGACGTCCAAGCACTTGAGACATTTCTATTGCCTTTTCATGAGTTCGTTTCCCACGTAAAAGTTTATTCACTTTCGTTTTATTTTCACCATCTTTTCCCTTCTTTTCTAGCAACATTTTATATTCATATTCAGGAATGAGGACCATTTTCAAAATATGTTTCATTTTAACAGCAACTGAGCTAACAAGGGTAATGCAAGTTTAGCAATAGCTCCAATAAATCCTCCTTTCTGATTAACCATGTTCTTATCTGCTAGTGTGCGTAGGGTATGACGTTCACGCTTGAATTCCTTATACCTTTTTGAGCTTAAGGGTAAATGTCCTCGCAATATATTCAATCAAATTTCAAACAAGCTAGTTAATTCCTCCTTAGCAGCTTGTTGTAGCAAGGATTTACGTCTTTTAGGGCCGCTGTGTGTGAGCAAGTGAAGGAGAGGTTGATTAGCTTGAATACGTTTAGACATCTTGGCTGCGAATGGTTAAGTGACTTGGTTCTTGTTCATACGCTACCTTATCAACATAAACGTAATGTGTATCATTTGGTAAAATGCCTGTACGAATACGTAGTTGATCATTCGTCTTCGGCTTCAAATCAATGAATAAATAGCCATGAGGTTTGCTGATAGCATCTTCATAGGTTTCTATGAGAAATTGAGATTTTCCAGGATACATTTATCGCGCTAATGTACTTATTTGTTGACTGTCTCTAGGATTTTTAAACAGATTGATGTAATGTGTATTCAAACTAATATTTCGCATTTCTCTACCATGATGGAACAAATTATGTACAATAAAAATAATGCTTAGATTTTTATGACTGCTGCCAAGACTAAAGAGACGTGTCATTCGCTCATCACTATGACATTTGGTCATTAAGTCATCAATGATGAGTAAGTTTGGCTTTTTCGGGTTAAAACGCTCTTCAATGTTATCTGGAATGCCTTGGTAAAAGTCCACACCTTTCATTCCCTTGTACAAAGGCTGATCTGCTGCATAGAGCCATAAAATGGTTTTTGGAGAGTATTTAATTAACTTTTGTTCTAGAATTTTCCTAACTAGAGAAGTTTTACCACTGACTGTAGGTCCAGAGACCAAACATGTGAATGGATGCTTCATTTTTTAATGTCTGTTTCTTTCACCCAACCGTTAAACTTCTTTGGCCAACCTAACCACTTCATAAATAATTCTTTAACACCTCGTCTTTTTCGTGTTTTCAAAACCTTTTCAATTCTGTATACTGATTCAATATCTTTTGTCACTTTCTGCAGTTCTTCTTCATAGAAATGTCCATCAATATCTTCGTCCAAAAAGTCTTTCACACGATACAAGTGTATTCCTTGCTTCTTACAACGATGTGTGATAATAAAGACTTGCGTCCACTTTATATGATAATCCCGTTCCACACTTTCGATTCGTCGTCTTTACGAATATCTGCAGGAGCATACTTATTAGGGAGGGAGCCATGAGGTCTATGGTTGTAATTATACACTAAGTCTTGAAGGATGTCCATATATCGATAAGTTTGATTATGTAGGAAATATCGATGCATCATTCCCTTTAGAGTACGAATGACTCTCTCAGCAAAGTTGGCTTTGGTTTCATTCTTTGTCTTATAGGCATGTATTCCTTCCTTCTTCAAAAATGCTTTTACCCATCTGTTTTTAAATTCAGTTCCTTTATCCGACCTTAGAGTTCGTGGTCTTCGTTGTATTTCATGAAATACCTTTTGAAAGACTTCTATGACGCTGGTATGTGATTTATTAGGTATTGGCTGCACCCAAAAATATTTGGGAAACACATCAATGACAACCAATAAAAAGTAGGTGTCATCATTATAGGGAGCTATGTTTTCCATGTCAGCTAAACCAATATATATTAGTGATCTATTAGTGATCTCGTATCTGTTTATAGACCTACCAAGAATCCCTCACAAAATAGTTTTTTGCTCGTAGAGCACAAAACTCGGAATTCGTACGGTGATAGAGCATTTATGAATTATGCTCCGCGTGAATGGAACGCCCTTCCCATCTCTGTTAGATCAAATGACACTTTAGCTGGTTTTAAAAGAGCGCTTAAGACGCACCTTTTTATTCAATATTACAACAATTAAACATGGGTGTGTTTATTCCATCAGTATTGAATTAAACAGTATTAGTTTCTTGTCAAACTGTTTCAAAGTTCTTTTTAGGTTATCTTTGTTATGTTTTATTGTAATGTTAAGCTGTTATACTATTGTGATTTGTATATTTTTACTTTTTGTAATGCGCTTTGAGCTTTAATTAGATAAAGCGCAATAGAAACTGATCATAATAAATAAATAAATAATAAATATCCCACATGTCAGCAATTTCACGTGTAATGACACGTTGCCTTTTAAACCTGTATTTTACAGGTTGTAGTAAACTGAAGGTATCTTGATCCTGTAACCATTTCTTCACTTGTGAATGAGTGACTGGTTGATCATGTTTTTTAATATGTGATAAAGTTTGTAAATACCAGCAAATGCCCCGGGTTGACCAGGTTTAAAGTAAATATTGGTTAAGTAGTCTTTCCACGTCGACAAATTAACACTAAATGATCAACACTTGTTAACATATCTTGCATTTTATTTTATCAACATATCTTGCATTTTATCAACACATACTAAATTTTATTTTATCAACATATCTTAAATTTTATTTTATCAATCAACATATCTTACAAATCCAGTATTGATACAATGGTGTGAATAATTGGAGTCCATTGATCTTCAATGTATATTAAACAAATACTTAATTCATCAAATGTGATAGCATCTACACCATATTTTTCACAACGTTGATTTGCATTATCTAACACTTTATCTAAATGAATGTAATATTTATTTCATTCCAATATGTATAGACACATGTAGAATGACACGTATGTTCTAAACACTCTTCATTTTGACAAGCAGGACATACTAAATATACAAAATTTTTTACAGCTAATAACATTTCTTCACAATATGTTTTTTGTACAATATATTGTCTCAATGTAATGTCTGCCATTATACTGCAATGTAGATTAACCACTCTCTCACTTCATCAAACAGTCTTGGATCAAATCGAGCGAAGTAATATGCTGCTTCCACATCAAACTCCTCAGCTCCGCCAATGCCTGAAAGCGAACACTCTTTGATGAACTCCGCGCGTAAGTTTGGCATTTTCAACGTGGAATGAGCAAGTTCCCAATAAATGTCAAAGTGCTTCAGTTGTTGTTGAATAGATCCAAAACGTGCCAGTTCACTTATCATATCGTCCACATACTTCTCCTTGAAACACGTTTCTGCATCCATCTTTGTTTCACATGTCCATATAACACGTCTGCACACTATGACGGCTGGTAAGCAAATGACTCTCAGTCTTACTCCGCAGAAACAGTTAGTGAGCCGCACGTGTTGCAGAAGTTCTCTGGTTCACACAACTTGCAATAGTACTTGTGGCAGTGACAATCATAATCCTCAGCATATCCGTAAGCACCACAATATTCACAGGTAAGTCCAAGTTGATTTTGAACATCCATATTCTCCAATATCACTTCAGCCAGTCTTTTCTTCGATAACTTTGACACTTTCGTCCTATTGTCCTTTTGCAGCTTGATAGGAGTTTTCTTGCCATGACATTCCGTACATGGAAATAAGGTTGAGTTGATGCTATCTACCTCCTGAAGCAATGTCTCCCATTCACCATCATTCATGTTGATGTAATACTTGTTTTCTTTCCCTTCAAACAGTGATGTATGCACAAAACTCACATAGCGCATGTCTTGGTATGAAATGACTTCAAGCCATTTCGTTTGCGTTAAGTACAGTTTGAAGCCAATGTTGTGTAATCTTGTTAAGTTCAGGCACACAATCTTCCACAAGGATGGTGATAAAGCAAGCCATCTCTCTCCACATTTGATTCGAATAAATAACCCAAATTGTCCATGCTCCACAGTAATGGTTAAGTTTGCACTAATTTTAAAGCTGCTTGTCTTCTCCATGGCTGCGCGTTGAATGATGACCGCACTTGACACCTCACTCCTTTTATATGGACATTACATGTATGTTTTCGTGAGATGCTTGCAAAATTGCGGAGTGATCTCGTTGAAACCATCCAGAAAGGCTGTTGGCAAATCGTCTCATGACGATCACTAAACAGTCTCCTCGTTTGCGACTACCAATTATCTATTCAAAGAGCATTGGCATGGTGAAATGTCCTTTTTCATAGAGGTAGGCCATCATATACCTTAATACGTTCTTCAAGGTACTTGAAGCCATGTAGCATGACCTTTGCACATTTGGAATCGCGATCCACATCAACACATTTTGGCGCCGGTAGACATAAAGTCTTAAAAAGTATATCATGAAGATTTCTAATAAGTTGAACGAAACGTCGGGTCATGGCTTCGGAGATCTGTGGCTCTGACGCGGGAAGATGCTCTATGTTTCCTTCTAGCATGTAGATAAGCTGAATGACAGTGTTCATTTCTTCCGTTAGGTACATGTACGTGTGTTGGTCGAAAAAGCCTTCTTCACATAAACGCCATAAAATGTTGCAATCGATCAGAGGAATCACTGCTTGAAAGTTTCGTTTCAACAGAGTGACGTCTTCCTCAGTAACAGGAATAGTTTTGCTCAATTCAAATTTAGATTTGAGCTGCCTGTCATCGTCGTCGCTGTCGTCATCATCGCTGTCGTCATTGTCGTCGTCGTTGTCGTCATCGCTGTCGCTGTCGCCGTCGTCATCGCCGTTGTTGTCGCCGCCGTTGTCATCGCTTGACATGACCACTTCTTCCTCAAGATGCTCTGGATGTGCCTTTAACTTTGTGCTAAGTGGCTTGGCGCTACCATCTACAAGCGCATTTGCAACCCAGAAGGGGTAGTCAGATCCCTCAGGATCTGGCATTGCTTGCTGTACTGGCGGAGCACCTAACACTTCCTCAGGCTTTCTTTGCTGTACTGTAGACATGTCCGACGGAGCCCCTAATGCTTCATCCAAGGCTTTTTCAGCTTCTGCCATTGTACTTAGGAAGGCAGCAGTCTCCTCTGCAGTTAAAAGTGCATCTGTAAAAGCCATTGCTTCATTGCTGAACAGGCCATAAATTTCCATGTTGCTAGCCGTTAACGTCTCCATGATGTCTTGGCAATGCAATGGCCATAAGGGTATCGAACCAACGTTTTGATACTACTCACCGTGGCGGTTCAGTGGTTTGTGGCTCACTGGTCGGGGGGTGGGGAGGGGGGAGGTCTTCTCAAGAGCACCCGGGGCGGGGGGTCCCTCACAGCTTATATAGGCAGCCTCGCACTCTATGCAGTCAGTCTGCTTTTGACCGTGACGAGTGCACATCAAAATGCAATACAAAGAGGAGTTTTTCTCGGAGCAATGCCGTCAGAAATACTATCTGACTGACAAGGATGTAAATTTATTTGAAGAAATTTACATCGACTATCAGATGTTTTTATTTCGAAAGAGGAGGGATTTCCAGACGGCCAACCCGCAGTGTGAATACAGCCGGTTTGGCAGGGCGGCAGAGGAAAGCCATAAGAGTCTGAGGCAGCAGTCACCTGAGAAGTACCGGGATGCGTTGCCCTGCCAGGAAGCAACACCAGCCAAAGCGACTCCTGCCAAAGCGACTCCTGCCAAAGCGACAGCAAGTCCGAGGGAACCTGATGTGACTGTCCGGAAGGTGTCGGCGGAGCTATTGACAGTGAGGCGGCGGCGCATGCCCAGCGCCACCGTTACAAGGCCGGACAGTCCGCTACCAGCCCCTGAGGATGAGCCGGCGGCCGCTGTCGCCAGCATTTCGGATATTCCGACTATCGATCTCAGCCTCATGCAGTCGCCCTCCAACTATGGCCACACCTCGAAACTGGTTGAGTTAAAACTGGAGGACGGCTCCAGGATGATGTGCAGCTCTTGGACTCGATGGATAATGTGCAGTACTGCAACTTCTGCAATTTCGCGATTCCAGCAGGAGTTTCTCTCCGAGTGCACGAACAGGGCTGCCCAGAGGCTATGAAGTCCGAATTTCATTTCTGCAGCGTTATGGGCAGAGGTTCCAACTTAAACAGGGCCGGGGTAGTGGTGCATAGGAGGAAGTAGTTAGAAAACACCGGTTCTGGCCCACTTTGTGACGTCATACTGTCTGGACCGGAAGTCACGTCATAGGTGTGGTCATGGCAACGAAGTGTTGTGATGGCAACGCAGTGTTATAGTCATAGAAACGAAGCGTAGCCAAGCCTAGCCATGGTAACATAGCCAAAGTGCGGCACTCCCCCCTCCCCCTCCCCCTCCCCCCCTCCCCCCTCTCCCTACGCAGCAGTCGGGACCCCCCCTCCCCCCAGGTAGCAGTCGGGACCCCCGTCCCCGCACTAGGCAGCAGTTGGGACCCCCCATACCCCCTCCCCCTCCCCCCGAGGCAGCAGTCGGGCCCCCCCCCCCAGGAAGCAGTCGGGACCCCCCTCCTCCCCCCTCCCCCTCCCCCTAGCCATCAGTCGGGACAGACCCTATGGTAAAAAGTGTGGACTCCCCCCCCTAGACGGCAGTCTGGGCATCAGAGTGGTATATAAGGGATGAGCACTGACTCAGCAGATAGTTGGGTATAAAAAAGGAGTGGACTGAGCAGAGTGGAGTGAAGTCATTTCTCAGCAGACAGTTGGAGGGAGTGAAGTAATTTCTCAGCAGACAGTTGAAGGGAGTGGACTAACTCAGCAGAGTGGAGTGAAGTCATTTCTCAGCAGACAGTTGGAGGGAGTGGACTGACTTAGCAGATAGTTGCGTATAAAAGGGAGTAGACTCAAAGTCATCAGTACATTGTGCAGCCATGGAGAACAAGACAAGCAGCTTTAAAATTAGTGCCAACTTAACTAACGCATCACACGTGGAGAGAGATGGTGTGCTTATTCACCATCTTTGTGGAAGATTGTGTGCCAGAGCTTGAAAAATTTACGCGACATTGGCTTCAAACTATACTTAACGCAAACGAAGTGGCTTGAAGTCATTTCATACTTGGATATGCGTTATGTGAGTTTTGTGCGCACGTCACGGTTTGAAGGGAAAGAATACAAGCATTACATCAACATGAATGATGGTGAATTGGAGACACTGATTCAGGAGATGGACAACATCAATACAGCCCTATCACCATGTGAGGAATGTCATGTCATAACTCCTATCAAGCTGCAAAAGGATGGTCGGATGAAGGTGTCAAAGCTATCCAAGAAAAGGCTGGCTGAAGTTCAGTTGGAGAACATGAACGTACAAAATCAACTTGGACTTACCTGCGACTATTGCGGTGCTTGTGGATATATGGAGGATTATCATTGCCACTGCCACAAGTATAATTGCAAGTTGTGTGAACCAAACAACTTCTGCGGCAAGTGTGGAGTACTTAAAGTCTGTGAAGCAAAGTAAAAGTGACACTGAAACAAGATGGACGCATGTTTCAAAAATGCTTACATTGACTTGATGATTGCTAAACTTGCTAGCTGTGGCACTCCAGACTATCAACTTTATCATTTAGACGCTTTTTGGGATGTTGTACATCATAGTCTTGATGTGATTGAACTGCATTCAAGATTTCTTGGAGAATGTCATAAAATTGGAATAGAAGAAGATCCTGACTTTGACTTTGATTCTGCGCTTTATTCTGCTCGTACTGATGTAGAAGTATATTTCACCGTAGTTGATCATTTGAGAGATTATTGTGGACTACAAGAAGAAGAGGAAATCGAGCAGCTTTATCAGGTAAGAGAACCTTTTAAACACCTTTGTGATAACACAGTGAATCTTATGCGAGTTGATAACAATGTTTTTCTTACTAACAAATTTAGTTTTATGTGAGTGGTTTCAACGTAAACGAACATTATGATAGAAGAGGCAGCAAATATATTAAAAGATATTTTATTACAAGAAGAAACCGACATGTCAGAATAAACAACAGAAACAAAGTCAACATGTAGAATCTTTGTGCTATTCAGCGGTCACAAGGACGTTCTTTCAAATATGTTTCCAACACGACTTGAAAAGTATGGACATGTGTTCAACTCGAGTGAAGCGTTGTATCAATATGAGAAAGCAGTTTTTCATCACCGCCAAGATATTGCTTCAGCCATTGCTTCATGTAGAAATGGATATGAAGCGAAACGTATTGCTAAAGTGATAAAGCCATGTCCTTTATGGCATACAGTAAAGAGAAGTAAAATGCAAGATGTTTTACATGTCAAATTGAATCAGTGTGTATTGTTTCGCAACAAGTTAAAAGAATGTAAAGACAAAACTTAACTTGAAGCAACGTATGATCATTGGTGGGGAGCTGGTGTGAAACAATTGTCATCTCCTTCATATCCTGGTCAGAATATTATGGGAAAGTTGTTAGAAATGCTGTGTGAGACCTGATGTGCAGACGTGTTTATATGAACATGTTAAACATGGAGAAGTGTGTTAAGTGAACAACAACTGGAAAAAACTTGCTGAACTTGACAGACTTGTGCTGCATTGCCGGAGCAACAGACTGCATAATAGCAGACATGACATTGAGACAATATATTGTGCAAAAAGCTTATTGTGAAGAAATGTTATCAGCTGTAAAAAAGTTTGCATATTTAGTCTGTCCTGCTTGTCAACATGAAGAGTGTCAAGAACATACTTGTCATGCTGCATGTGTCTATACATATTGGAATGAAGCTAAATATTACATTCATTTAGATAAAGTGTTAGAGAATGCAAATCAACGTTGTGAAAAATATGGTGTAGATGTTATTACATTGGATGAACTTAGTAGTTGGTTAGTGTTCATTGGAGACCAATGGTCTCCAGTTATTCATACCATTGTATCTATACTTGATTTGTAAATATATGTTAGTTAAGCGATGTTAGTTAATTTGTGTTGATTGAGTTATAAATAAAAGTGTTCTGTTGAGAAGTGTTTTTTCATTCATCATGTCGACGTGGAAAGACTACTTGACCGATATTTACTTCAAAACTGGACAGCCTGGAGCATTTGCTGGTCCTTACAAACTTTATCACATCTTAAGAAAACATAATCAACCAGTCACACATTCACAAGTGAAGAAATGGCTGCAGGATCAAGATGCATTCAGTTTACTACAACCTGTAAAATACAGGTTCAAAAGACAACGTGTCATTACACGTGGTATTGATGATATGTGGGATATTGATTTGGCTGATATGTTAAACATAGCTCCCTATAATGATGACATACGCTTTTTACTCATTGTCATTGATGTGTTTTCCAAATATGTGTGTGTACAGCCAATACCTAATAAATCACATACCAGCGTCATACAAGCTTTCCAAAAGATTTTTCATGACACACGACGAAGACCGCGCACTCTTAGATCTGATAAATGAACAGAATTTAAAAACAGATGGGTAAAAGCATTTTTGAAGAAAGAGGGAATTCATGCTTATACCACAAAGAATGAAACCAAAGCCAACTTTGCAGAAAGAGTCATTCGTACTCTAAAGGGAATGATGTATCGGTATTTTCTACATAATCAAACTTACCGTTACTTAGACATTCTCCCAGACTTGGTGTACAATTACAACCATAGACCTCATGGTTCTCTTCCTAATAAATATGCTCCTGCAGAGATTCGTAAAGACAACGAATCGAAAGTGTGGAAGTATATGTATGTCGACAAACTGAAATTGAAACCGAAGAAGAAGAAGAATTTTAAATTTAACATTGGTGATCATGTTCGTATTTCTCACATCAAATACGTGTTTCAACGGGATTATCACATCAAATGGACGCAAGAAGTCTTTATTGTCACACATCGTTGTAAGAAGCAAGGAATACATTTATATCGTGTGAAAGACTTTTTAGACGAAGATATTGATTCGCATTTCTATGAAGAAGAACTGCAGAAAGTGACCAAAGATATTGAATCTATTTATAGAATTGAAAAAGTCTTGAAACCACGTAAAAGACCAGGAGGTGTGAAAGAATTATATGTCAAGTGGTTAGATTGGCCAAACAAGTTTAATAGTTGGATGAAAGAAACAGACATTCAAAAATGAAGCATCCATTTACATGTTTAGTCTCTGGACCTACAGGCAGTGGCAAAACGTCTCTGGTGAAGGAAATTCTAGAACAAAAGTTGATTAAACCCTCTCCAAAAAGCATTTTATGGCTTTATGCAGCAGATCAGCCTTTGTACAAGGGAATGAAAGGTGTGGAATTTTACTAAGGCATTCCAGATGACATTGAAGAGCGCTTTAACCCGAAAAAACCAAACTTACTTATCATTGATGACTTAATGACCAAATGTCATAGTGATGAGCGTATGACACGTCTCTTTAGTGTTGGCAGCAGTCATCAAAATCTAAGCATTATCTTTATTGTGCATAATTTATTCCATCATGGGAAAGAGATGCGAAATATTAGTTTGAATACACATTATATCATTCTATTTAAAAATCCTAGAGAAAGTCAATAAATTAGTACATTGGCGCGGCAAATGTATCCTGGAAGATCTCAATTTCTCATAGAAGCCTATCAAGACGCTACCAGCAAACCCCATGGTTATTTATACATTGATTTAAAACCAAAGACAAATGATCAACTACGTATTCGTACAGGCATTTTACCAAAAGATACACATTATGTATATATTGATAAAGCAGTGTATGAACAAGAACCAACTCATTTAACCATTCGCAGTCAAGATGTCTAAACGTATTCGAGCGAACCAACCGTTTCTTCATTTGCTTGCACGCAGTGGACCTAAACGACGTAAATCCTTGCTACAGCAAGCTACAAAGGAGGAATTAACAAGCTTGTTTGAAATTTGTTTAACTATATTGCGAGGACATTTACCCTTAAGCTCAAAACGGTTTAAGGAATTCAAGCGTGAACGTCATACGTTACGTACTCTAGCAGATAAGAAGATATCACTTCAACGAAAAAAGAAGTTGATTAATCAGAAAGGAGGATTTATTGGAGCTATTGCTAAATTTGCATTGCCCTTGTTAGCCCAACTGCTGTTAAAATGAAACATACTATGAAAATGGTCCTCATTCCTGAATATGAATACAAACTCTTATTAGAAAAGAAAAATGATATCAAAACAAAAAGTCAATACACTTTTACGTGGGAAACGAACGCGTGAAAAGGCTATAGAAATGTCTCAACTTCTTGGCCGTCATTTACGAACAAGTCAGTCTAGGCAAAAGTTATCATCATCCAATGCTGAAAAACCAGAAAAGTTATTTTTAAGTCATTTTCAACCTATCTATCATGGATAAGTAATACAACTTTTAGCAGAACTGAAGAAACATGGTGTTAAATGGACAGACAAGAATGATCTTGTGTTGAAAACGGGCGATATTATCACAAATTCCAACATTGTTGATTTGATGAAAGAACCATTGGTGGCGAAAAGAAGAAAAGAACGAGCCATACCACGTGGTTGGCATCCATTTATCCAGGAAATTGTAGATGCTAATATTCCAAAAACAATGTTTAGTAAAAAGACCACTCGTGAGGACATTACAACAGAAATGAAACAACGTCAACAAAGACAGGAGGGATGGGAAAATTTTTAACATGGCTGAAAGAACTATGTTGTTGTTGTCCAGAAAATGAAACGAAAACGAGAATTCCTGTGAAAATCAGATGTGCAAGTGCGTGTTGTGAAGGAGAAGTCATAGACACTGTAGACCATGTGAGACATCATGTGAGACATCATGTGAGACATCATGATGTGAAAGATGATGAGAAACATCATTTGCATACTTGGTCGAATGGCGCGCGCTATCGTGAAGTATATAGACAACGTCAACGCACCTATACCATTTAGTTCCCATCATGGAGTCATCAAGTTTTTACATTACTTTGCCTAGCAATGCTAGTATGAACTATTATCCCAACAACAAGGCTTCGAATTATCAAATTCGTATGCCTCGAACCATCTATCTGAATGGAAAATATGAAGTGGCTTTAGCTGAAATTCAATATCCACATACATGGACAACGATGAGACATGGCATGGACTATTCTATTCAGTATCGACAACAACCACTTACAGATACACTTGACACTATCACTATTCCTTATGGTTACTATAGATCCATTCAAGAAATATGCCAGGCAGTGTATGAAGAAGCGGCTAATTCTATGAAAGATGATCTTAAAGAAGCTATTGTGAACCACAAGTTGTTGGTGATTATTATGTTCCCTTACTACGTTCTGTTGGAATACAAGGCCATGATGGAGACATTGTTATGAAAATGTACGGCGAACCGCATTATGTTCCTGTAAACACATCGAAATTTGACGTGATAGAAATGAATATTAAGGACGACACAGGCCGTAATGTTCCATTTCAAACTGGAAAGGTGATCTGTAAACTTCATTTTCGACCATAAGCAATATGAAAGCTTATACACACGATCAGTCTGCATATCGCAACCATTTTCTTCGTCAAGTGGGCGGGGAATTACCAGGATTCAAAGGAACGCGAATCCAATATGGCGATGGTATTGGTTCCATACTGGGATCATTCGCTCGCAAAGCTATTCCACTACTTAAGGCTGGGGCTAAGATCGTTGCACCACATCTTAAGAAGGCTGCAAAGAATGTCGCAAAAGAGGTTACGGGCCGAGTAGCAGAACGTGTGTTTGGTGAACAAAAGCGCGTGCAACCGACGAAACGTGCCAGAAGACGAAAAACAGCCAGACGGATAACATCAAAACATATTAACGATATCTTTTAAATCATGTCTCTCATTCATAATCATTCGTGTGAATGTAGTCTTTCTCCATTGGAATGGTTTCACGTACCACCGACGCAAACTGCTGTAGAGAAAAGTTATAATGTCGACTATCAACCACTGACTACAATTAGAGAAGGCGCTCCAATAGAATTCTACATTCCTGCGAGTACAGAAGAATATCTGGATTTAAAGAACAGCAAACTTCATATTATATGTCGCATTGTAAAGGCTGATGGAACAGCGTGTGGCCCAGATGATAATGTTTCCTGCATCAATGATGTGTTTAATGGGTTATGGTCTAATATTGAATTGTTTTTGAATGATCGATTGGTTTCTCATAGTAACAATACCAATGGTTATACCAGCATTATCTCTCATCTCATCCATGATTCGGAAGAAAGTCTCCATTCTGAGCGCTCTATGCGTCTCATGTACAAGGATACGGCTGGGTCGATGAATAGTTATGAGGTGAAAAGACCTAATCATGAACGATATGTATCAGGGTTTCATGTCAATGCTGACGGTGGTGACTTAGCTGAGCAAGGAAACAATGGTTTACATAATCGTTATTTGCATACACGTCTTAGTCGTGATTTTATGCTCACAGGTGGTTTAAGGATAGATTTGTTTGAGCAGGATCGTTATCTTCCTAATGGCATCAGTTTGAAATTGCGTTTCCATAGACAAAAAGATGACTATGTATTGATGGCTGCAAAAAATACCTATAAGGTAGAAGTGAAAGAGGCATTTTTAACCATTCGCAAAGTGAGGGTGAGTCCAGGTATTCAGTTAGGACATACAGATGCATTGATGAAAAGTCCTGCCACGATCATCATCACTAGAAAAGAATGTAAAGTCTTAGCCATTCCAGCAGGATTTCAGTCTTTTGTGAAAGATAACATCTTTTTGGGTCAATTACCAAATCGTATTGTCATTGTTCTGGTTCATAATGAAGCCTTTGGTGGATCAGTATTGAGGAATCCATATGATTTCAAACGTTTTGATCTGGACTATATGCAACTGTACACGGATGGTGAACCAGTTCTATCCAAACCTCTCAAGCTTGACATTACACAGAACAAATACCTGGACGCTTTTGAAACGCTTTACAAATCGTTTGATCGATTGAATGGTGAGAAAAGTTCCATTATAAAACGGGAAGATTGGCCTAGAGGTTATGCTTTATTTTCGTTTGACTTAACACCGGATTATGATGGCGATGATCATTTTCCCCTGATCAAGCATGGGAATTTGCGGCTAGAAATGAATTTTGACGAAGCTTTGCAACATGCAATCAATGTCATCGTCTATGCTGAATTTGACAACATTATTGAAATAAGTGCAAATCACAGCATCCAATTCGAATACCAGTCATGAACACGAAGCAGATTGATGCCATATTGAGTCATGATTGGATGACCAAAGACTTGTTTCAAGGCGTGTTTGCCATGGACCAGTTACCATCTTTACAACGCGGTGCCTATGTCATCAACACAGACGATCAAGATGAACCAGAAGAACATTGGGTGGCAGTGTATTATGACAAAGACCATGTGGAATATTTTGACTCTTATGGACTTTTACCTCTCGATGATCGTTTAGAAATGTTTTTAAGAAATGACTATATGTATAATTCCATATCATTACAAACGCCAATATCATCATCATGTGGTTTTTATTGTGTATATTATATATTGCATAGAGATCGAGGTCAGAGTATGTTTGATATTGTAAATATATTAAAAAGAAAGGTTGGTGATTTTATTGTAAAGGATTTTATATATAGACATTATAAACCATTGTTTTATTAATGTTGTTGTTGTTGTAGTTAAGTTGTAGTTAAGTTGTAGTTAAGTTGTAGTTAAGTTGTTGTTGCTAATTGTTAAATAAAACAACCCAAGTTTCAAACAGTCTTGTTTATTGTGTTGTACATACGTTTATTTACAAACTCCTATTTACAAACTCTTAACTACAAACACTATTTACAAACTTTTATTTACAAACTCTATTTACACTAATTACAAACACTTAATTACAAATTCTTAACTACAAACGCTATTTACACTATTTACAAATTCTATTTACACTATTTACAAATTCTTAACTACAAACACCATTTACAAACTCTTCATTAACAAAGTCTATTTACACTATTTACAAATTCTTAACTACAAACACTATTTATAAATTCTATTTACACTATTTACAAAGTCTTAATTAACAAAGTCTACTTACACTATTTACAAACACTATTTACAAACACAATCATTTTTCAATACATTAATCAATTAATGCCATTCATCAGAATCTAAATTGATATAGGTATCATAGACATTATACCCGTATTTGTAAATGCTATGAAAGCTCACATAACGCACATCGCAAAACTTTATCACTTTAACAGTGACATGTTCAGACAGTTTCAATTCATATCCTTCTTCTAAGTCCATCAGCCGCATAGGCTGTGTCAGCTCAATGAATTTGGTACCCCGCATAAGTTGTATTCCATGCTCTTTGAATTCAAGCACAAGGGTCTTCCCAATCCAATGCTTGCAACAGCGCGTTCCATTCCACTGTGCTGAGGGTGATGATGTCGTGTTGTTCTGTAAGCTCGTCATGTTGGCGAAATTGTACAAACACGTCTAGACAGTTCTTAATCACACGCACTTCTATATCATTTGAAAGGTGAAGCAGAAAGCCGGGTATTATCAACTTGTCTAGATGATCCTGCAACACGGATTGTTCGTCAAGCGATAGTATGATAAACTTTCCAAAATGTCGTAGCACAATATCATCACATAAGTTTCTCATATATGAGAATCCATATGTAATGGGTTAATAATCCAACAAATAGTCTCCCATCTTTATGCTCGGATGATGTTGAACAGTGGACAGCTTCTAAGACTGCACGCCAGTTCTTGATATCAAAGTGAATCGAGTCTGTATATGGAGTATCTGGCACAACTCCCTTATAATCCTCTGGATAATACTGTAAAAGATTTCTCCAGAATGTCACACGTATGTTAGAATCATGTTCAGTCACAAACACTTCCACTATATTTTCAAGTCTGCGTTCAAACCCAGGTTCAAGCGATATGTTTTGAAAGTCTTTCCACACTTCAGGTTAAAACCGATGATAACTTATCCGAGAACCTATCATCACTTCATTCCTATCATTTACAGTAAGGTAAACACCATCGTTCAACATGAGTGCATTCATGATTTTACCTTGTTATGCGCTGTCTTCTTGTCTGCGAGGCCTTTTATCCACTTCTTTCACCTGCTTCTTCAGCATTTTCTATTCAGGTATTGTCAGCAAGATACCCTTTTTCGTCGGACGGTTTTTTTCCATTCCCCTCATCTCTGAGGTATTTGCGAATGTTTACCACGCCTTCATTGCTTTGTTTCATAATCTTGATGTACTTTCCATTTCCTAGAGAAAGCATTCCATCCCACGACTGTGGTGTTGGTGCCGTCTCCACTTTTAATTTCTTGATGGTAGTGGTGGGATTTTTCACATTCATGTCTTTTACTGTATCAGCAAGAGTATCCATATCCGTTGCAGATCTTTTCCGATTCACGTTTACGCTTCAGTGTTCACACCTCAACTAACTCTAAAGTTGAAGTGTCTCCCCCTTATATACTGTAATGCCCATGCGCCAAAGTGGAATAGCCATCACTCATCACAGATCGCTTGTCATCAAAGGGAGAGAGAGCCACTTTCCTCAACTTCTCCGAGAAAATCTGGTGGTCATGACTTCGAATGATGTGCCCTATAACCATCGTTTGCGTTTGGTTGAACAAACTGTCTCTATACTGCTTATGTTTCATACGTCTTTGACACGCTCGAGTGATGCCTTTAGCCGTACGTTTTTCTTTCTTTCTTACATCATACTATATATTTTCGTTCGAAGTCCAACAACCTCTTCTATGGGAATGCCCGCCGTCTCATCTTTCATTTTCCCAAGCACTTTCTTGTTCACGTTGGAATGTAGGAAATGATCTGGGGGATAGTCACTTGTATCAAACAGGTCCGCATCTTCCTGCATATCTTTGTAGATATCTTCCGTTTCTATGTCATAACATAGACTGTCGGTGTCGCTGAACAAGAGTTTGGCGTCGGGATACTTGGTCATGATGTAGTTGTAATGAAAGTGGAACATGAGCACTTTGCTGAGGTCGAGAATGGTGAAGCCGACTTGAATGGGTTTATCCAGAAGCAGATCCACTTTGCGTAAATGTACCGCGGTCAAATCTTCGTTGAAAATTGTAAATTTGTGGAAGGAAGGTTTGGCTACAAGTTTCTTGAACCCCTTTTCTGGTGAACAAGTTCCACATTGATGCGCTTTCTCACACTTTCCATGGTTTTGCCAAACACAGAGTTGCTCATCAATTTGAAAAAGTCTTTCTCAAACGGGTTCTTGGCCAACTTTCTCTTTTCCGTGTTCAAGGAGATGTATTTTGTCAACCATTTACTCTGTGCAAACACTTTCCGGCATGCTTTGCGACATGGCCCAGCCGTACAAGTTGTTCGCATCCAGGTACACCAAATAGTTGGTTGGTTTCGTGGGATCATAATCTGCTACGTAGGGGTTATTTGCTTTCGCATATTTGTGTGTGATGACAGATATTCCTCCACGTAGACCTTGTTCAACCATTTGGTACATGTCAATGTCGTTGATCAATTCCAATTTCACCTTTGTCGCTTTTAACATGGCATCCCACGACGGTCCTGGCGCTGTATAGTAGTGAGCAGGATCTAATTCATACGTGTTGAGACATACTTGACGAAAGTTTTCAAACACGTCAGCCAGCAGCAACACATCTGATTTCAGGTATAGGTCATGGTATTCACGAAATGTAGTACAGTGGAATGTCTCCCACACCTTCTGCGCATGCGCATAATCCTCATCGCTAATGTCTTCTTCACTAAGCAGACTGTAAAACTTATCCTTGGACGGCAGTTGTGTTTCAGCAAACTTGGATGGTTCATCCACGTAATCATAAGGGTACAATCCCTTTCCCAACAGTAAATCTTGCTGGTCGCTGTCATGAATGTGTGACGTCATGTTATAAAAGTTATCTTTCCCTTCTGCCGCCAGGTTGGATACCAACTTCTGTAGAGAAATACTCATGAACTGATAACTGTCTGTAAATTTCAGATTGCTCATGGTGAATGCAATATATTTCTCAACGGTGTTGGGAATAACTGTAATGTAATTTCTTCCATGATCAAATGACTGTCATAACCTCGTAAATTGTGGAAAAAGACAGGAATGATAAAGAATCTTTCACATCCTGCTTATCCTTTCGAAATCGGAATTGTAAATTGCATTCACTATGTGCAGCTCCGCGGTATTTGCCATTGATGTGGTCATGATCTCTCACACGATCTGCTCCTAGAGGCTCATGACAAATGTAGCAATCAACAGCATTCTTATAATGCTCTTTATCTTCACGAGTCATGACCATTTTCTTTTTCTGTTGTAAACCATGCACAATACGATCACGCTCATTCACCATATGGTCTAAAAAGACTTTCACGGCATTATTTCCTCGATACACGACTGGGGCACGTGTATCATACTGGCTCACAACCACATAGGCAAAGCTGTTTGGACGATGATGCTGATACTTGTCTCCTTCATGCTTTTTCGTGAAACATTCAAAGTCTGCATAAATGACAAATGGCGCTCGCTGTTGTTTGGATACATTCTTAAACCTGATGAAGGGTTCCTTGGGGAATGACAAACGTTGCGCTCCATGCTTACCACACACTTCACGATGCTTGTCTAAAAGATCTTGTCGCATAAACCCGTAAACACAGTTGAAACAATAAAATGCTACATGCTGATGGTTTGATCGATAAGCCATAAATCTGCTGAAATTCTTGATAAGACAGTAATGCCTTGTCTTGTCATTGCTAATCAAAAGTAAGTTGATTTCTCTGGCGCTGGTGTTTCGACTCAGTTGTATCGGAACAACTACATCATGTTCATATCCAAACACGTTGATAGACACATCATTCTCCTTTTCAAACTTTGGAATGTCCGTAATCGGTATTGGAAATGTCATGCCTTCCACCTTCAATTCCTTCTCAAATGTCTTGTATTGATGCACACGATATGGTTTGTTTGTTGAAGGGTGAAGGTGAGCCAATACAGACCATAAGAAGCACTTGTTGTCTTTATTCTGAATGTTTAATACAGCCTTTGTATTCTTTACTTTCTTCGGTAGTGGGATAAAACTACTTGCTTCCAGAGGCGCTGACGTAGCTGTATGTACTTCAATATACAGTATCCAACACCCAACACCCAGCAAGAACCTTGTCGCTCATGTTCATCAAACCTGGTAAACAATTCTTTATAGGCTTCTGGCAAGTCCTGCTCAATATCTGCTGGATTGTATGCTGTATATGTCGGACTGCTGATGAAGGCATTATCCACTTGTTCTACCATAACACCTTCAGCATTCGCCGTCAGTTTCTTGAAGCGTGCATGCACGACAATGTACCATTTCATTCCATGGTTTAACGTCTCTAGCAAATGTGTTTTAATCCCATTCTCTTGTTGTCGCATTTCAAGTAGTAAATCCGATCCATCTTCAGGCTCAAACCGTTTTTCCTGTGCGTTTCCACCAAGACTCACTCTTCTGCCTCTGCCTGCTTGTACTGTCTTTGGTTCTTCCATCATGCATGCATGTGTGTCAAACGCATCCAAAGATGGAAATATCTTAGTGCATTCACAGCAGAGGAACGGATCAGGTCTTTCAACACCATCTTGCACCGTCTTTCGTCTCTTGGCTTCAATCTTCTCATAAAGCTCTTCACGAGCACGTTTCAACTTGGCTGGTTTGCATGTATGTGCCACGAACAATTCCAGAGATGGAAATGTCACCTTGCAATCATGACAGTAGACTGGTGCCATCGTTGTTGCTGTTGCTGTTGCTAGAACTGAAATGGGTAAAAATACACGTTTCACTCTTCCTTTTATACCACTCCGATGATGTGTAACTTGCTAGAACTGGTTTACAAAGGTTCGATTATGCAAATAATCAAAGTTTGTTTACAAATTTTGTTTAAAAAGTTTGTTTACAAAGTTTGTTTACAAAGTTTGTTTAAAAAGTTTCAATTATGCAAATAACTAAAGTTTGTTTACAAAGTTTGCTTACAAAGTTTGTTTACAAAGTTTCAATTATGCAAATAACTAAAGTTTGTTTACAAAGTTTGTTTACAAAGTTTGTTTACAAAGTTTGTTTACAAACTTTGTTTACAAAGTTTGTTTACAGAGTTTCAATTATGCAAATAACTAAAGTTTGTTTACAAAGTTTCTTTACAAAGTTTGTTTACAGAGTTTCAATTATGCAAATAACTAAAGTTTGTTTACAAAGTTTGTTTACAAAGTTTGTTTACAAAGTTTGTTTGCAAAGTTTGTTCACTTTTTACCCTAGGGCCTGTCCCGACTACCGCCTGTGGGGGAGGGGGAGGGGGAGGTCCTCACTTTGGCTATGTTACCATGGCTAGGCTTGGCTACGCTTCGTTTCCATGACTACACCACTGCGTTGCCATCACAACACTTCGTTGTCATGACCACACCTATGACGTCACTTCCGGTCCAGACAGTATGACGTCACAAAGTGGTCCAGAACCGGCGTTTTCTAACTACTGGAGGAGGACCGGCTGCAGGGAGGACAGCGGCAGCGGCAGCAGCAGCGGCAGGGGAAGCGGCGGCAGGAGGAAGTAAAGATCAAGATCATAATCAAGATTATGTGTGTTTGGAGAGAGAGAGAGAGAAAGAGAAAGCAAAAAAAAAAAAAACTCTCTGTTTGCCCTGCTGCTATGGTGTGTGTTTAGAGAGAGTAAAAGTGAACGCAAAAAAAAAAAAAAAGACTCTGTTTGCTACTGTGGTACGTGTTTGGAGAGAGAAAGCTAAAAAAAAAAAGAGTTGTTGCCTGCCGTAATGCATGGAGAGAGAGAGCTCTCTGGGTTAAAAATGGCTAGGCTTAATGTAACTCTATTTCTGTGTGTGTGTGTGTGTGTGTGTGTGTGCGAAGAGTGATAAAGCAAAAAAAAAAAAAAAAAAAGACTGCCCGTTTGCCCTGCTGCCGTAGGTATTATATGTGCATAGAGAGATTGGCAGAGCAAACGAGAAAGTGAGGGAAAAAAAGACGACCCGTTTAAAAGAGTGAAAGAGAGAAAAAAAAGAGTGGCTGCTTGGTTGCGTTTGCTGTCGTGTGTTATGTGTGTTTGGAGAGCGAGAAAGCTGGATTGAGAAAGGAAACGCTAAATGAGCCGTACGTGGTTGATATATGCAGGTAGAGAGAGCGAGAAAATCGAACCAAAAAAAAGACTGCCCGTTCAGTGTGTGTGTGTGAGCCGTGGAGAAAGAGTTAGAAAAATGTTGCTGTCTGGGGGAGGGGGGGTGGATTAGTTGATGTCTGTGGGGGGGGGGGGGGGGAAAGTGAGGAAAAAATGATTGCTCGTTTGAGAGAGAGAAAGAGAAACTGGGCGAAAAAAGAGTGTCTCCTTGGTTGCGTTTTTGCCGTGGTGTGTGTTTGGAGAGAGAGAGAAAGCCAAAAAGAGTTGTTGCCAGTGTATGCCGTGATGTGTGGAGAGAGAGAGGAAAAAAATGACTGCTCATTTGTCCGGCTGTCCATTTGTCCGGCTGTCCGTTTGTCTGGCTGTCCGTTTGTCCGGCTGTCCATTTGTCCGGTTGCCGTAGGTGTTATGTGCGTTTGGAGAGCGAGA
Source organism: Protula sp. h YS-2021 (assembly GCA_949752745.1). Lineage (NCBI taxonomy): Eukaryota > Metazoa > Annelida > Polychaeta > Sabellida > Serpulidae > Protula > Protula sp. h YS-2021. The sequence goes on from OX457033.1 coordinate 39,106,963, forward strand.
AAGCAAAAAAAAAAAAAAGAGTTGTTGCCTGTGTATGCCGTGATGGATGGAGAGAGAGCTCTCTGGGCTTAATGAAACTCATTGCTTGATTAGTTTAATTACTTTTGCGATGGCCCGGTTGATCCTTTTTTTACGGAGGCCCATTTGCCCCGGTTGCCCGTTTGAATGGCTGCCTTCTATCCCTATCACGTCATTATGACGTTCATATGATGTTCATATGACGTCACTGTTTTACTAGCCCCATGGGGCTTCTAAAACAATGACGTCACTGTTTTAGTAACCCCATTACATGTGTGTTAGAAACCCCACTATATATGTTTTAGAAACCCCACTTTCCCCCTACTGATAATGTTTGTTCATATTCAAGCAACACATTCCAGACAGCTTTCACTGACTGAATAAAATGATAGTTTTTACCTATACTGCCCAAAATTGCACTGCCACCGTAAGGGAAGATGACTGCTCTCTGTGGTTGATCAGATGGACTATTTTTAGATTCATGCATGCGCACGCGTATTCCCTCTGTCTCCATTTTCCTTTTGGCGTCATTTTTGTTCGATGAATTGTGTGAGCACCGCTGCCGTCATATCCCCCCCCCCCCCCGTGCATGTTCTCATCAGACAAAAAGGTCGGAAATGTGTACGGAGCAGAGGATGCTGCTGACGCCACACTCCGTGATCGCAGTTGCAAAGGTCTGACGGTATGGGCCACCTGGGATAATACCTGGCGCCTTGCTCGTGCACGCATATTTCCCACCCGACCCACTAGGCAACCACCGTACCCCCACCGTACCCTTTTATCGGACAGTAGTCGCCGTTGGGCACCCAAAATGGATTAGGCTCCAAGTGGCGTTGGGTGGGGGGTGGGGGGGGGGGGGGAAGGGTGGGACACTGTGTCAGGTTTTTAGCCTTGGGTAGATTGCATCGCTGAGTCTCGTTCCGAAGTACCATGGGAGGAATGTGGGGGGGAGGGGGGTACGGGGAGAGATGAATAGTGATAAGGTGGTGATGCTGTGCTAGAGCTGCTGGCTTTGGGAGAAGCTGTAAAGGTGCTAGGAATGTGTTCCGGGCAAGAGACGAGCTCTGGTCCGACGATTAAATGTTGGGTAGGAGGGGCCTTAGAGATAATTGAAAGATTGAGTCCCATGCTCCGCGCATTAATATGTAAGGTTTGGGGATTGTCCAATACATGCGAGCTGAGGGAGAGGGATTGGGGTACGGTTAAGATCGGCTGCTAACACACACACACACAAAAAGACACACACACACACACACACACACACACACATATATATATATATATATATATATATATATATATATATATATATATATATATATATATATTATGTCTTGAGATATATTTTTTGAAATGTTTTTTTTATATATATTTTTCTGTATTTTACAATTTTAAATTGTTATTTTAAATTGCGTGTTTATTATTAATACACCTTTTCATCACGATGAAAACATGTGCCAATGCCCTTTCGTCATAATGAAAGGGATGAAAGTGATGTACTGATGTTGTTTCATCTTCATCAAACGGTGATCGCAATTGCAATTTGATGAAACTATTAGCAATAACACAATTAATGACTGCCTCTATCAAAACAAACACCCAATTAACAGAGATTCAATCAGCACAAAGCTAACAGCAGATTAGCGAAACACCCACACCCCGACTCAAGAGCCGGAGATGCATTCAATAAAAAGTGAACATAGATTCTGGATATCTGCTCGCTGCTCTGTTATCCCCAAAATAACTTGATTTTTTAATTTAATTTCACAGAGATACTGAGATTATTATAATAATACAAAAATGGGGGGGGGTCTGTTCCTACCACTGCAAAAGGGGGGTCTGTTCCTGGGGGGGTCCGTTCCGGGGGTCTGTTCCTGGGGGGGGGGTCCGTTCCGGAAGGCGGGTCCGTTCCGGAGGGTCTGTTCCTGGGGGTCCGTTTCGGGGGGGGGGGGGGGTCTGTTCCGTTTACCGTCTCCCAGATAAGCCGGGAACAGCCCTTACGACCATGAGGGGAACAGCCCTTACGACCATGAGGGGAACAGCCCTGACGACCTTGCGTGACATTGGCAGCTGTTCATGGCACATATTAAAAAGTTTGCCAATTTAATTTTAGGTGTGAGGTGGTTTGGTCTAATCTCTTTTTTTTCTCGTCTTTCTTGCACAGAGGGGGTGCGGGATATATGCGCTACAAGAAAATAAAAGGTTCCTTCTGATTTTCTTTTCTTTCAGCTTGAATAATTTTAACTGGCCATAATTTTCCAGATACCCGGACAATTTCCTATTTTCAAGTTGACCAGTTTCACTCACTGCAATGGAACAGTCATTTCGATAAAACTTAAAACAACATGTGACAGGATTTAATAATGACCTCATAAAACGCTGAGAGACCGAAAAGTCGGGGGAACTCTTTCACCTGTGCCAAAATTGAGGGTCAACACATTGAGGAGACATCATGTTTTGGATCAGATTGCCTACGTTACCAAAAAGTGATTTAGTTAGCTGATAAAATCAAGCCATTATAAATCCTATACACCTTGCTAATCCGGACAAATTTCTGTCACTTTCAGGTTTAGCTGTAACAGGTATAATATAAACGACAGTCGGTTTCATAATGGACCCTTGTAGGACATCGCAATGCGCGTTTCACATGAAAACCTCTGAGCAGTGTTGCGTTTGCCTTCGTTTAATTGTTTTGCAAGCTCCCCATCCCCCAACCCCCTTCCACCACCCCACCTCCTCCATCAGAGGAGTTTTTTTTTTTATTTGGTTTGCTCAAAGGCTAAAGCATGAACTCGTCACATACAGGCAAAGTGCCCCCTCTCTCAGTTTGATTTAGGAACCTTCCTGAAACGATATACACATAAGTTGCTTCGCACACCGTGTACTTACAATCTGTGACGTCATCCATTAACTATAGCCTTGGTGTTCCTACTTTGCCCTCTTTTCCCCACCCACCCTTTCCCAACCACTCCACCCCCCCCCCCCCACCCACTCCCTTCTCGCCTCCTTGCGTTCGTACTTTACGTATTTCACGCATGACCCCCTCCCCACCCCACCCCCTTACTCGGGATGAACCCTTATCGCACTGGAAATTATCGCCTCTCCCACTAACCATTTCAAGCTATTTAAGTTGTCATTTTGCCGAATGAGTTCGCCAATGTAATTAAGCCAATTAGAGGTAATTCAGGAAGCAATCACCACGTCAACGGAGTTCAAAGGCGAATTCACTTAAACTATTACCCACTCCGCATCAAAACTACGTCACAAAAGAGCAACGGTTTGTTCTGCCAAAGCAGAATCCTGGTGCCTTTTATTAGGGTATCGATTTATTCGGGTTAGTGATTTATACATATATATATAGCAATATCTTGATATAATGATATTCATATGTTGATTTATTATTATTATTTATTTTAATACCAATATTTCGTTATTTTTATGATACAATAAAAGGAAGTAAAATCATTGCACACAAACTTTAGAAGAAAGAAAATGAAGTTGGCGCCGTCGGCACCGACTCACTTCATAACGGAAGGCTTGAAAGACTTGAAGGGCCATCGTCACAGCTAGAGTACTGAGAAACCGTTCTTTTTTTCCCCTTCATTTTTGTTGTTGTTTTTATTTTATTTATTTTTTTTTTCAGAGGTATAGTTTCTTAGTTTTGTGTACATGAACGAGGCACTTTATTATTTGTTTGAGTTATGCATTTGTTTATTTATATATTTACTTTTGCGGTATTTAGTCTTTTTTATTTTTTTTTTATTTTTTTTTATATTTTTTGTTGTTGTTCTCATCAGTAGTTTAAGGTGCTGTGACTAAGGGACAGTTTCACCGGATACTCTCACTGATTATCCTTATGTCAGCTACAGGTTTGCCCAGTAATGACGTCCTTTGTCCCTATCCAAAACAGGATGTTATTCTCTAATAACTGAAAAAATCTTTTGTGGACTTTTTTTATTGATTAAACAAGCTTTGTAATGAGCCTATTGGAACTATTGAGAGTCTGAGATTGCATTCACAAACCAGTCAAATGTAGACATGTAAACACACAGTATAATATATATGATTATATATATATATATATATATATATATATATATATATATATATATATATATATATATATATATATAAGAAAAGGTAGGACAAACGCCGCAAGCGTTGTTCCTTTTTACAAGAGAAGTAATATTCTGCTCCCAGTAAACATCCTAAGGTCGATCTAACTTGGCGGCGTTGTTTAAACGTTGCTTTTTGGTCGTGCTCAAAATGCAATTTTCTCCAACGTCTAATTAACATCTTTAGTGCAACGTTGACATAACGTCGATAGAACGTCGTTGGATAGATGCCGAAAAAAATCAACGTAGACTTCGGACTCGTATCCAAAAGCCAACCTCCTTGTAATATCGCTCAGTTGAAATGGTCACCATGACAGGTCACTTTGAAAGATGACCGAAATTAGAAGGTAAAGGGCGAAATAAGGTGTTATCTGTGTGGGTGGTTTTGCGACTGTTATTGCCAATGTTGCGCTTGGTGCTATTCTAAATAAGCGCGTTATAAAATAAAAAAAAAACAGGTATAATAATAATAATAATAATAATAATAATAATAATAATAATAATAATAATAATAATAATAACAATAATAATAATAATAATAATAATAATAATAATAATAAAACATGCAAATTTAAAAAAAATATTCATAGTTATCTGCTCTCTGAAAGTAGACGTTGTTTGGACTCCCATAACCAACCACAAAAAACTCGACGCTGTTCCAACGTCGCAATGTTTAGTGGGTTCATTCCATGTATAGCGCAACCATTTCAATCACTTTTATTTATAATTATTTATTTTTTTTTTTGGTTCTTTGGTAGCTCCGCGTACATTTCGCCCTTTCAACATTTCACGTTGAAACGCAAAGTGATAAAAAGAAAACAGTGTTGGCAAGTTTCTTCCCCTGAAACGAAATTTCCAGGTAGTATACCTGCAGAAGTTTCCTTACGGAAGAAATACCTTTTTCAATTCCCATTGGGAAGAAAAAAAAAACAAATCTGTGTGTGTTTTTTTTTTTTTTTTTTTTTTTTTTTTTTTTTTTTTTTTTTTGTCCACTATTGTCATTACAAACAAAACCGAGACGAACATTTTGCTTATATCTTTATGCCTACTCGAAGTTAACTCCACATACGTTGTATGGACTTCGTTGCAAATGACTGCAATATGTATCGAATTTTTTTTTTTTTTTTTTTTTTTTTTTTGCGGCCCAGTCAACATTTATAAATTATTGACGGGAAAATTGATTGAATATATTGCATCATTAACCCCAGTCAAGTAATAATACTTCATGTTCACTCAAAGTAAAGCAATATATCTGCTGCATAATTGGTTTGTATAACAAGCACCTGAAAAAATATAAACAAGCAATTTATATTTTAAGTTTTATTTAAAAACAACTACAGAAAAATGTATCAAAAGTAATTTACATAATAAGAATCTAAAAAGATGTCACTTAAAGGTGATGCATCCCACAATGCATCTGACACCTACTTGATAAAACTCACGAAACAACGGCGTTTAATAAGTTTACTTATTGTAAGCAGCAGTTCAGAAGTTCGTGGATATGCAAATATTTTCAGATTATTCTCCTCTTTCTCCCCACCCCCTCCTTTTGCCTCTAATCCCTTCTCTCACGCGCCCCTCGTAATCCCCTCTCCCTCCCTCCCCTAATGTCCCTCCACCCCTAATTCCCCTCCCCTTTTTGTCCCTAATCCCCCTCCCCCTTTTGCCCCTAATTCCCTCTCCCTTGCGCCCCTAATAATCCCCTCTCCCTCCCGTCCCCAATCCCCCTTCTACCCCTAATTCCTCTCCCCCTTTTGCCCCTAGTCCCCTCTATCTCCCGCCCCTTACTAAATGCCCTCTTCCTCCAGCCACTAATTCTCCATCTGCCCCTAATTCTCCCCCTTCTGCCCCTAATCCTCCTCCCCATTTTGCCCTAATCCCCCCTCCCTCCCGCCCCTAATAATCCCCCTCCTTCCGTCCCTAATCCCCCTTCTGCCCCTAATCCCCCTTCCCCTTCTGCCCTAATCCCCCTCCCTCCCGCCCCTAATCCCCCCTTCTGCCCCCAATACCCTCTCCCCTGTAGACAATGACGTAGCCTACCGAGTAACAAATGTAACACAATCACAATCTTCTTCAGCGCTCATTCAAGAGTGAAACTACTTTTTAAACTAGAGCAGTGTGCATAGCCCACATATTCTCCACAGGCCCCCCATCAGTTTAACACGGCCATCCATAGTGAATCCAGAGCTGAAATTTTCCAAGTCCAGTTGGTGCATTTTCCTTGGACGAACCTTACCCATTTACAATACCGATCTCTGTTTGTTCCCATAGAAGCTACATACCAGGTTTCATTAAAATCCTTGCAGTTGTTCTTGAGATATCGTGTTAACGAACTCATTCCGATGCTGAAAAATTTCCAGGCTTTGGTAAATTTCAAAGTGCATTTGGCTCTTTTTCCTTGGGCCAACCTAGCCCATTGACAATACCGATCCTTGTTAGTGCCCACAGAAAATACACACCAAGTTTCATTAAATTCCTTGCACTTGTTCTTGAAATTTCTTGTTAACAATAGTCAATGAAGAGCTGAAATTTTCTAAGTCCAGCTGGTCCATTTTCCTTGGACGAACCTGACCCATTTACAATACCGAACTGTGTTTGTTGCCATAGAAGCTACATGCCAAGTTTCATGAAAATCCTTGCAGGAGTTTTTAAGTTATCGTGTTAACAAGCTCTTGATGACAGACCGACAGACCGACCGACCGACAGACCGACCGACGGACAGACCGACACGCGATCGATCGCATATATTCCCCCTGTGGGGAATAAAAAATCGACCCGCTCTGTGTTTATACATAACAGATAGACCTCTCTAATAGAGGTCAGCTGTTCTATAGAAAATCGTTTGTTAAACCTCAACACTGATATATTTCCCACTGATTGTTGAATAATAATAATAATGATAATAATAATAATAATAATAATGATAATAATAATAATAATAATAATAATAATAATAATAATAATAATAATAATAATAATAATAATAATAATAATAATAATAATAATAATAATAATAATAATAATAATAATAATAAAATTAAAACAAACGTTCACATGAACAAATCTTCGAAGAAAAAGAAACTGCCATAAAAGCAACGAATCGGTCTTACGAACATAAAAAGGGCTTCGGAAACACATCAGCGAGAATAACAATATATGAACATATGAACATAAAAGCATATCAATATATGAACATATCAAAGTATGAACATATCAACATATGAACATATCAACATATGAACATATCAACATGTGAACATATCAACATATGAACCTATCAACATATGAACATATATCCGAACATATAAATAATGTATAATGCAATGAAACATTAAACTGAGAACAAATACGACTATTCGAACACTGTAGATGATAAAAAGATATAAAGGAACCAAAAAATGCAAACATTTGGTCGAAGACATAAACAAGTTATCCGAACATATGGCGGGCTATTCGAACATATGGCGGACTATCCGAACATGTAATCCAGTACCACTTTCATTTCGCTGAGGTCAGCAATCACACCCTCTAGGTTACAGCGCTTTGACAGGTAGGTGGAACGTGTCGTTGTCATGCCAAAGTAGCGCATGCCCAGTTTGAGCGCAAGCATACGTAAGCTTAGCCGCACATAACGGGGCATCTGACAGTGAATCTCGATAATCGTCGCCCCAGGCTGAGCGTAGATCATATTCGCAAACCCTGCGCCGTTTGCACCTATGATAAGGGTGGCCCGAAAAAAGAGTCGCATAGTGTCTTCGAGACTTGGGAGATTTTTGTCGTCAAAGACGACGACTTCGTACGGTTTATTTCTGGCAACTTGCGTCAGCATCTCGACGACGTCATCATGGTTGACGGTAAAGCGTTTCGTTCGTTTTATCACAATCATTGTAGCTTTGAAATGGCTGAGTTCATCGGACGTAAATAAATGCCGCCGGATATAGCGATGATAGGTCAAGGCCGCCAGCTGCACGGAGAGTAAATGTGGATTATGACAACCCCCGCCATGTGGCATATAAATGACGTCAGCGATCACCAAGCCCGATATTACTGGGTTGCTTAATCCGTACGCTTTTAGCCAGATGCTCATTAGGGGTGTCATTCTGCTGTCGATGTGTATCGCGACAAAGGGCCGGTGTTGTAGAAAATAAACAAACCCGGCTATCCGCGTGAGTTGTTCGATAGAGAAGTGGTAAAAATTACCCGCTAGAGGGAACTGGCTCAAAGTAAACACCTCTCGGACAAACTTCGACTTGTATAAAAGCTCGCAGTATTGTACATTGGTTAGGGCATCTTTTTGTCTTGATTCTTTATTGCAACGGAAGGGAAATAATCCTTGTTTTGCGTTCGTCAAAACATTACCGTCAGGAGACACGATGCCACCAATGGTCACGACGTCAATGGCGGTCAAGATGTCGGACGTCCAATTGCTATGAACGATATAGGCATTTGTTTGCTTCGAATACGTAGGGGGCATTCTAATCCTCTCGCACGACGTTTTAAAAGCTGCTGACGTGTAATCAACGTGCAGTGCGAGGTCAGGAATATTGACGGGTGTCTTCATGACTGTGACGTCATCAGAGCAGGGGCTATGGCACAGCGATGACGTCATAGAGCCGGACGTGCTCTCCCACCCCCCGAGCGACTTGAGCTTGGGAGGGATGTAACAGTTGTAGTAATCTGTCACCGGAGGTGTAACGGTCACGCTCCGTGACTGCGAGTGCCGGAGAGAGCTTAGAATGTATGTGGTCACTCCCGGCCCTCCCGTGCTCTTCCAGTCATACATCAACGCATGGTACTTCATCAGCTCCGCCCTCACTGCTGCATCGTCACTATCGAAGGCGTGTCCTTCCGCTGCTGTTCGCTCCGCCCACGCATTTGAGCCAATCAGATGCGAGTGTTGGATCAAATCCTTCCACACGACATCTCGAAAGCCGCGAAGCAACGTAAAGTTAGTCCTCCTAATGCCCCGCGTCACCACAGACGTACAGTTGTCAAACAGACACGTGACACAACTTGTGGCGTGCAAATGCTTTCTTATTCGGCGTAATAACAATTTATTGAACTGTTGCACTTTCTCTTCCAGATTATCCGATGCCCAGTAGATCACAAAAGTGTCATGGGGATCCAATTTTTGGACACTTAGATTTCCTCCGAAGGAACGGTCTATATTCGAAAAATCATATTGATTATCAAATGACAGTTCGATTACAGGATTGACATCTATGTATTGATATTGCGGGACTGAAAAATACAGCGCAGAAATTAAAAGAATGAGAGCTAACGAAAGTTTCGCGTATGTCCTTGTAACCGACATTTTTGTCTCCGGACAAGCTGTGTTGAGAAGCATTTGTCCGGGCTAAGAACTGTTTGTCCGGGCCAATCTGTATTTGAGTTTTTTTGTCCGGATTAGGTTCTGCAATAAAGTGTTCACTGTATGAATCCGCAGTACCAGTAATGATCCTGAGTATCCATGGAGGAAGTGTTGAACTGAAGTGTCCATGGACGAAGTGTTAAACCGAAGTGTCCATAGACGAAGTGCTGAACCGAAGTGTCCGTGGACGAAGTGTCTATTCCAATTGTCCGGGTTTAAATGTTCACATGGAGTATCCGTGGTCAGGGTACTATTATTAGCAATACCAGCAGTGGGGAAGGTGGCGGGCTGGGGTTTAGGGGGTGAGGGAGAGGGCGACGTGGGGGGGGGGGTTATTGCTGCTCTCTTCTTTTGTCGTATCACTTTGGATGATATTTTAAGCTTATCACTTCAGATTGAAACGATAAATTCTTTAGCATCATATCAACCAGATCTGCAAAAAAAAAAAAAAGATATAAAATAGCAAGACTATCAGCGGACATTGTGCCGTAAAAGAGGAGACAGTAGAAAGGTGAACGGAAAAGGTTAATGAAGAAACCGACCAAGGGAGGGGAGGGGAGGGGAATGAGGGAGGAACATCAGCGTTCCTTGAAGCTAACGGCACCCTCCCCCCTCCCCTCCCCACCTTCCTCCCCTTCTTGGTGGATGGTTTGTGTGGGAGGCGCTCGGTAAAAAAGCCCGGATAGCCGTTTTAACTCACCGTTGCGTTGGTAGCACGTGAAGTCCAAACGTCCTTATAACTTTATCCAATGATGTGGCACGGTTAAAAGTAGCGTCCTTGGCTGTTGAAGTACTGATGACTGAATACTCGCAGTATCTTCTTGTCTTTTTTTTTCCCAAACACCGTGTCTTAATTAATGTACATTGTAACCCCTGGAATGGGTTGGAATGGAACTTGGCATGTAATTCCCCGACAAACAGTGCATATAACAGTCCATTTTAGCAACGAAAACTAAAACATACATAGTATCCATGTAGAATATTTTAAAAGATAGTCTGAAGAAAAATAGTTAATATTTTGTGAGAATTTTCGAAAGGATATCTTGGAAAAAATACAGGAAAATATTTACAGAAACAGATCTTGCCTCCTGCCTCCCGGTTAAAGCAATCAGTTGAAACTGGCCATTCCGTTACTTAAACCACACCTGCATTTGCCTGTGAGGCTTCAGGTATTCATCATGGTGGTTTGTTAGCCACCCTCATCTCCCCCCCCCCCCCCAACCAACCCCACCCCCATTAAATTATTCAGAGTGACCTTGCTAGAGACATGCGTTGTTGTTAAACAGCCAGCCTCTTCGGCGGTTCTGTCATGTGTGTATATAACACACTGGGGATTCCGCGAAAATATCTTCAAGAGGGCACAGCATTTTAAAACATCCGTCCAGTCTTTGTTTATACATAGCAGAGGTCGGCTGCTTTATAACAACGACAGATACATGTAATGTAAAAAGAGAAACGAAGTACACTTGCACGGTCTGTTGGATATGCAGCTATTTTCAGAAGATATATTGATTTCACCCCTGTATATGGGGCACACGCAATAGCAATTTTTAAAATAAGCACGCGGTGATAAATACCTTTGATTATAACTGAAACCTCGTTGGAGGGGGAGAGGGGGTGGAAGGGCGGGGGGGAGGGGGGGTGAACTTAAATGAAACTGTCCCCACATGCTAGCTCAGTGGAGGGAGTTTATTCAATAAGGGCCTGTTTGTCACTTTTTTGTTATTTATGTCAGTGTTTACAAGCGGAAAAATATTAGAATCTTAATTTGTATGTACTTTTTATGTACATTTTATTTATAATTTTCTATAAATTCTATATACATTTCATATACATTTTTATTTTGCATTTTATATGCTTATATACATTTTTGTACACTTTTTAAATACATAAAACACATACATTACACATACACAGACATCTATCAGCCTCTTATTTTTTGTCAAAAAAAGGTAAATTAGGAACAGAAATTGAAGAAACGATATTTGGAATATAAGACTTCGCTGGTATCGCGATTTTTTTTTTAGCTGCACCTGAAAGGTCAAACCGAGGTCGAAGTACTTTAGAACCTCTATTTATCACGAATGATTATCATCAGAAGTAGAGCTCAAATCCTTGTTCCTTTTTGCATAGCTTTCAGCAAGTAGTGACCTTCAAAACTTGAATCTTGACCTTGATGAATCCTTTGTATCGCGTAAACCCCAACGATAGGCCAATTTATCTAGAAAATGGTTAGATTCGGAGTGATTTAGAACTGTTTTTTTTTCAACCTTTAAAAGACATCGCCTAAGAAATACCCCGGTGACCTTATTTTTCTCGGTCAAAGTTAAAGTAAGCAAGGATGTCCATTGACAATGTGCCCAGCCTATAGATGGATAGATAGATAGATAGATAGATAGATAGATAGATAGATAGATAGATAGATACATAGATAGATAGATAGATACATAGATACATAGATACATATCTAGCGCCTAAAAGACGTTATAAAGGAGATATTTCGCTGACCTTGGCCTTCTCGGTCATCGTCAAGGCCAAAACCGGAAGCTGACAATTATTGCGCAAACGATTAGAGAGCAAGGGATTTTGAGTTCATTTTTACCAAAGAAGTACATAACATTAACCTGGGTGACCTTAACTTTCTCGATCATGATCAAGGTCAAAAACCGGAAGCTGACAAATTGTTTCGGAAACGGTTAGAGAGAGAGCTCATTTTCGACCCTAAAATACTTTACTGCAGAGTTCCTGGTTAACCATGACCTTTTCGGTCATCATATAAAAAGTTCATTATCACTGGCAGGTTTTTACAAGTAGCTCATTCCTCTGTTCTTTGGTATTCGGGTCTAGTTTGCACTGTCTTTGTTAGATCACGAGCGTGGGGAGAGGTGGGGGAGTGTGGGGTGGGGGGTGGCGAGTTCACCTTATTCGTACTCTATATGGCGTCATTTGACAGGCTTTATACAATCTGATAGATATCAAGACCAAAAGCGTTTTTAACGGTCTTATTCTGACGCTTTTTATAGGCAATAATTATTAACACTTGACAAGCCTTTGGCTTGCAAGAGTTATATGAATTTGTGCGAGCAAAATTCGTCCTTTTTTCTTTTCTTCTTGACACTTTTTCCGATTTTTTGTGTCTTCTTCTCCTCTGACACTATGGGCCCTACGACCATGAAACTTGGAACTTATGAAGAGCTTGATCTGAACATGTGCATGTCACTTTTTATTTTCGTCTTTGATTTCGTTTTCTTTGTTAAAACGCCATGTGAAAAGAGTGTATTTTTGCAAGTAAATGCGTAGCATTTAACCCACATCACACACAGTTGCACAGTGAGCTTTATGCGAGCTCTCACTGCGTAAATAGCTAAAACGGCGTATGCTAGATCAGTCAATAAAACCTTAAGTCAACAGAAACCAAACACTACTCGGCTTATAAGACATATTCAAGCTGTGTTGTTTGCAATATATTATTCAAGAAATAACCCATTGAAGGAAGCATTTTTGCGTTTTAATTTTTGTCAAGTGTTTAACATTTCGCTAGCGAAGTGAGGTTCTAGTTGATAATTGATTTGATCTGAGCTGGGTGATAATTTTGCAGAACCTCAGTGTCAATTGTTTATGGCGAAATCTCGGCAGCAACAATGTGATGTATTCAGGGGTGTCATGACTGGTTCATTTAAATCGTCAATGGGGGGGGGGGGGTGAAGGGGTGGTGAAATATGAGGGGGGGGTGAAAAATATACCATTGATTTGTGTGTATCTACGTGAGTGTGCCTGTGTGTGTGTGTGTGTGTGTGTGTGTGTGTGTCTACGTGTGTGTGTGCCTGAGTGTGTGTTTGTGTGTGTGTGTGTGTGTCCACGTGTGTGTGTCTACGTGAGTATGTCTGAGTGTGTCTTTGTGTGTGTGTCTACGTGTGTGTGCCTAAGTGTGTGTCTGTGTGTGTGTCTACATGAGTGTGCCTGAGTGTCTGTCTGTGTGTGTGTCTACGTGAGTGTGCCTGAGCGTGTGTCTGTGTGTGTGTCTACGTGAGTGTGTCTGAGAGTGTGTTTGTGTGTGTCTATGTGAGTGTGTCTGAGAGTGTGTTTGTGTGTCTACGTAAGTGTGCCTGAGTGTGTGTCTGTGTGTATGTCTGCGTGGGTGTGGGTGTAAGCTTGTTGCTATACGTGTCCATGACTTTTTAAAACGACCCCCTCACCCCCTCACCCCCCCCCCCCCCGCCATAAAAATGTAGGAAACACCGAATACTGAACGAAAATTACCATTTGTCTTTAATGTCCTGTCTCAAAATTAACTCTCTTTTTCCTCCCTCTCGTTTTTTTTTTTTTTTTTTTTTTTTTTTTTTTTTTTTTTTGATACGTGTGGTGATACATATAATACCGTAACCCGCACCTCAACCCGTTTGGCCTTACTTGAGCTCACAACCGCTCAATAAATCAATAAACTGACTTGGCCTTACCACATACAAATAGAGAAGTTTCGGCTGGTTGTGAATTTTGCTATAATGCAGGGACCTTGTAGAAGCATTTTTTTTTTTAGGTAAACAGTCAGAAGCCCCCAACCAATCCCCGGAAAAAAGCCCCCCTCCCCCGGTCATAAGTCCCCCACCTTGCAGCACTAGGGCAAAAGACTCCCCCCCCCCTTCTGACCGCCTCCCCCCCCCGTCAGGACAGAAGCCCCCCCCCCCCCCTGTTCATTTCCTTTCAAGCCTTTCAAACATTTATATTCTTAACCTGTCGGAGTTACATATTAGCCATGACCTGAGATGACACTGGTTTTAATTTCAATTGCGATTGCAATTTAAAGATCACTCCCAAAATTCGCAATTTGTCATTAAAGTTAATAATTGCAATTTAAATATCACTTCCAAAATTCGCAACTTTTCATTAAAGTTAATAACTGCAATTTAAATATCACTCCCAAAAATGACTCCGACCCCGAGACTATATTGGTGGACTTTGAGATAGCAGCCAGCAACGCTGCACGAGAGATCCTGGGCCCGCAGGTGCAGATCAGGCGTTGAAGCGATTTTGGATTCCTCTGCGATTTGATTTCTGTGTTTTAAGAAAGTGATGTAATAAAGAATGTTGGAAGGTTTTTTTTTTTTTGTTTCATTGATCGACTTACATATTTATTATTTGGCAATAGTTTTAGCTTAAAACGAAATTGCAATTACCAGTATTACCACGACCATCTTCCCCTCCCTTTTCTCGCCCACAGGGGAGTAGTTGGAGGGGGGGGGGGGCTTTTACCAGGGGGCTTCTTTCCGGGGGGCTTCCATACGGGGCTTTTGACGGGGGGGGGGGGCTTTTGTCCGAGGGAGGTTTCTGTCCTACAATCGCAACTCCCTAATCCGGACAGATTTTTTTCAGTCACTTTTAATTTTTCATTGGTTTCTGTATAATTAATTTGGCAACGGCCAAAACGGCGATGGCCCAAACGGATAAGACCAAACCGTCGACGATGAAACGGCGAAGGCCAAAACGGCGACAAGTGCAACCCCGGACAAAACGGCGACGAAGATTAATAATTTAATGTTGAACATCAAAACACAAAGAACAGTGTTGGCATATAAATCAGTTCATTTCTTCTTGAAAATAAGTATAATTTGAACCAATATTTAAATTTTAAGGGCAAAATAAAGTGGATAATTTAAAACTTATTTTTTCATATATTCCTAATTGCGATTATACGATAATCCATCGTTGGGGGTGGGGGGGGGGGGGGTAAATAAGTACATTTTCAAAGACATTGTATTTAGCGGCTGTACCCAGTAATCCATGATTGCACGTGAATCCACATCAATAAAAGGCAAAATGTAAATGCCTTTCGAAGGACTTCGGATTATCAGCAATGAAAGACCGATGTTTTACTCGCCCTAATAAACTAATCCCTTGATCTCCCGTGAAACGTGAAACCCAGGAAGGCCAGGATGCTCACTGTGAGAAAGACTGGTTGCAGCGGTGGGGCTTGAATTGGGACGGGGGCAGGGGTGGATGGAGGTGAGGTTGCAAAGATGGGAGGGATGATGACCGGAGGAAGGGAGATTACTGAGACAGTGACTGGTGACAGGAAGGAGGTGGTTAGGAAAGGCCAGAAGTGCACGAGGGAAAAAATACTGCCAAATTTATTTATCACTGATCGTTAATGAACTGTGTTAGCAACTTTGTTACTTTCTGTTTCTTGATAATAAGCGTTTAAAAAAAAACTCCGTCGCCATTTTGTCCGGGGTTGCACTTGGCACCGTTTTAGCCGTCGCCGTTTTGGTCTTCTCCGTTATAGCCGTCGCCGTTATGTCCGGATACCGGGAAATTCGGACACCTGCTTATTCGGGACACTGGACAACATTTGGCAGTCCAAACTGTTGATGTTACTGTTTGAATGCCCCGTGTCATTTGGACAAGTTCATTGCGTAATGTCTGTGGCTTGTTCACAGTCTGCCTCAGATAATATCAATAAAAATGCGCCACAACAAACATGACTGTTTTGTTTGCAAACGTCTTAATCGCGGAACGCATGCTACGCCCAAAAATGGGATTATATAAGGGCTTCGTATCGTATATAAATTAAAAGGAAAATTGGTTGAATGAAAGCCAATTGAAAATGAAGATATGTTCAAATGTGAGTGAGAGATTGCAATTTATAGCTATAGTGAACGAAAAACGAATACAAGTGGTACGAATAGACAGTGGTTGTTTTATTTATCTAGAAAATCAGGCCATTATAGTGGACCCTGAGTAATCCAGACACCTGGCAAATCCGGACAAAAATTGCCAGTCCCAACGTTGTCCGAATTAACCAGGTTTTTTTTAACCGCTACTAGCAAAAAGTCCGTTCCGATGCTATAACCATTCCGATTTTATGACTGTGGACAGTTCATGCGTGTACTTGATTTAGGAGCAATACCTAAATCAATATTCATTTTAGTGCGTCATATAAAACTACTTGTGCAAAGTAATTAATCAGTATTTGTGTTAACGTTAATACTGCAGGTAAAAGTCCTTGTGCATTAAAATACAGCCCCCAAATAAAGTTCACTTTGCTATAAAGACCAAGACATTGTTCATTAATCAATATTATCGTGATCTCAATTTGCATGACTTATTTATTTGGCAGGGAAATGGTCTTACTGCTCAGGGATTACAGTTTTATTCAACGTGAATGGGGTAACAATTATATTTTAAATTTGATTTAGTTTAAAGTTCTTAAATGGCCAGGTTCTTAAATTGAGCAAAATATGGCATAGTTGAGAGCGGCCAAGCCATCATCCGGAGCGGGTTTCGATTATGGAGAACCAACAAACTTTCAAAAAAAAAAAAAAGCTGAGCAGTGACGTGACTTGGGCATTATCTGTTGTACTTCATTGGATAAATTAACCAATTTGGTTCTAGATCCCAAGGAGTTTGTGTGTCAAATACACAAATGATGATCACATGTATTAAAGGAATCGAATTCAATTTCAAATCCGAGCGCGCTGAATAATTCAGCCATGTCTAAAATTCTTTGTTGACAGATGGTCAACAGTAGCTTTTTGTGTTAATTAGTCAAGAGCATGACATTTAGATGATCAATTTATGTAGCTGTGGTACCTTTAAAAAATTTTTAATAGCACGTTGCTTCACCTTACATGGTTACTTTTGTATAAATCAATACCATAAAAAACGTTGTTTGATATAAATTGTTTCCATTATTTATTAAAAAAAAACTTAATGACAGAAAAACCTTTAAAAGCGTGGCAACTTACCCCCGTAGGTGCAAATCACCGCGCGGCAACTCACCCCGTGGCAACTCACCTAGTGGTAACTCCCCCCCCCCCCCCCGTGGCAAATCACCTCGTCACAACGCCCCTGGACCCTTATATATCTAATATTAATGTGAGAATAGATGACAGTGACGGGCAGACAGACCGCCAGACGGATAGATAGGTTATATCTAAGCGAACAAACTACTGCTAATGCCTAGTGCCTAACCGTTGAGGATATCATACAAAAAGACGTGGATGCGACAAAGGTGGAGAGTTAATTATAATCTCATTGTAAAAAATACCTCACAAACTTTCTTTATCTATTGATTTGATGTTTATATATTGTTATTAGTTTTATAATAATCTGCCCTGTAAACCGTTGAGCTAAATTTGAGAAAAAACATTATAAATGTATATTGTTTAAATTCTACCCTTCAAGCTTAGTTTCCTGTCAGTCATATTTAAAAGATCAGTAATTGTTTGATGTGAAAAGAAAAGGCACCCAAAATAGAATCACAGTGCGCTCGTGTGTTGTATGAAACAATTACACTTCATTGGTTGCATAAGAGCGCATTGAATGAAACCACTGAGTGAACTAATTTCAAACCAAGTCTAATGTTTACGTAACTTAAGTAAACTGTCCAGTCGTACAGCTCTTTTTTATTTGGCTCTTCTGGGGTTTTCTGAAAATTTCAAAAATGTCTTTAATTTTAAAAAGAAACTGGAAACTTTTTTATCTGCTTTTCTGTGATTTTTTTCCTAGTCATATGTTTGTTTGCTTTTTTTTCTCTCTTATTTTATACCTTTTAAATTATATTCTATTCGTGTACCGTGTATAAGAATATCTATTAGATTAAGGCACGTTAAATCTCTTTTACATTTACATTTACATTTACATAGTATAAGCTACACCCCGACACTTTCTTCGGCTGGGTATGGAAATCAACCATTCAATTCACAGTGGGTGTTAATGTATGAAAATAAAAACTATGTTCTATAACCATAGCTGCTAATGCATTCCGTTTTAGTGATGACAAAGACGGAACTCACCACCTTTTACAGTTCTGAACCACTAACATAAATTAATGTAGTATAGGTCTATATATGATTCTGTGAGAGGCAAAGTTAAAAATGGGGCCCGCAAAACCCACGAAGGGAAACAATGGAAGATTACTCCTCAACTTGGGCTTGTGGGTGCACACTGCTTTCTTTGCGATTTGACCTTTTTTGGTCAATATTTTGCCCGATTGCGGCCAAATCACCAAACTAAAAACAAGCAGTACAAAATTTAGGAACTTATTTAGGAACTTATGTAATATTTATCGATGAAGGAGACGTGTTTGTAGATGCTCCATTAAAATGTCAAAATTGGGGCACAATGAAAAACAAAATGGCATAAAAATTGCATGATGTTTTAGAGAACTTACCCGCGGACAGAAACTAGTTATTTGGAGCAATACATCCAACATGAAAGTTATATAATTTGAACATTAAAGATCTGAATCATGGATTAATATTGTCTTCATTATAATCACGTGACGCGGTACTAATTATACTCATTGTGTACTGTCGACATATATGTAAACAGCTGAGGGAGTAAATATGGAAGGATAAGGAAATATGGTAAAACATGACAAAGAAAAAGAATAAGAGAAAGGAACGAAATTCAAATGGGAGTGAATCAGTTACCCCAGAAAAGAAAAGAGTGAATTTGTTTCACCATTTAGACAATTTAGAAGAGGTCAACGACAAAATGGAGAAATCTGAAGAATGTGAAATTATCCCTGACAATAGCAAATCTGAACAGCCATCCAACAGAGAACTTTTACTTAGTTTATCGGCGGATATGAAAATTATTAGGCAAGACATTTCGGAGCTAAAAAAAGAAGTGCAATATTTAAAAACTTACCAGGAGCACATTGACGATGATATACAGCAACTTAAAGGTAAAACTGAATTTCTTGAAAAAACATCAGCAAAGCAAGCGGCTGAAATCTCAAGGCTGCAAAGTGAACTAGAGAAAATCAGAGTGTCTCAAATTAACGATAAGTGCTACTCCATGAGAAATAATTTGATATTCAAGAATGTTCAAGAAAAGAAAGAAATATCTCTGGAGAAACAAATAAAGACAATTTTCCAGTCAATGGGGATATTAAATGTAGAATCTATCAGACTCGACAGGGTACACCGGCTCTTCGTCAAAACAGACAAGCTAGCACCAGTGATTGTGCGTTTTGCCTATTTCCCTGACCGGATGGCTGTGTGGAAAGCAAAATCTAAGCTAAAGGGAACGCCGATCATTGTGGAGGAACACTTTCCAAAAGAAATACTGCAAAGACGTAGCGAATTATTACCAATATTTAGCGCGCTCAGGAAAGAAAATAAACCGGCGCAGCTGATCAAAGATTACATCATATACGGAGGCAAGAGGTACACGGTTGAAAATGCACCGGAGCTGTTGGTCTACGTCGACTCGGCGGACCCCGGGGCCAATGTGTCTCAAAACGTGCACGCCTTTTTGGGAAAATACTCTCCCCTGTCTAACTTTTACCCAGCCCCGACACATGTGATGGTGAACACTACACGTGCGTTGAGATGGGGTACCAGTACTCAAAAGCAATGTACTGCGGCTTCCCCGAACTGGCAAAGGAAATTCGGGAAATCAAAGACCCAATCCTAATGAAACGCAAGGGAGACAGCATCGGTGATAAAGACTGGTACAGTAGTGGAAAGGCCTTACAAGTAATGTCCAATCTGGTGAGCAACAAATTTCAACAATGTGAAACCCCAAGAAAAACGCTTGTGAACAGTGCGCCAAAACGCCTTGTTGAAGCGAACCCCAATAATGCCTACTGGGGAATTGGAATTGGGAAATATCACGAGGATATACCCTTTCCAGACAGGTGGAAGGGGCAGAACAAGATGGGAAACATACTCCAAGATGTAAGAAAAAACATAACAGGGACATAAGGGGGGAAAGTTGTTAATCTATGTGGTATGTAAGTCAGTAAGGTACGTTGGTGCAAGCAGCTTTTCTTCTCGTTGATTTATTTATAAAATTCATTGTTTTTTTATACTGCCCTACCAAGGAGCAAAGGTGGCGCTAGTTGTCAAAGAGTTACTTCGTGTGAACCATACAGGAGATCCCTATCTGGCCTTTCATGGCCCCAATGAGGCATTTGTTTATTTAGTCTTTGACTGAGGTTTCATGTTCACGTATCAAAGGGTTTTCCTCGATACTGGCCTATCAAGGAGCAAAGGTGGCGCTAGTTGTCAAATAGTTACTTCGTGTTAACCATACAGGAGATCCCTATCTGGCCTTTCATGGCCCCAATGAGGCATTTGTTTATTTAGTCTTTGACTGAGGTTTCATGTTCACGTATCAAAGGGTTTTCCTTGATACTGGCCTATCAAAGACCAAAGGTGGTGCCAGCTGTTTAATAGTATTACGTGAGTACCATACTGTAACTGGCCCTTAATAATACCCAGTTGGCGTCAATTCGTCTTGCATACTACATGTAACCGCCCCATAATTGTACGTATCGATTAAAATGTTAAGTCACGTGTGTCTGTATTTTCCACCACTGGCCCCAGTAGTCAACTCTCGTCAACAGAGTATACTGAGTATCATAAGTAGTTATATTTATTTCATGGCAGAATGATCTGGGCTCAAATTTAGGAAATGAAAAAATAAGGTGTTTGATCTTAAACTATTGTAAGGGGATGCAGTGAATGCCACGGCTTGGTCAATAATCGTTTAATAATTGTTCATGCTCATGCCAGTGGCCCTTTAAGGACCGCAAGGAGTGCAGTGAAAGTCGCGAATTAGCCGGGCCTGTTTTTATGGCCCCATATCAACTGATGGCCTTTTACAAGCCAGAGGTGGCGTTAGATATGTTTGGTTGTGAGCAGATCGGGCACTGGCATCTTATTAAACAAATGTGGCGTTGGTTATATATTGAATTAATGTTATGCTACATCTTCTCCTGTCTCCTCGCACGAATCCAATAACCAAATAAAGCGTTAGCCTTTGCGGCTTGCTTGTTTACATTAATTCAATACTCTCACCCACTATGTAGGTGCGAGCCAGAAGGTGAAGGTCGATCTATTACGGCTGCATAATATAAAGAGGCGGCACAATCCTTGATCTTATCCTGCGATTATAATAAACAAGGTGTCTGCGTGTAAATATTGACAGGGAGCTCAGCTGCTACCGTGGTCGAAATATGTGTGGGTGTATGGCATAAATGGATGACGATGGACAGCCCTCGACAACTTTAGGACAGCTGGTAAAAAAAAGTTATAAAGTATAAGGGTGTGCATTAATTAAAGGTATGCTTGTCCATAAAAGCGGCACAAGTATATAAGATGTACCAAAAAGATAGTATAAATAGGATTGAACTATAACAGACGAATTCAAAGATTCAGTAACATTCCCTGCAATTCCATAGGCACCGCGAAGTTATTTATGGATACGCTAAATTCCATGTTCGATCTTTATCTCACATTTTTCAAACCCATTAGGCCAATTATGTTATCTAATCATTCTGAAACTTTGTGTTTTTTACGTGCTTTAGTTTCATTGTTTGTGTGTGTAGTCTCTTGTATCATTGCAGTAGTTGTGCATTACTTATCCATCTGTACTGTTCTTCCGAAGCCACTGTTATTTACTTTGTATCACGACGATAATGTGCACATGTACCTTAGATGTACAATGTTTTAACATAAGGGGAGGCCGCAACCCCGCCAAACTCATGACAATATTTGAGTTTTTAAAAAGCAAAAAAGCACTAATATACCTGCTGCAAGAAACACACACCAAAGATTCGGATCTTGAATGGTGGAGACTAAACTGGGGGGTAGGAAATGTATTCTTAAACAACAGTACAACTAGGAGTGCAGGGCAAGCCATTATTTCAAGGGAATATCTCAGCATCTTAGAGCACACGGTTTTAGTACCGGGCAGGGTTCAACTTATTAAGTTTAAAAAATTCGATAAAACTGTTACAATAATTAATATATATGGTCCAAACCACGAAGCAGACAAGCTAGCATTTATATCAAGTCTAGACAAGATATTAAGTTCAGTCGACTATGGAGATGAAATTATTTTAGGTGGGGATTTTAACATCGTTTTAAACAGCTCTTTAGATAAAAAAGGAGGTGTACAGAAATGTCCACAAAGTCAACAAGGCCTGAACAACTTAATATAAACACATGACCTTGTAGATGTTTGGAGATATAAAAACAAAGAAACAAGAAGGTACACCTGGTCTCAAAAGCATCCCCCTATTATGTGTAGACTGGATTACTTTTTAATAAAAAGAACAAGTATAAAAATGGTTTCAAGTATAAAAATACTGAATAGTATTAAAAGTGACCACTCCATTGTAGAGTTAAAAATGCTTGTTAATAAAGATAGAAGAGGTCCTGGATTTTGGAAACTCAACACAAGTATTATTAAGGAGCCAAATTACAATAAAGACATCAGGGACCTGATAGAACGAACTTGGAAAGAAGAAAATAATTTTAGTAATGTTCTTGTTAAGTTTGATTGGCTGAAATATAATGTGAGACTGTATTCTATGAAGTATTGTAAAGAAAGAGCCAAATTAAGACGAAATATAGAACAAAATATAACTCGTAAAATTGAAATGTTAGACATCAAAATTTGTAACGAGACTGCCAATGACAATGAAATCGATGAATATGAACAACTTAAGCAACAACTAAGTGCAATTGAAGAGGAAAAGGCAAGGGGGGCTTGGATAAGATCACGACTGGAGTACATAGAAAAAAATGAAAAAAGTAACTCTTACTTCCTAAACAGGTCAAAAATGTCTTTCGAAAAAAAAACTGTATCCAGGTTATGTAGCGATGCCAATAACGAAATAACTGACCCATCAGAAATTCTCCATCAGCTACAGGAATTTTATCAAAACCTCTATAATTCAAAATATCCAGAGGGAAATAATGTCGAAAATATTTTGGCAGAATGTACGATTGATAGACAATTATCAAATGAACAAATGTTGACATGTGAAGGACCGTTCACAGTTGAGGAATGTTGGGAAGCTTTAAAATGCTTTAAGCCAAATAAATCACCTGGAAGTGATGGCCTGCCTGCTGAGTTTTATAAAGAATTTTGGGATATCATCGGTCCTAAACTAGTTGAATGTTTTAACTTCTCTAAACAAGTAGGCTTTCTCTCAACTTCGCAACGCCGAGGAATATTGACGTTGCTTGAGAAAAAAGGCAAAGATAATACAAAAATTAAAAATTGGAGACCAGTAAGTCTGCTAAATACTGATTACAAAATTTTTACAAAAAGTTTGGCGAGAAGGTTGGAGAAAGTGATATCAACTATCATACATCCCGATCAGTCTGGTTTCGTAAAGGGAAGGTATATTGGTGAAAGTATTCGCTTTGTAGAAGACCTAATAGATCATTGCGACCGGGTAGGAGAAGCAGGTGTACTAGTTCAACTTGATTTTGAAAAGGCGTTCGACTCTGTTGAATGGCCTTTCATGTTTTCAATCCTCAGTAAATGTAACTTGGGTCCTGACTTTATCTCCTTAGTGAAATGTTGTTACTCTAATATATATAGCTGTGTTATTAATAATGGATTTTCGTCGCAATGGTTTGAGCTAGGTCGTGGAGTAAGACAGGGATGCGGTCTCTCCTGTTTATTATTTATAATTTGTGCCGATGTGATGGGCGATAAAATCCGTAACAACGCAGATATTAAAGGCATTCAGATCGGTACTAAAGTCAACAAGCTAAAACAGTTTGCTGACGATTGCGTGTGTCTCTTAAAAAATATAATTTCTATTTATACATTAATTGAAACTTTACGCGGGTTTTCGGAAATGTCAGGTTTAAAATTGAACACCGACAAGTCTGTCCTGATATTTTTAGGCCCTTGGAGAGAAAAAGATGAAACTGTTCATAACATGTCTGTCGAAAGAGGCTCTTTCAACATGTTGGGCATACAAATTGGAAGAAACAACAAAGAAAGGCATCACATTAACTTCGAAACAAGGCTAGAAAAAATGTCTAAAATTTTAAACATATGGTCTCAACGGGATCTAAGTGTTATGGGAAAAATTACAGTTTCAAAAACCTTCGGCATCTCTAACCTTATTTACTCAATGTCAACCACAGAAATTGAATACAATTTTGAGCAGAAAATACAAAAGGTACTAAACAATTTTATTTGGAACAACAAACCACCAAAAGTAAGGCATAGTGCTTTAATAGCCGATTATGATGAGGGTGGTCTTAAAAGCCTTGATGTAAAATGTCAGATAAAGGCTTTGAGAATGCAATGGATATGGAGGATAATAGGGGGAGAGGGCTGGAACCACTATGCCAAAGAGTCCTTTATACCTTTTGGAGGGCTTAAGTTCTTGCTCAGATGCGACTATGAGACCTCATGTTTGACATACATTCCCTCATTCTATAGGAGAATGCTAGATTTTGCGAAAGAAGTCATGATTTCCCTGGAATCGGAAAATATTGTGTGGAACAATAACAAAATTCTAGTTCAAGGTAAAAGCATATTCTTAAGGGACTGGTTTGTCAAGGGGGTAGTTTTTATCCAAGATCTTATCAAAATAGACGGAACTTTCTTATCATTTACAGAGTTTACAAATTGTTTCCACGTCAGAACAAATTTTTTGAGATACTTAGGGGTTATATCGGCTATTAAACACTCTGGGCTAGTGCAAGATATTAAAAATACTCCTAGACCATCCATGGATTTCAAAAGTAATGTGTTCAGGTTCGTAAGCGGGAAAAAATTTGATATTTCAATGGCAAAAAGTCGAATGTTCTATAATGAATTTTTGTTTCTTGAGTCAACCGCACCAGCATCTGCGCGAATGTGGTTTGCTGAAGAGAATATATTGGAAGAAACAATTTATCACAGCCTACCACTTAGTAGGGAAAGTATAAGAGAGCCGAAGGTACTATCATTCCAATTCAAAGTAATACATAATATCGTCAATACGGGGACTAATTTAAAAAGGTGGAAAATAAGGGATAATGATTTATGCGAATTTTTTGATAACAATTTGAGAGATACGATTGTTCATGCATTGATTGAATGTCCTGTTACGCAAATGTTCACAAAAGAATTATTTAATTTTGTAGATCCTACGAATGTAATATTTCAAAATTTAAGTAGGGCAGAATTTCTTTTCGGTTCCGAAAACCCGGCAGTAAATATGATCCTATTGCTCACAAAAAAATATGTTTGTCATATCAGAACATACAAGAAAAAACTGTCATTGTACTCTCTACTTAACGAAATATTTAAAAGAATTGTAGTTGATAAAAGAACAATGTCGGCAGAGAGATTCCAAAAAAAATATTGCCAATTTGAAAACTTAGTTACACAAAGTGAAGAGTTACTTGTGAACATAGATTACAGTGGGGAAAAATCAGGTGGCGAAATGAGAACAAATTAATGTTATTTGTGTGTGTGTAGTGACGTTCCGTTCTAATTGTATGTACGTCTCTGTTATGTCCTGTAATTAAGAAAATAAAATTATTATTAAAAACAAAACAAAAATTTAGGAACTTGAGGGAAACATTCTTTTAAAATTTCACCGCAATCGTGTTGGAATTGTAGGAAAAGTAGCATTATTTGTCTTTACTTAAACGGGCCAATATTTTGTCCAAATCGCCAAAAAAAACCCACGTGAGTGACTGACCATAGAACATTCCTGCCAAAATTTTCAAAACATCAAACCTGAAGTGTAGTAAGAGTAATTATTTGAAAAAAAAAGTTTGCACCCACACCCACACACACACACACACACACACACACACACACACACACACACACACACACACACATAAAAGACGACAGAGACCCAAAGTGATGGATATAGTATATCCATGAATATTGGCTGTGCTAAAAACGATAAAGAAACATGTATATGATAGGCAAGAAGACATTGTGATGATTGATACAATGCATTTTGTTTCTACCATAACAAAAAATATCCCAAGTATTCATCCTGTTTTCTTTCCGAAGTTAAATCCATGTGGAAAAATTAGAACCTCATTTCGCTAGCAAAATGTTGAACACTTGACAAAAATTAAAACGCAAAAATACTTCCTTCAATGGGTTATTTCCTGAATATTATATTGCAAACAACACAGCTTGAATACGTCTTATAAGCCGAGTAGTGTTTCGTTTTTATTGACTTAAGGTTTTATTGACTGATCAGGCATACGACTTATTATCTATTTACGCAGTGAGAGCTCACACAAAGCTGAGCAACTTGTGTTCTGTGCTCTGCGTAAAATGCTCCGCAATTACTTGCAAAAAAAAACACTTTTTCACGTGGCGCTTATAAACAAGAAAACGAAATCGAAGACGAAAATAAAAAGTATCATGCACACGTTCATATCAAGTTCTACCTAAGTCCCAAGTTTCGTGGCCCTAGTTCCCGTAGTGCCAGTGGAGGAGATGACACAAGAAATCCGATCACTGTCAAAAAAAGATACCAACGGCTGTTCGCACAAATTCAAAAAACTCCTTGCAAGCCAAAGGCTTGTCAAGTGTTAATTATTATAAACCGTCTGTGTGATGGATGGATGGATGGATGGATGGATGGATGGATGGATGGATGGATGAAAATACTGACGTTGAACAGTTGTGCATTTGCCGCTATATTCCGCTATACACCCTTAAACACCGTTTATACCGGTAGATACAGTTAAGATTTATTTTACCAAGAAATAAATATAAGAATCTTGACGATAAATATAAAACGCAACATAAATTGATATTCATAATGTACCATAGCAAGTGCAAATATTGCCCACTCAACCAAGTTGCTGAATTTTATTCCTCCTTACGAGGGCGTTGTGACTCACGTTCACCTATTATTGTTATTATTATTATTATTATTATTATTATTATTATTATTATTATTATTTTTTTTTTTTATTTTTTTTTTTATTATTATTATTATTATATTGTGTGCGTGTTTGTGTATTTTTTTTTTGTGACTTAAAATGTTGACTTCTGCGCAGCAGTGTGGCATGATAATTGCAGCGCGAGTTAATTCATGAAACCAATATGTCTAATTTATATGTGGAGTCGCATCTTGTTTCCTTTGATTCTTACTAAGGTGTACGTAAAGGATCTTTTTGTCTTAGACCAAAAATCCCACACAGGGGGTGGGGGTGGGGGAAGGGGAAGGGGGATCCACAATAGAGACCTTTTGCAAGAAGTTAACTTTTCTAATTTTACGTCTGAGAAGACTTTGGAAATTAGAAGCAAAATCTTCTGGCAAAAAGATAAAAAAAAAACGAATAAATGTTCCCCATCCTTTAAAATAGAAGTGTGAATAAGATTACATTCTGTCCGCATTTCAAATGTAAAATAATTTGAATCAGTTACCCAAACCGTAATTATGAATCAAAGCTGTGTTATGATCAGTCAAAACGAAACAGAGTTTTTTTTTTTTTTTTTTTTTTTTTTTTTTTTTTTTTTTTTTTGCCGTCTATGTGTTTAAATTCAGGAGAAATTCGGCATTATACTTTACAGCTTGATGTTCTGACTATAATGTAAACAAAACATTTAACATTTATACAAGGTGTTCAGGAACATGATTCATTACTCTAATGTGCTAAATATTCAATTGTTAAAAAAAAAAACAATTTACTTGAGAAGCAAGGTTTACTTCTGAATTGTGCTTAAAACTTGTGAAGTTAAAAATTTTCAAGAAACTTTTTCATTTGGCACTCCTAAGAAGTAAAATGGGGCGTAAAATGAGACGTTTTCACTTCTTGCAAATTGTCTTTAATGCATACATTCTGCTGATGGATGATACCCAAAAAACTGAGTTACGGTCCGATTGCTTGTAAATTTGGTAGGAACGAATGTTTCCAGGTGGTCCTCCCCGGACTTGAATTTTTGTGTTTGGATTTGACAAAACTTCGCTTAAAATTTGCCAAGATATATTACTACTTTTCCTACAGTTATTGGTTGAAATTTGGCATGAATTAATGCTCCCCTCCACCATGTGTAATTTAGCATAAATTAATGCTCCTCTCCACCACGTGTAATTTGGAATAAATTAATGCTTCCCTCCGCCACGTGTAATTTGGCATAAATTAATGCTCCCCTCCACTAGGTGTAATTAGGCATAAATTAATGCTCCCTTCCACCACGTGTAATTTGACATAAATTAATGCTCCCCTCCGCCACGTGTAATTTGGCATTGATTAATGCTCCCCTCCACTAGGTGTAATTTGACATAAATTAATGCTCCCCTCCACCACGTGTAATTTGGCATAAATTGATGCTCCCCTCCACCAGTTGTAATTTGGCATAAATTAATGCTCTCCTTCACCACGTGTATCGTGTATTCGAGGGTGTGGGGAGCGGAGAATTTGTGAAACACTTTTCAAAACAATCAAACTGCAATAATATTTATGAAGAGCAGCGGGAAGTGGAAACAAGCGCACGAAATATATAGAAAAAAAGAGCTGGAAATATAAATAGGGACGACCGATACTGATCTGGATCGAAAATAAATGTGGGCTCGGTGGGGTTGGGGTGGGGGTGGATACGCACGATGAGGGAGGGGGAGAAGGGTGGCTCAGGGTTCTCGTACACAAATCAAACCGTTATATTTATTCGGTGACAGAGCACATTTTGCGTGCTGTGAGGAGGGGGTAGAGTTTTAGTAGATAGAAAAGGACAGAATCACCGCACACAAAGAATTAAGAAACGACATGACCTCTATGAGAACCACTGCATACAAAGAATTAAGAAACGACATGACCTCTATGAGAACCACTGCATAGGAACGGATGATTGTGACGTCATAATCATTGTGACAGTCATATCAGTAAGTGGAGCAAGGGAGCAAAAGTTGTAGAACTACAATTGGATCACATCAGATCCAGGGATGGCATCCAGTGACAACTATTTCGGTAAGTGTTTATTGAAACTTTATAAATAAAAAGTGAACTTTGTAAACAAACTTTGTAAACAAACTTTAGTTATTTGCATAATTGAAACTTTGTAAACAAACTTTGTAAACAAACTGTGTAAACAAACTTTATAAATAAAATTTGTAAACAAACTTTACAAACAAAATTTGTAAACAAACTTTGTAAACAAACTGTGTAAACAAACTGTGTAAACAAACTTTGTAAACAAACTTTATAAACAAAATTTGTAAACAAACTTTGTAAACAAACTTGACTTATTTACATAATTGAAAATTTGTAAACAAACTTTGTAAACAAAATTTGTAAACAAACTTTGTAAAAAAAAATTTGTAAACAAACTTTGGTTATTTACATAATTGAAACTCATTGAAACTTTGTAGACAAGCTTTGTAAACAAACTTTGTAAACAAACTTTGTAAACACAATTTGTAAACAAACTTTGTAAACAAACTTTGTAAACACAATTTGTAAACAAACTTTGTAAGCAAACTTTGTAAACAAAATTTGTAAACAAAATTTGTAACAAACTTTGGTTATTTGCATAATTGAAACTCATTGAAACTTTGTAAACAAACTTTGTAAACAAACTTTGTAAACACAATTTGTAAACAAACTTTATAAACAAACTTTGTAAACAAAATTTGTAAACCAACTTTGGTTATTTGCATAATTGAAACTCATTGAAACTTTATAAACAAACTTAGTAAACAAACTTCTTTTTTTTTTTTTTTTTTTTTTTTTTTCATTTCCCACACACACACACACACAAATACCACGACTGAGCGTTTCATTTCGTAAGTCGCATAGGTATTTTAACCTTCTGATGGCAACTTTTTTCCCCACACTCTCCACACACACACACACACACACACACCACGACTGAGCATTTCATAAGCCGCATAGGTATTTTCAACCTTCTGACGGCAACTTTTTTTTCCCCACACTCTCATGCATACAAACCAACACCATGATAAAATGTTTTGCTTATGTTGCTCTTTGTACTCCATTATTCTACTTTTTGTTGTTGTTTGAAATGCAGTGTTTACTTAGAAAAGAAAATGGCGTCATACAACCTACAATCGTCATCAGCAGCATTTCGTCATCAGTGTAATCAGACTGCGTAATCAGATTTCGTC
Organism: Protula sp. h YS-2021; assembly: GCA_949752745.1. NCBI lineage: Eukaryota > Metazoa > Annelida > Polychaeta > Sabellida > Serpulidae > Protula > Protula sp. h YS-2021. The sequence goes on from OX457033.1 coordinate 39,137,327, forward strand.
ATCAAACAATGTAGACAGCGGTGTTAGGCTTTTTGTTTTTCTGAGGCAGCAGTGTCTAACTGCTTGGAGTTGCAGTATGCAGTGTTATACTTGACCGATTTGCATGAAAATTTCACTGTTTAATTCAGTTTTATATCTAGTTTTCACATAGTCATGGACTGGTTGTGCAGCTAGCTGTGTGCATATTTACCGTCATTTTAATTTTGTAAAAAGTGGGATAACTTTCGTTATGATTGACAGATTTGCATGAAACTTTCACTGTTTGAGTCAGTTTTATATCTAGTTTTAACATTAAGTAGTCATAGGCTATTTGTGCAGTTGGCTGTGTGCATTTTTACCGCCATTTTAACTTAAAATTGTGATAACTTTCGTTATAACTTTCGTTATAGTTGACTGAAAATTTCACCATTACAGTGCTTCTTCGCGGATGAATACCATTTGGCAGACCATTTAACTTCACCGCTAGATGTCTCTGCTGTGTAGCAGTGCAGCAGTACAACTGTAAGTGAGATATTCATATACACAAGTAAAATTCTGCTGAGTCAGCATTTTTGAACAAAGTTACACACCATATTTTGATTACATGGAAGTAGAATAAAAGCATGAGTGAAACATGTCAACTAGTCAACTAGTGATACATTCTGCTGAGTTAACACACCATTGAAGTGGTATAAAAGGAAGAGTGAAACGTATATTTTACTTCATTTCAGTTCTAGCAACAGTAACAGCAACAACGATGGCAACAGTCTACTGTCATGATTGTGATGTGACATTTCCATCTCTGGAAGTGTTCGTGACACATACATGCAAACCAGCTAGGTTGAAACGTGCTCGTGAAGAGCTTGTTGAGCAGATTGAAGCCAAGAGACGAAAGACCTTACAAGACGGTGTTGAAAGACCTGATCCAGTCCTCTGCTGTAAATGCGCCAAGATATTTTCATCTTTGGATGCATTTGAGACACATGCATGTGTTGAGATGGAAAATGTGTCTCATGAAGAACAAAGAAAGAAAGAGACAGGACAAGTAGGTAGAGGCAGAAGAGTGAGTCTTGGTGGAAACGCACAGGAAAGACGGTTTGAGCCTGAAGATGGATCGGATTTGCTACTTGAAATGCGACAACAAGAGAACCGAATCAAGAGACATTTGCTAGAGACGTTAAATCATGGCATGAAATGGTACATTGTCGTACATGCACGCTTCAAGAAAATGACACCAAATGTTGAAGGCGTGATGGTAGAACACGTGGATAATGCCTTCATCAGTAGTCCAACGTATGCAGCATACAATCCAACAGATATTGAGAAGGACTTACCAGAAGCCTATAAAGAATTGTTTACCAGGTTTGATGAACATGAGCGACAAGGCTCTGGCTGGGTGTTGGATAACATATTATTCATTGAAGTGCATACAGCTACGTCAGCGCCTCTGGAAGCAAGCAGTTTTATCCCACTGCCGAAGAAAGTGAAGAATACATTAGGTGTGTTAAACATTCAGAATAAAGACAACAAATGTTTCTTATGGTCTGTATTGGCTCACCTTCACCCTTCAACAAGCAACGACCCACAGCGTGTGCATCAATACAAGCTATTTGAGAACGAATTGAAGGTGGAAGGCATGACATTTCCCACACCGATTACAGACATTCCAAAGTTTGAAAAGGAGAATGATGTGTCCATTAACGTGTTTGGATATGAACATGATGTCGTTGTTCCCATACAACTCAGCCGAAACACCAGTGCGAGAGAAATCAACTTGCTTTTGATTAGCAATGACAAGACAAGACATTACTGCCTCATCAAGAATTTCAGCAGACTGATGGCTTATCGATCAAAACATGATGGAGCTGCTTTTTATTGTTTCAACTGTCTTCACGGGTTTAGGCGACAAGATCTGTTAGACAAGCATCGTGAAGTGTGTGGCAAGCATGGAGCACAACGTTTATCATTCCCCAAGGAACCCTTCATCAAGTTCAAGAACATAGCCAAACAACAGCGAGCGCCGTTTGTCATTTATGCAGACTTTGAATGTTTCACGAAAAAACATGAAGGAGACAAGTATCAGCATCATCGTCCAAACAGCTTTGCCTATGTGGTTGTCAGCCAATATGATACACGCGCCCCAGTCGTGTATCGAGGAGATAATGCTGTGAAAGTCTTTTTAGACCATATGGTGAATGAACGTGATCGTATTGTGCATGGTTTACAACAGAAAAAGAAAATAGTCATGACTCGTGAAGATGAAGAGCATTATAAGAATGCCACAGATTGCTACATTTGTCATGAGCCTCTAGGAGCAGATCATGTGAGAGATCATGACCATATCAATGGCAAATACCGTGGAGCTGCGCATAGTCAATGCAATTTACAATTTCGACTTAGAAAAGATCAGCAGGGAGATAAAGATTCTTTCATTATTCCTGTGTTTTTCCACAATTTACGAGGCTATGACAGTCATTTGATCATGGAAGAAATTGGAAAGTTCAAAAACGAAAGGATTACAGTCATTCCCAACACCGTTGAGAAATATATTGCATTCACCATGAGCAATCTGAAATTTACGGACAGTTATCAGTTCATGAGTACTTCTCTACAGAAGTTGGTCTCCAACCTGGCAGCAGAAGGGAAAGACAACTTTTATCACATGACGTCACACATTCACGATAGTGACCAACAAGATTTACTGTTGAGAAAGGGAGTGTACCCTTATGATTACGTGGATGAGCCATCCAAGTTTGCTGAAACACAACTGCCGTCCAAAGACAAGTTTTACAGTCTGCTCAGTGAAGAAGACATTAGTGATGAGGATTATGCGCATGCGCAGAAGGTGTGGGAGACATTCCACTGTACTACATTTGGCGAATACCATGACTTGTACCTGAAATCAGATGTGTTGCTGCTGGCTGACGTGTTTGAAAACTTCCGTCACGTATGTCTCAACACGTATGAATTGGATCCTGCTCACTACTATACAGCGCCAGGACTGTCGTGGGATGCCATGTTGAAAGCGACAAAGGTGAAATTGGAATTGATCAACGACATTGACATGTACCAAATGGTTGAACAAGGTCTACGTGGAGGAATATCTGTCATCACACACAAGTATGCGAAAGCAAATAACCCCTACGTAGCAGATTACGATCCCACGAAACCAACCAACTACTTGACGTACCTGGATGCAAACAACTTGTATGGCTGGGCCATGTCGCAAAGCATGCCGGAAAGTGGATTTATGTGGGTGAGCGAGCCAGAATCCATTGACTTTATGGATGTGGATGAAGATGATGAGATTGGATACATTTTAGAAGTGGATTTGGAATACCCATATTCAATCCATGATCATCATAATCACTATCCAGTGGCTCCAGAACGGAAATGTGTGAAAGTGGGAGAATTGTCAAAACATAGTCAGAAGCTACGGAAAGATCTAAACATGAAAGGCAAACCTAGTGAAAAGCTCATTCCCAACCTGTGTGACAAGATGAAATATGTGCTTCATTATAGAAATTTACAGCAATATGTCTCACTTGGATTGAAAGTCACGAAGGTGCATCGTGCCATCATGTTTGCACAGAGCAAATGGTTGGCAAAATACATCTCCTTGAACACGGAAAAGAGAAAGTTGGCCAAGAACCCGTTTGAGAAAGACTTTTTCAAACTGATGAACAACTCTGTGTTTGGCAAGACCATGGAAAATGTGAGAAAGCGCATGAATGTGGAACTTGTTCACAAAGAAAAGCGGTTCAAGAAACTTGTGGCCAAACCTTCCTTCCACAAATTTAGAATTTTCAACGAAGATTTGACCGCGGTACATTTGCGCAAAGTGGATCTGATTCTGGATAAACCTATTCAAGTTGGGTTCACCATTCTCGACCTCAGCAAGGTGCTCATGTTCCACTTTCATTACAACTACATCATGACCAAGTATCCCAACGCCAAACTCTTGTTCAGCGACACCGACAGTCTATGTTATGACATAGAAACGGAAGATATCTACAAAGACATGCAGGAAGATGCCGACTTGTTCGACACAAGTGACTATCCCCCAGATCATTTCCTGCATTCCAACGTGAACAAGAAAGTGCTTGGGAAAATGAAAGATGAGACGGCAGGCATTCCCATTGAAGAGTTTGTTGGACTTCGACCGAAAATGTATAGTATGATATATGGTGGGAAAGAAAAACGTACGGCTAAAGGCATCACTCGCGTGTGTCAAAGACGGATGAAACATCAGCAGTATAGAGACAGTTTGTTCAACCAAACGCAAACGATAACCACAGGGCATATCATTCGAAGTCATGACCACCAGATTTTCTCGGAGAAGTTGAGGAAAGTGGCTCTCTCTTCCTTTGATGACAAGCGATATGTGATGAGTGATGGCTATTCCACTTTGGCGCATGGGCATTACAGTATATAAGGGGGAGACACTTCAACTTGAGAGTCAGTTGAGGTGTGAACGCTGAAGCGTCAACATGAATCGGAAAAGATCTGCAACAACGGATATGGATACTCTTGCTGATACAGTGAAAGACATGAATGTGAAACATCCTGATACTACCATCAAGAAATTAAAAGTGGAGATAGCACCAACACCACAGTCGTGGGATGGAATGCTTTCTCTAGGCAATGGAAAGTATATCAAGATTATGAAACAAAGTAATGAAGGTGTGATAAACATTCGCAAATACCTCAGAGATGAGGGGACTGGAAAAAACCGTCCAACGAAAAAGGGAATTTTGCTGACAATACCTGAATGGAAAATGCTGAAGAAGCAGGTGAAAGAAGTGGATAAAAGGCTTCGCAGACAAGACGACAAGTCATAACAAGGTAACAATCATGAATGCACTCATGCTGAACGGTGGTGTTTACCTTACTGTCAATGAGAGGAATGAAGTGATACTAGATTCTAAGACAAGTTATCATCGGTTTAAACCTGAAGTGTGGAAAGATTTTAAAACCATACCGCTTGAACCTGGGTTTGAACGCAGACTTGAAAATAAACTGGAAGTGACGGTGGCTGAATATGATTCTAACATACGTGTGACATTCTGTAGAAATCTTTTACAGGATTATCCAAAGGATTATAAGGGAGTTGTGCCAGATACACCATATACAGATTTGATCCTCTTTGATATCAAGAACTGGCGCGCAGTCTTACGATTCCTAGAAGCGATACAACATCCACTGTTCGACATCATCCGAGTATAAAAGATGGAAGACTATGTGTTTGATTATGAACCCATGACATATGGATTCTCATACATGAGAAACTTATGTGATGATATTGTGCTACGACATTTTGGACAGTATCTCGTCCTATCGCTTGATGACCAATCCGTGTTGAAGGATCATCTAGACAAGTTGAGAATGCCCGGCTTTCTCCTAGCAGTCTTAAATGAATTAGAAGTGCGTGTGACTGAGAACGGTCTAGACGTGTTTGTACAATTTCGCCAATATGACGAGCTTACAGAAGACTGCGACATCATCACCCTCAGCACAGTGGAATGGAACGCGCTGTTACAAGCATTGGATTTGAAAGAACCTAACGCTTGAATTCAAAGAGGGAGGAATACAACTCAAGCGGGGCATCAAATCCATTGAGCTGACACAACCTATGCGTGTGATGGACATTGACTTAGAAGAAGGATATGAACTGAAACTGTCTGAACATGAAACTGTTAAAGTGATAAAGTTTGGTGATGTGTGTTATGTGAGCTTTCATAGCATTTACAAACATGGATGTAATGTCTATGATACCTATATCAATTTAGATTCTAATGAATGGTATTCATTGATGAATGTATTGAAAAATGAATGTGTTTGTAAATAAAAAGTTTGTAAATAGTGTAAATAGACTTTGTAGTTAAGAGTGTGTAGTTAAGAGTTTGTAAATAGACTTTGTAAACTTTGTAAATAGTGTAAATAAAAGTTTGTAAATAGTGTAAATAGACTTTGTAGTTAAGAGTTTGTAAATAGTGTTTGTAAACTTTGTAAATAGTGTTTGTAGTTAAGAATTTGTAAATAAACGTATGTACAACACAATAAACAAGACTGTTTGAAAACTTGGTTTGTTTTATTTAACAACAACAACAACTTAACTAATATAACAACAACTTAACTACAACTTAACTAATATAACAACAACAACATTAATAAAACAATGGTTTATAATGTCTATATACAAAATCCTTTACAATAAAATCACCATCCTTTCTTTTTAATATATTCACAATATCAAACATACTCTGACCTCGAGCTCTATGTAATATATAATATACACAATAAAAACCACATGACGATGATATTGGCGTTTGTAATGAGATAGAATTATACATATAGTCATTTCTTAAAAACATGTCTAAACGATCATCGAGAGGGAACAGTCCATAAGAGTCAAAATATTCTGCAGGGTCTTTATCATAATACACTGCCACCCAATGTTCTCCTGGTTCATCTTGATCGTCTGTGTTGATGACATAGGCGCCGCGTTGTAAAGATGGTAACTGGTCCATGGCAAACACGCCTTGAAACAAGTCTTTGGTCATGACATCATGACTCAATATGGCATCAATCTGCTTCGTGTTCATGACTGGTAGTCGAATTGAATGCTGCGATTTGCACTGATCTCAATAATGCTGTCAAATTCAGCATAGACAATGACATTGATTGTAGGTTGCAAAGCCGTAGCAAAGTTCATTTCTAGCCACAAATTCCCATGCTTGATCAGGGGGATATGATCATCGCCATCATAATCCGGTGTTAAGTCAAACGAAAATAAAGCATAACCTCTAGGCCAATCTTCCCGTTTTATAATGGAACTTTTCTCACCATTCAACCGATCAAACGATTTGTAAAGCGTTTCAAAAGCGTCCAGGTATTTGTTCTGTGTAATGTCAAGCTTGAGAGGTTTGGATAGAACTGGTTCACCATCCGTGTACAGTTGCATATAGTCCAGATCAAAATGTTTGAAATCATATGGATTCCTCAATACTGATCCACCAAAAGCTTCATTATGAACCAGACCAATGACAATACGATTTGGTAATTGACCCAAAAAGATGTTATCTTTCACAAAAGACTGAAATCCTGCTGGAATAGCCAAGACTTTACATTCTTTTCTAGTGATGATGATCTTGGCAGGACTTTTCATCAATGCATCTGTATGTCCTAACTGAATACCTGGACTCACCCTCATTTTGCGAATGGTTAAAAATGCCTCTTTCACTTCTACCTTATAGGTATTATCTGCAGCCATCAATACATAGTCATCTTTTTTGTCTATGGAAACGCAATTTCAAACTGATGCCATTCGGAAGATAACGATCCTGCTCAAACAAATCTATCCTTAAACCATCAGTAAGCATAACATCACGGCTAAGACGTGTATGCAAATAACGATGATGTAAGCCATTATTGCCTTGCTCAGCCAAGTCACCACCGTCGGCATTGACATGAAACCCGGATACATATTGTTCATGATTAGGTCTTTTCATCTCATGACTATTCATTGACCCAGCAGTATCCTTGTACATGAGACGCATAGATCGCTCAGAATGCAGACTTTCTTCCGAATCATGGATGAGATGAGAGATAATGCTGGTATAACCATGAGTATTGTTGCTATGCGAAACCAAACGATCATTCAGAAACAATTCAATATTAGACCATAACCCATTAAACACATCATTGATGCAAGAGACATTATCATCTGCGCCACACTCTGTTCCATCGGCCTTTAGAATGCGACATACAATATGAAGTTTGCTGTTCTTTAAATCTAGATATTCTTCTGTACTCGCAGGAATGTAGAATTCTATTGGAGCGCCTTCTCTAATACTTGTAAGTGGTTGATAGTCAACATTATAACTTTTCTCTACAGCAGTTTGCGTCGGTGGTACGTGAAACCATTCCAATGGAGAAAGACTACATTCACACGAATGATTATAATGAGAGACATTTTTTTTTAAAGAAAAAAAAATGTCTCTCATTCATAATCATTCGTGTGAATGTAGTCTTTCTCCATTGGAATGGTTTCACGTACCACCGACGCAAACTGCTGTAGAGAAAAGTTATAATGTTGACTATCAACCACTTACAAGTATTAGAGAAGGCGCTCCAATAGAATTCTACATTCCTGCGAGTACAGAAGAATATCTAGATTTAAAGAACAGCAAACTTCATATTGTATGTCGCATTCTAAAGGCCGATGGAACAGAGTGTGGCGCAGATGATAATGCCTCTTGCATCAATGATGTGTTTAATGGGTTATGGTCTAATATTGAATTGTTTCTGAATGATCGTTTGGTTTCGCATAGCAACAATACTCATGGTTATACCAGCATTATCTCTCATCTCATCCATGATTCGGAAGAAAGTCTGCATTCTGAGCGATCTATGCGTCTCATGTACAAGGATACTGCTGGGTCAATGAATAGTCATGAGATGAAAAGACCTAATCATGAACAATATGTATCCGGGTTTCATGTCAATGCCGACGGTGGTGACTTGGCTGAGCAAGGCAATAATGGCTTACATCATCGTTATTTGCATACACGTCTTAGCCGTGATGTTATGCTTACTGATGGTTTAAGGATAGATTTGTTTGAGCAGGATCGTTATCTTCCGAATGGCATCAGTTTGAAATTGCGTTTCCATAGACAAAAAAGATGACTATGTATTGATGGCTGCAGATAATACCTATAAGGTAGAAGTGAAAGAGGCATTTTTAACCATTCGCAAAATGAGGGTGAGTCCAGGTATTCAGTTAGGACATACAGATGCATTGATGAAAAGTCCTGCCAAGATCATCATCACTAGAAAAGAATGTAAAGTCTTGGCTATTCCAGCAGGATTTCAGTCTTTTGTGAAAGATAACATCTTTTTGGGTCAATTACCAAATCGTATTGTCATTGGTCTGGTTCATAATGAAGCTTTTGGTGGATCAGTATTGAGGAATCCATATGATTTCAAACATTTTGATCTGGACTATATGCAACTGTACACGGATGGTGAACCAGTTCTATCCAAACCTCTCAAGCTTGACATTACACAGAACAAATACCTGGACGCTTTTGAAACGCTTTACAAATCGTTTGATCGGTTGAATGGTGAGAAAAGTTCCATTATAAAACGGGAAGATTGGCCTAGAGGTTATGCTTTATTTTCGTTTGACTTAACACCGGATTATGATGGCGATGATCATATCCCCCTGATCAAGCATGGGAATTTGTGGCTAGAAATGAACTTTGCTACGGCTTTGCAACCTACAATCAATGTCATTGTCTATGCTGAATTTGACAGCATTATTGAGATCAGTGCAAATCGCAGCATTCAATTCGACTACCAGTCATGAACACGAAGCAGATTGATGCCATATTGAGTCATGATGTCATGACCAAAGACTTGTTTCAAGGCGTGTTTGCCATGGACCAGTTACCATCTTTACAACGCGGCGCCTATGTCATCAACACAGACGATCAAGATGAACCAGGAGAACATTGGGTGGCAGTGTATTATGATAAAGACCCTGCAGAATATTTTGACTCTTATGGACTGTTCCCTCTCGATGATCGTTTAGACATGTTTTTAAGAAATGACTATATGTATAATTCTATCTCATTACAAACGCCAATATCATCGTCATGTGGTTTTTATTGTGTATATTATATATTACATAGAGCTCGAGGTCAGAGTATGTTTGATATTGTGAATATATTAAAAAGAAAGGATGGTGATTTTATTGTAAAGGATTTTGTATATAGACATTATAAACCATTGTTTTATTAATGTTGTTGTTGTTATATTAGTTAAGTTGTAGTTAAGTTGTTGTTATATTAGTTAAGTTGTTGTTGTTGTTAAATAAAACAAACCAAGTTTTCAAACAGTCTTGTTTATTGTGTTGTACATACGTTTATTTACAAATTCTTAACTACAAACACTATTTACAAAGTTTACAAACACTATTTACAAACTCTTAACTACAAAGTCTATTTACACTATTTACAAACTTTTATTTACACTATTTACAAAGTTTACAAAGTCTATTTACAAACTCTTAACTACACACTCTTAACTACAAAGTCTATTTACACTATTTACAAACTTTTTATTTACAAACACATTCATTTTTCAATACATTCATCAATGAATACCATTCATTAGAATCTAAATTGATATAGGTATCATAGACATTACATCCATGTTTGTAAATGCTATGAAAGCTCACATAACACACATCACCAAACTTTATCACTTTAACAGTTTCATGTTCAGACAGTTTCAGTTCATATCCTTCTTCTAAGTCAATGTCCATCACACGCATAGGTTGTGTCAGCTCAATGGATTTGATGCCCCGCTTGAGTTGTATTCCTCCCTCTTTGAATTCAAGCGTTAGGTTCTTTCAAATCCAATGCTTGTAACAGCGCGTTCCATTCCACTGTGCTGAGGGTGATGATGTCGCAGTCTTCTGTAAGCTCGTCATATTGGCGAAATTGTACAAACACGTCTAGACCGTTCTCAGTCACACACACTTCTAATTCATTTAAGACTGCTAGGAGAAAGCCGGGCATTCTCAACTTGTCTAGATGATCCTTCAACACGGATTGGTCATCAAGCGATAGGACGAGATACTGTCCAAAATGTCGTAGCACAATATCATCACATAAGTTTCTCATGTATGAGAATCCATATGTCATGGGTTCATAATCAAACACATAGTCTTCCATCTTTTATACTCGGATGATGTCGAACAGTGGATGTTGTATCGCTTCTAGGAATCGTAAGACTGCGCGCCAGTTCTTGATATCAAAGAGGATCAAATCTGTATATGGTGTATCTGGCACAACTCCCTTATAATCCTTTGGATAATCCTGTAAAAGATTTCTACAGAATGTCACACGTATGTTAGAATCATATTCAGCCACCGTCACTTCCAGTTTATTTTCAAGTCTGCGTTCAAACCCAGGTTCAAGCGGTATGGTTTTAAAATCTTTCCACACTTCAGGTTTAAACCGATGATAACTTGTCTTAGAATCTAGTATCACTTCATTCCTCTCATTGACAGTAAGGTAAACACCACCGTTCAGCATGAGTGCATTCATGATTGTTACCTTGTTATGACTTGTCGTCTTGTCTGCGAAGCCTTTTATCCACTTCTTTCACCTGCTTCTTCAGCATTTTCCATTCAGGTATTGTCAGCAAAATTCCCTTTTTCGTTGGACGGTTTTTTCCAGTCCCCTCATCTCTGAGGTATTTGCGAATGTTTATCACACCTTCATTACTTTGTTTCATAATCTTGATATACTTTCCATTGCCTAGAGAAAGCATTCCATCCCACGACTGTGGTGTTGGTGCTATCTCCACTTTTAATTTCTTGATGGTAGTATCAGGATGTTTCACATTCATGTCTTTCACTGTATCAGCAAGAGTATCCATATCCGTTGTTGCAGATCTTTTCCGATTCATGTTGACGCTTCAGCGTTCACACCTCAACTGACTCTCAAGTTGAAGTGTCTCCCCCTTATATACTGTAATGCCCATGCGCCAAAGTGGAATAGCCATCACTCATCACATATCGCTTGTCATCAAAGGGAGAGAGAGCCACTTTCCTCAACTTCTCCGAGAAAATCTGGTGGTCATGACTTCGAATGATATGCCCTGTGGTTATCGTTTGCGTTTGGTTGAACAAACTGTCTCTATACTGCTGATGTTTCATCCGTCTTTGACACACGCGAGTGATGCCTTTAGCCGTACGTTTTTCTTTCCCACCATATATCATACTATACATTTTCGGTCGAAGTCCAACAAACTCTTCAATGGGAATGCCTGCCGTCTCATCTTTCATTTTCCCAAGCACTTTCTTGTTCACGTTGGAATGCAGGAAATGATCTGGGGGATAGTCACTTGTGTCGAACAAGTCGGCATCTTCCTGCATGTCTTTGTAGATATCTTCCGTTTCTATGTCATAACATAGACTGTCGGTGTCGCTGAACAAGAGTTTGGCGTTGGGATACTTGGTCATGATGTAGTTGTAATGAAAGTGGAACATGAGCACCTTGCTGAGGTCGAGAATGGTGAACCCAACTTGAATGGGTTTATCCAGAAGCAGATCCACTTTGCGCAAATGTACCGCGGTCAAATCTTCGTTGAAAATTCTAAATTTGTGGAAGGAAGGTTTGGCCACAAGTTTCTTGAACCGCTTTTCTTTGTGAACAAGTTCCACATTCATGCGCTTTCTCACATTTTCCATGGTCTTGCCAAACACAGAGTTGTTCATCAGTTTGAAAAAGTCTTTCTCAAACGGGTTCTTGGCCAACTTTCTCTTTTCCGTGTTCAAGGAGATGTATTTTGCCAACCATTTGCTCTGTGCAAACATGATGGCACGATGCACCTTCGTGACTTTCAATCCAAGTGAGACATATTGCTGTAAATTTCTATAATGAAGCACATATTTCATCTTGTCACACAGGTTGGGAATGAGCTTTTCACTAGGTTTGCCTTTCATGTTTAGATCTTTCCGTAGCTTCTGACTATGTTTTGACAATTCTCCCACTTTCACACATTTCCGTTCTGGAGCCACTGGATAGTGATTATGATGATCATGGATTGAATATGGGTATTCCAAATCCACTTCTAAAATGTATCCAATCTCATCATCTTCATCCACATCCATAAAGTCAATGGATTCTGGCTCGCTCACCCACATAAATCCACTTTCCGGCATGCTTTGCGACATGGCCCAGCCATACAAGTTGTTTGCATCCAGGTACGTCAAGTAGTTGGTTGGTTTCGTGGGATCGTAATCTGCTACGTAGGGGTTATTTGCTTTCGCATACTTGTGTGTGATGACAGATATTCCTCCACGTAGACCTTGTTCAACCATTTGGTACATGTCAATGTCGTTGATCAATTCCAATTTCACCTTTGTCGCTTTCAACATGGCATCCCACGACAGTCCTGGCGCTGTATAGTAGTGAGCAGGATCCAATTCATACGTGTTGAGACATACGTGACGGAAGTTTTCAAACACGTCAGCCAGCAGCAACACATCTGATTTCAGGTACAAGTCATGGTATTCGCCAAATGTAGTACAGTGGAATGTCTCCCACACCTTCTGCGCATGCGCATAATCCTCATCACTAATGTCTTCTTCACTGAGCAGACTGTAAAACTTGTCTTTGGACGGCAGTTGTGTTTCAGCAAACTTGGATGGCTCATCCACGTAATCATAAGGGTACACTCCTTTTCTCAACAGTAAATCTTGTTGGTCACTATCGTGAATGTGTGACGTCATGTGATAAAAGTTGTCTTTCCCTTCTGCTGCCAGGTTGGAGACCAACTTCTGTAGAGAAGTACTCATGAACTGATAACTGTCCGTAAATTTCAGATTGCTCATGGTGAATGCAATATATTTCTCAACGGTGTTGGGAATGACTGTAATCCTTTCGTTTTTGAACTTTCCAATTTCTTCCATGATCAAATGACTGTCATAGCCTCGTAAATTGTGGAAAAACACAGGAATAATGAAAGAATCTTTATCTCCCTGCTGATCTTTTCTAAGTCGAAATTGTAAATTGCATTGACTATGCGCAGCTCCACGGTATTTGCCATTGATATGGTCATGATCTCTCACATGATCTGCTCCTAGAGGCTCATGACAAATGTAGCAATCTGTGGCATTCTTATAATGCTCTTCATCTTCACGAGTCATGACTATTTTCTTTTTCTGTTGTAAACCATGCACAATACGATCACGTTCATTCACCATATGGTCTAAAAAGACTTTCACAGCATTATCTCCTCGATACACGACTGGGGCGCGTGTATCATATTGGCTGACAACCACATAGGCAAAGCTGTTTGGACGATGATGCTGATACTTGTCTCCTTCATGTTTTTTCGTGAAACATTCAAAGTCTGCATAAATGACAAACGGCGCTCGCTGTTGTTTGGCTATGTTCTTGAACTTGATGAAGGGTTCCTTGGGGAATGATAAACGTTGTGCTCCATGCTTGCCACACACTTCACGATGCTTGTCTAACAGATCTTGTCGCCTAAACCCGTGAAGACAGTTGAAACAATAAAAAGCAGCTCCATCATGTTTTGATCGATAAGCCATCAGTCTGCTGAAATTCTTGATGAGGCAGTAATGTCTTGTCTTGTCATTGCTAATCAAAAGCAAGTTGATTTCTCTCGCACTGGTGTTTCGGCTGAGTTGTATGGGAACAACGACATCATGTTCATATCCAAACACGTTAATGGACACATCATTCTCCTTTTCAAACTTTGGAATGTCTGTAATCGGTGTGGGAAATGTCATGCCTTCCACCTTCAATTCGTTCTCAAATAGCTTGTATTGATGCACACGCTGTGGGTCGTTGCTTGTTGAAGGGTGAAGGTGAGCCAATACAGACCATAAGAAACATTTGTTGTCTTTATTCTGAATGTTTAACACACCTAATGTATTCTTCACTTTCTTCGGCAGTGGGATAAAACTGCTTGCTTCCAGAGGCGCTGACGTAGCTGTATGCACTTCAATGAATAATATGTTATCCAACACCCAGCCAGAGCCTTGTCGCTCATGTTCATCAAACCTGGTAAACAATTCTTTATAGGCTTCTGGTAAGTCCTTCTCAATATCTGTTGGATTGTATGCTGCATACGTTGGACTACTGATGAAGGCATTATCCACGTGTTCTACCATCACGCCTTCAACATTTGGTGTCATTTTCTTGAAGCGTGCATGTACGACAATGTACCATTTCATGCCATGATTTAACGTCTCTAGCAAATGTCTCTTGATTCGGTTCTCTTGTTGTCGCATTTCAAGTAGCAAATCGATCCATCTTCAGGCTCAAACCGTCTTTCCTGTGCGTTTCCACCAAGACTCACTCTTCTGCCTCTACCTACTTGTCCTGTCTCTTTCTTTCTTTGTTCTTC
>OX457033.1:39152460-39379894 GCA_949752745.1 Protula sp. h YS-2021
CATGCTCGCTTCAAGAAATTGGCAGCGATTGCAGAAGGTATCATCACAGAACAAGTGGATAATGCATTTATCAGCACCCCAACATATACGGCATACAATCCAGCGGATATTGAACATAACTTGCTGGAAGCCTATAAAGAATTGTTTACTAAGTTTGACGAACATGAGCGACAAGGCTGT
Source organism: Protula sp. h YS-2021 (assembly GCA_949752745.1). Lineage (NCBI taxonomy): Eukaryota > Metazoa > Annelida > Polychaeta > Sabellida > Serpulidae > Protula > Protula sp. h YS-2021. The sequence continues at coordinate 39,152,641 of OX457033.1, forward strand.
GGTTGGATATTGGATAACATACTGTACATTGAAGTACATACAGCTACGTTAGCGCCTCTGGAAGCAAACAGTTTTATCCCACTGCTGAAGGAAGTGAAGAATACAGGAGGCGTGTTTAACATTCAGAATAAAGACAAGTATTTCTTATGGTTCGTATTGGCTCACCTTCACCCTTCAACAAACAGCCACCTGTATCGCGTGAATCAATACAAAGCATTTGAGAAGGAGTTAAAGGTGGAGTGCATTACGTTTCCGACGCCGATTACTGACATTCCAAAGTTTGAAAAGGAGAATGGTGTGCCCATCAACGTGTTTGGATATGAATAAGATGTAGTTGTTCCGATACAACTTAGTCGAAACAGCAGTGCGAGAGATATCAACTTACATCTGATTAGCAATGACAAGAAAAGGCATTGCTGCCTCATCAAGAATTTCAGCAGACTTATGTGTTATCGATCAAAGCATAAGACTGCAGCTTTTTATTGTTTCAAATGTCTTCACGGGTTTGTGCGACAAGATCTTTTAGAGAAACATCGTGAAGTGTGTGGCAAGCATGGAACACAACGTTTATCATTCCCCGAGGAACTTTATATCAAGTTCAAGAATCTAGCCAAACAACAGCGAGCATCTTTTGTGATTTATGCCGACTTTGAATGTTTCACACAAAAGCATAAAGAAGGAGATAAGTATCAAAATCATCGTCCAAACAGCTTTGCCTATGTGGTTGTTAGTCAGTACGACACACGGAGACAATGTCTTTTTAGACCATATGGTGAATGAACGTGATCGTATTGTACGTGGTTTAGAGCAGCCAAAGGATATGGTGACGACCTGCGAAGACAATGAAAATCTCAAGAACGCCACTGATTGTTACATTTGTCATGAGCCTCTAGGAGCAGATTGTGTGGGAGATCATGGTCATATCAATGGCAAATATCATGTAGCCGCGCATAATGAATGCAACTTGCAATTTCGACTTAGAAAGGATCGACAGGGTTATAAAGATTCCTTTATCATTCCTGTGTTTTTCCACAATTTGCGAGGCTATGACAGTCATCTGATCATGGAGGAAATTGGAAAATTCAAAGATGAAACGATTACAGTCATTCCCAATACCATTGAGAAATATATTGCACTCACCACGAGCAACCTGAAATTTACTTACAGCTTTCGGTTCATGAGTACCTGTCTACAGAAGTTAGTATCCAAACTTGCCGCAGAAGGAAAAGATGTCTTCTACAACATGACCTCTCACATTCACGATAGTAACCAACAAGATTTGCTGCTGAGAAAGGGAGTGTACCCCTACGATTACGTGGACGAACCATCCAAGTTTGCTGAAACGCAGCTACCAACAAAGGATAAGTTTTATAGTCAGCTTAGCGAAAGGGACATTAGCGATGAGGATTATGCTCATGCGCAGAAGGTGTGAGATACATTCAACTGTACTACATTCGGTGAATATCACGACCTGTACCTGAAATCAGATGTGCTACTGCTAGCTGACGTTTTTGAAAATTTTCGTCAAGTATGCCTCAACACGTATGAATTGGATCCTGCCCACTACTATGCAGCTCCAGAACTGTCGTGGGATGCTATGTTAAAAGCGACAAAGGTGAAGTTGGAATTGATCAATGGCATCGACATATACCAAATGGTTTAGCAAGGCATACGTGGAGGAATATCTGTGATCACACACAAGTATGCGAAAGCAAATAACCCCTACGTAGCAGATTGCAATTCTGAGATACCAAACAACTATCTGATGCACCTCGACGCAAACAACTTGTATGGCTGGGCTATGTCGCAAAGCATGCCACAAAGAGGATTTATGTGGATGAGCGAGCCAGAACTTTCATTACACCTACATCATGGTCAAGTACCCCAATGCCAAGTTGTTGTTTAGCCACACCAACACTCTATGGTATGACATAGAATCGGAAGATATCTACAAGGAGATGCAGCAAGATGCTGACCTGTTCGACACAAGTGACTATCCGTCAGATCACTTCCTACATTCCAAAGTGAACGAAAAGGTGCTTGGGAAAATGAAGGATGAGACGGAAGGCATCCCCATTGAAGAGTTTGTTGGACTCAGCCGTGTGATGGGAAACAAAAAGGCATCACTCGAACTTGCCAAAAACGCATTGAACATATGCAGTATAGAGACAGTTTGTTTAACCAAACTCAAACGATGGCTACAGGACACACTATTCGAAGTCATAGTCACGAGCTTTTCTCAGAGACGTTGAGGAAAGTAGCCCTCTCCCCATATGACGACAAGCGATACGTGTTGAATGATGGCTATTCCACCTTGTCACATGGACATTACAAGGCTACGTTATAAAAGGGGGAGGTGCTCCAACGTAAGAGTTATTTTAGGTGTGAACATTGAAGCGTTAACATGGAACTTGGAAGTCGTAAGAGATCTGCAACTGATATGGATACTCTTGTTGCTATAGTCAAAGACTTAAAACTTAAAAATCCTACCACTACCATCAAGAAATTGAAAGTGGAGACGACGACACCACCACAGTCGTGGGATGGAATGCTTTCTCTAGGAAATGGAAAGTACATTAAAATTATGAAACAAAGCAATGAAGGAGTGGTGAACATTCGCAAGTACCTCAGAGAATGGAAAATGTTGAAGAAGCAAGTGAAAGAAGTGGATAAAAGGCTTCGAAGACAAGAAGACAGCTTATAAAAAGGCATGATCATCATTAATGCACTCGTGTTTAACGGTGGTACTTACCTCGCTGTAAATGATATGAATGAAGTGATAATAAATTCTGCTTATGGGTTTAAAGCATACCGCTTAAACCTGGGTTTGAACGTAGACTTGAAAATAGTTGAAGTGTTAGTGATTGGACCATATTCTGACATACGTGTTAGATTCTGCTTATGGGTTTAAAGCATACCGCTTAAACCTGGGTTTGAACGTAGACTTGAAAATAGTTGAAGTGTTAGTGATTGGACCATATTCTGACATACGTGTTAGATTCTGGAAAAATCTTTTACAGGATTATCCAGAGAATTATGATAGAGTTGTGTCAGATACTCCATATTCATCATTAATTGACTTTAATCTGAAGAATTGGTGCGCAGTCTTACGATTCCTAGAAGCTAAACAACATCCACTCTTCACCATCTTGCGAGCATGAAAACGTCATTGCAGACAAGGAGACAGCTCATAGTTGATCTGACTGTTGAACGAGATGGAAGACTATTTGTTGGATTATGAACCCATTACAAATGGATTCTCATACCTAAGAAACTTATGTGATGACATTGTGCTAAAATATTTTGGAAAGTATATCATTCTATCACCCGACGAACAATCCGTGTTGAAAGACTATCTAGAGAAGTTGAGGATGCATGGCTTTCTCCTTATACTCTCAGAGGATTTAGAAGTACGTGTGACTGAGAACCGTTTAGACGTGTTTGTACAATTTCGCCAATATGACGAGCTTGCAGAACGCTACGACTACATCATCCTCAACACTGTGGAATGACACGCTCTGTCACAAGCATTGGGTTGGAAAGAATCTGACGCTTGAATTCAAAAAGGAACGATTGCAACTCATGCGGGGTACCAAGTCCAATGAGCTGACACCCCATGCGGGTTATGGTGATGGACATAGACATGAATGAACATGGATATGAACTGAAACTGTCTGAACATGAAGATGTTAAAATAATAAAGTTTGGTAATGGACAGTGTTATGCTAGTTTTCATAGGATTTACAAACGTGGGTGTAATGTGTTGATACATATATTAATTTAGATTGGTATGAATGGCATTCGTTTATTAATGTATTGAATGCATTTGTGAAAAAGTTTAATGTTAAACATATTTGTTGAAATGTAAAATAATTGTTGAAATATAAATAATGTATAACACAATAAAAAAGAATGTTGTATAAAACTGTCTTGTTTTTATTTACAATGTTTATAATAAAAAAATTGACAATTACCAACAACTTAACTAATACAACATCAATAAAATAATGGTTTATAATGTCTATATACAAAATCCTTTACAACAAAATCACCATCACTTCTTAATACATCAATGATTTCAAAAGGACTATGTCCTCGAGCTCTTTGAATTATATAATACACACAATAAACTCCACATGTAGATGATATTGGTGTTTGTAATGGAACTGAATTATAAATGAAATTAAACTATAAAAACTTATTCAAACGACTGTCTATAGGTAAAAGTCCATAAGAGTCATAATATTCTGCAGGGTGTTTGTCATAATATACATAATATACCCAATGCTCTCCTGGCTCATCATGATCGTCTATGTTGATGACATAGGCACCGCGTTGTGAAGATGGTAACTTGTCCATGGAAAACACACCTTGAAACAAGTCATTTGTCGCGACAGCATGGGACAGTATGGCCTCTGTCTGCTTCGTGTTCATGGCTGGTAGTCGAATTGAATGCTACGATTTGCACTTATTTCAATGATGTTATCAAAACAGCATAGACTATAACATTAACTGTATTTTTCAAGGCACCGGCAAAATTAATTTCTAACCGCAAATTCTCATGTTTGATAAGGGCGTAATGATCATCACTATCATAATCATGTGTTTAGTCGAAAGAAAATAAAGCATAACCTCTAGGCCAATGTTCCCGTTTTACGATTGCACTTTTCTCACCATTCAATCTATCAAAAGATTTGTAAAGAGTTTCGAAAGCGTCAAGATATTTACCCCGATTGATGTCAAGCTTGAGAGGTTTGGATAGGACTGGTTCACCATCAGTGTAAAGTTTCATGTAGTTAAGATCAAAATTTTCAAAATTGTATGGATTTCTCAATACTGTTCCAGAAAGGATTCATTATAAACCAGTCCAATGACAATACGTTTGGTAATTGGCCTAAAACGATGTTATCTTTCACAAAAGATTGAAATCCTGCTGGAATGGCTAAAATTTTACATACTTTTCTAGTAACAGGAAACTTAGCAGGATTTTTTATCAATGCATCTCTTTGTCCTAACTGAATGCCTGAACTAACAATCACCTTGCGAATGGTTAAAAACGCATCTCTCACTTCTACTTTAAAACCATTATTTACAGCCATTAATATATATTCATCTTTTTGCTATGTAAACGCAATTCCATACTAATACCATTGGTAAGATACTGATCCTGCTCAAACGAATATACCCTTATACCGCCTGTAAGCATAAAATCACGGCTAAGACGCGTATGCAAATAACGATTACGTAAGCCATTATTTCTTGCGTCACCTATATCACCACTCTCAAGATTTACATGAAAACCTGATACATAGCTTTCATGATTAGGCCTTTTCACATCATGAGCATTCATTGACCCAACAGTATCTTTATAGATGAGAAGCGCTCAGAATGGAGACTTTCTTCCGAGTCATGAATGAGCTGAGATATGATGCTCGAATAACCATGGGTGTTGTTACTATGTGATACCAATCGATCATTTAGAAATAATTCAATATTGGACCAAAACCCATTAAACAAATCATTGATACATGATACGTTATCATCTGCACCACACGGTGTTCCATCAGCCTTTACAATGCTGCATACAATATAGAGTCTACTGTTCTTTAAATCTAGATATTCTTCTGTACTCGCGGGAATGTTGAATTCTATTACAGCGCCCTCTCTAATGGTAGTCAGTGGTTGATAGTCTATATTATAGCTTTTTTCTACAGCGGTTTGCGTTGGTGGTATGTGAAACCATTCCAATGGAGAAAGACTACATTCACAAGAATGATTATGAATTAAAGACATGTTTAAATAATATCTTTCTTATGTTTTGTTGATGTTATCCGTTTAGCTGCCTTTCGCCTTCTGACAGGTTTTGTTGGTTGCGCTCTCGTTTGTCCTCCTAACACATCACCACTCACACTCGACCTGTAACATCTTTTGCAACATCTTTTGCAGCCTTTTTAAGATGTGGTAAAACGATTTAGCCCCTGCCTTAAGCAGTGGATTTTTGCAATTCTTCATTTATTGCAGTGCATATTTCAGGTATGGATCTGTAGTAACCATATGGAATGGCAACTTGATAAAATACTGCTAATGATGATGATCGATAATGAAGAGTATATTCTATTCCTGGCCCCATTGTCGTCAATGTGTGTGGGTATTGAATTTCAGCTAAGGCTACTTCATATTTTCCCTTAAAATATGATGTACGAGGTAAACGAATTTGATAAGTAGAAGCCTTGTTGTTGGGATAATAGTTGATACTAGCATTGCTGGGTAAAATAATGTAAAAACTCCATAACTCCATAATGGCTAAATAGTTTATGTGCTGTAGATAGACTGGATGGGAAAATACATTACTTCATGTTTGACACACGTTATCCACACTGTCTACATGATCTACATTGCTGTCTAAATTGCTATCTACATGATCTACATTGTGTCTACTACTTCTGGAAACAACCTATGTTGACGCTGGTGTATCTCTTTTGTAATATCTTCACGAGTTGTCTTTTTGCCAAAAACAGTTTTTGGAATATTAGCGTCTATAATTTCCTCAATAAACTGCTTCCAACCATGTTTTGGTTCTCGTCGTTCTTTTCTTCTTGTAGCAACCAATGCTTCTTTCAACAAATCAATAATGTTGGAATTCGTGATGACATTACCCGTTTTTAAAACAAGTTCATTTTTATTTGTCCATCTCGTACCATATTTCTTAAGTTCTGCTAGAAGTTGTGTTAGTTTTACATGATAAATAGGTTGAAAATGGTTTAGAAACTGTTGTGACTTTTCTGATTTTTCTGCATTGGATGATGTAACAGACTTTTGTTGCTGTTGTTGCTGTGACTGAATTGTTCGTAAATGACGACCAAGAACTTAAGATATTTCTATTGCTTTTCCAAGAGTTTGTTTTCCACGTAAAAGTTTATTCACTTTTTCTTTGATTCCACCATCTTTTCCCTTCTTTTCTAACAAGATTTTATATTCATATTCAGGAATGAGGACCATTTTCAAAGTATATTTCATTTTTACAGCAACTGAGCTAACAAGGGTAATGCAAAGTTAGCAAAAGCTCCAATGAATCCTCCTTTCTAATTAAGCAACTTCTTTTTTCTTCGAAGTGATATCTTCTTATCTGCCAGTGTGCGTAGGTATGACGTTAACGCTTGAATTCCTTATAATTTTTTGAGCTTAAGGGCAAATGTCCTCGCAATATATTCAAACAAATTTCAAACAAGCTAGTTAATTCCTCCTTGGTAGCTTGTTGTAGCAAGGATTTACGTCACTTAGGCCCGCTGCGTGCAAGAAAGTGAAGAAAAGGCTGATTAGTTTGAATACGTTTAGATATCTTGGATGCGAGTGGTCAAGTGACTTTGTTCTTGTTTATACGCTACTTTATCAACATATATATATAATATCCATCTTTTGGTGAAATGCCTGTACGAATGCGTAGTTGATCATTCATCTTTGGCTTCAAATCAATGAATAAATAGCCATGAGGTTTGCTGGTAGCATCTTAATAGCCTTCTATGAGAAATTGAGATTTTCCAGGATACATTTGTCGGGCTAATATACTTATTTGTTGACTGTTTCTAGGATTTTAAAACAGAATGATGTAATGTATATTCAAACTAATATTTCGCATTTCTCTACTATGACGGAACAAATTATGCACAATAAAAATAATGCTCAGATTCTGATGACTGCTGCCAACACTAAGGAGACGTGTCATACGCTCATCACTATGACATTTGGTCACTAAGTCATCCAAAAATGATGAGTAAGTTTTTTTTTCGGGTTAAAGCGCTCTTCACCGGCATCTGGAAAGACTTGGTAAAATTCCACACCTTTTATTCCCTTGTACAAAGGCTAATCTGCAGCATAGAGCCATAAAATGGTTTTTGGAGAGGGTTTAATTAACTGTTGTTCTAGAATTTTGCAAACTAGAGAAGTTTTACCACTACCTGTAGGTCCAGAGACCAAACATGTGAATGGATGCTTCATTTTTGGAATGTCTGTTTCTTTCACCCAACTGTTAAACTTCTTTGTCCAACCTAACCACTTAACAACTTTAGCACCTCGTCTTTTTCGCGTTTTTAAAACCTTTTCAATTCTGTAGACAGATTCAATATTTTTCGTCACTTTCTGCAGTTCTTCTTCATAGAAATGTCCATCAATATCTTCGTCCAAAAAGTCTTTCACACGATGCAAGTGTATTCCTTGCTGCTTACAAAGATGTGTGATAATGAAGACTTCTTGCATCCACTTTATATATTAATCCCATTGAAACACATATGTCATGTGGGAAATGCAAACCTGATCACCAATTTTAAATTTGTAGGGTTTTTTCTTCTTCCTTGGTTTCAATTTCAATTTGTCTACATATTTCCATACTTTAGATTCATTTTCCTTTCGAATATCTGCAGGAGCATACTTATTAGGGAAGGAGCCATGAGGTCTATGGTTGTAATTGTACACTAAGTCTGGAAGGATGTCCATATAGCGATAAGTTTGATTATGTAGGAAATATCGATACATCATTCCCTTTAGAGTACGAATGACTCTCTCAGCAAACTTGGCTTTGGTTTCATTCTTTGTCGTATAGGCATGAATCCCCTCCTTCTTCAAAAATGCTTTTACACATCTGTTTTTAAATTCTGTTCCTTTATCTGACCTTAGCGTTCGTGGTCTTCTTTGTGTTTCATGAACAATTTTTTGGAAGGCTTGTATAACGCTGGTATGGGATATATTTGGTATTCTCTGCACACACAAATATTTGGAAAACACATCAAAGACAACCAATAAAAAGCGGGTATCATCATTATAGGGAGCTATGTTTCCCATGTCAGCTAAATCAATATCCCACATGTCATCCATACCATGTATAATGACATGTTGCCTTTTAAACCTGTATTTTACAGGTTGTAGTAAACTGAATGCATCTTGATCTTGAAACCATTTCTTCACTTTGGAATGAGTGACTGGTTGATCATGTTCTTAATATATGATAAAGTTTGTAAGGACCAGCAAATGCCTCGGGTTGACCAGGTTTAAAGTAAATATTGGTTAAGTACTCTTTCTACGTCGACATATTAACACTAAATGATCACCACTTGTCAAAATATCTTGCATTTTGTTTTGCTATATAACTCAATCAATATGTTTTATAACTCAACCAACATATCTTACATCTTATAACTCAATCAACATATCTTACAAATCAAGTATTGATACAATGTTGTGAATAATTGGAGTCCATTGATCTTCTATGTACATTAACCAACTACTTAATTCATCAAATGTGATAGCATCTACACCATATTTCTCACAACGTTGATTTGCATTGTCTAACACTTTATCCAAATAAATGTAATAATTAGCTTCATTCCAGTATGTATGGACACATGTTCTTGACACTCTTCATTTTGACGAGCAGGACATACTTAACATGCAAATTTTTTTACAGCTAATAACATTTCTTCACAATATGGTTTTTGCACAATATATTGTCTCAATGTAATGTCGGCCATTATACTGCAATATAGACTAACCACTATCTCACTTCATTAAACAGTCTTGGATCAAATCGAGCAAAGTGATATGCCGCTTCCACATCAAACTCCTCAGCTTCGTCAGTGCCTGAAAACACACACTCTTTGATGAAATCCTCACGTAAGTTTGGCAAGTTTAACGTGCAATAATCAAGTTCCCAATAGATTTCAAAGTGTTGCAGTTGTTGTTGAACAGATCCAAATCGCGCCAGTTCACTCATCATGTAGTCCACGTGCTTCTCCTTGAAACATGTTTCTACATCCACCCTTGCTTCACATGTCCATATAACAGTTGAAAAACACGTCTGCACACTATGACGGTTGGCAAGCAAATGACTTCCCAAAAGTCCTACTCTCCAGATACTCTTAGTGAGCCACACTTGTTACAGAAGTTGTCTGGCTCACACAAATTACAATTGTACTTGTGGCAGTGACAATCATAATCCTCAACATATCCGTAAGCACAACAATATGCACAGGTAAGTCCAAGTTGATTTTGTACGTTCATATTCTCCAATTGAACTTCAGCCAGTCTTTTCTGACACTTCAGCCGTATGTCCTTTTGCAGTTTGATAACAGTTTTCTTATCATGACATTCCGTACATGACTCAGCCAGTTGAGTTGATGTTGAGTTGATGTTATCCATCTCCTGAAGCGCTGTCTCCCATTCACCATCATTCATGTTGATGTAATACTTGTATACTGTCCCTTCAAACAGTGAAGTATGCACAAAACTCTCATAGCGCATGCCTTGGAATGAAATGGCTTGAAGCCACTTCGTTTGCGTTAAGTAACGTTTGAAGCCAATGTTGTGTAAATTTTTCAAGTTCTGACACACAATCTTTGATAAGGATGGCGATGAAACAAGCCATTTTTCTCCACGTTTGATTCGAAGAAATAGCCCAAATTGTCCATGCTCCACAGTAATGTTTAAGTTCACACTAATTTTAAAGCTGCTTGTCTTCTCCATAGCTGCGCATTACATGATGACTTCACTTTACCCTACTCTTTTGTACCATCAAAAATTGCTCAGCTCCCTTTTCACTGTTCTTCAAACATTTTAAAAAGTTCTGAATTCGCTTCAACTAGTCCATTGTTGAATCGAACAAGTTCTGATACATTATCTGAAACATCATTATCATAATGTAAAATAATTCTAGCAGCTACAACTAGCATGAGGTCAACTGCCCAAATTGTATTCGCGTTGATAAATGCGTTGAATCAATGTTGTAAGTTAATGGTAAATGCAGTTCTTCACATTCGTGCAGAAACGAGTGGATGAAACGATTTCTTGGAATTGCCTTTCCAACAGCTTCCCCATATTTATGCAAATTCTTCATTTGCAAAATCCAATCCGATTCAAAAGCAGGAAGCTTTGAAAACACATAGTGAACAAAGTTCACTTTGAAGACATCATGCATGGTCTCTATACATCTGTGAAGAAGTAATGTTGGCATTGTTAATGTTTTGGTGAAAGCTAACACATTTATACGCTTAGATTTGGATTTTCTCAAACCAAAGATTATATAGACCCATCAGCATTCAAAAGATGAAGTTTTACTGATCGTTTTAGTGAAAGAATGGTTTAAATCGGTCAAGTAGTTGTAAAGTGACGCGCTGTTGGAGTTGGCCATATGACAAGATGAGGGGGTGCCATGGTATGCCATAGGGAGTCTGACGTCATCATGACGGTATGATAGACAGTTGGTAGAAGTGCCGCCTGGGGGTCCAATGATATGCCCTGGGGGGTCCCATGGTATGAACCGGGGGGTCCCATGGTATGACTCGGGGGTCCCGTGGTATGCCCTAGGTTGGTCCCATGGTATGCCCCGCAGGGTGTCTGATGTCATTATGACGTTACAGGTGGCGTGTAACCCCCACTTTTCAACTACTTGAAATGTAGAAATCCCTACTAAAACACAACAATTTCTTCAGCCACATCTAGGCTCTGTTATTTTTTTCAAAGTAGTTCTAATTTACAATACAAGTAGTATTTTCTCAGACTGCCAAGTAGTCGTTGGAATAAAAAGACATTTTATTATTATTATTATTATTATTATTATTATTATTATTATTATTATTATTATTATTAATATTTTAGTGGACGAGTAAAATGCCTTTTTGTAATAAACTTTTTCGATATTGTTTTGCAAAGAAACAGAAAAAACAAACAAACAAGCACAGAAACAAACATACAAATAAAAAAGCAAAATATTGGCGTGAGAAATTTTAAATATACGCCTGAGTCATACTGCCCTGAATCTTATCATATCAACGCAAAAGATTATCGATTAGATAACCTGTCAAAATCGTTTCAAGTATTTGACAGACATGAATTTAAAGTGAATTCGAGTTTTCTCTTTGTCTCTGTGTGTGTGCGTGTGTGTGTATGTGTGTTCAATTCAGTGCTTAAAAAACTTCACAACTGGAGAACATTACCCGTTAAATTTGGTTTAGGTCCCATTTTTCTGGCAAAAAAGTGTGTGTGGGGCGAGAGGAAGTTGTGGGGGCAGATGATTCGTAATTTATTCCCCACAGGTAGAACCTGTGTGATCGACCGCGTATCCGCCTCTCGGTCAGTCGGTCTGTCGGTCCGTCTGTCATCAAGAGCTTGTTAACACGATAACTTAAAAACTCCTGCAAGGATTTTCTTGAAACTTGGTATGTAGCTTCTATGGGACCAAACACAGATCGATATTGTAAATGGGCTAGGTTTGTCCAAGGAAAATGGACCATCTTAACGTAGAAAATTTCAGCTCTTGATTGACTATTGTTAACACGACATCTCAAGAACAACTGCAAAGATTTTCATGAAACTTGGTGTGTATCCTCTATAGGCACTAATAAGGATCGATATCGTCAATGGGTTAGGTTGGCTCAAGGAAAATGAACCAAATGCACTTTGCAATTTAAGAGCCAAATGCACTTTGAAATTTAAAAAAATCTGAAAATTATTTAGCATCAGAATGAGTTTGTTAACACGTTATCCCAAGAGCATCTGCAAGGATTTTGTTGAAACGTTGTGTGTATCTTCTATGGACACTAACAAGGATCGGTATTGTCAATGGGTCAGGCTAACCCAAGGAAAATAAGCCAAATGCATTTTGAAATTTACAAATCCTGGAAATTATTCAGCATCGGAATGAGTTTGTTAACACGATATCTCAAGAACAACTGCAGGGATTTTAATGAAACTTGGCATGTAGCTTCTATGGAAATAAGTACAAATCGGTATTGTAAATGGGCCAGGTTTGTTCAAGGAAAATGCATCAACTGGACTTGGAAAATTTCAGCTCTTGATTGACTAGTGATGGCCGTGTTTAACTGTTGGTGGGGGGGGGGGGTGGGGGGCGTGGGGGGCGTGGGGAATATGTCTGCTATGCACACTGCTCTAGTTTCTAAAATGTAAATTAAACCCAGAAACTATAGTTAAAAACAAATCTGGTCTCTTTTTTGTGGTGGTCTGTATTTAGAGATGGTCTCTATTTAGAGGTGGTCCCTATTTAGAGTTTGTCTTTGTTTTGAGACTATGAGAAAGCCAAATCTGAGGTGCAAATGACCGTGACGTCACTCAACCAAACAAGTACAACCCGGAGACATACAAGAGGCCTTCAGATCAAAATCTTTCAAATGCTTCCAGTGTGGGAAAGTTTTCAATAATGCACATAATTTAAATCTGCACGAGCCAAAATGTGGGCTCAAAAAAGTTTGGCATAAAAAGAAAACAAATATTGCGCCGAAACTTAAACGATTACATTAAAACATTTAATTTCATTCTTTGTTATTTGTTTACATGATTATCTGTGAACACAGCAAAACATATACTTACATAAATCTTTACACAGCATACGCATACACTACTTCCATTATTTTTGTTCTACAGAGTGGGGTGGGGTGGGTGGGGAACCCACGGGGGTACCCCCTGTTAATGACGTTAGAATGACGTCATTTACTATAGAAGTCTCCTTTTGTACTCTACTATTATTTTGCAAAGAAACAGAAAAAAAGCAAACAAAAACAGAGACAAACATACAAATAAAAAAGCAGAATATGGCGTGAGAAATTTTAAATACGCCTGAGTTATACTGCCATGAATGTTATCATATCAACGCAAAAGATTATCATGCATTCATCGATTAGATAACCTGTCAAATCGTTTCAAGTATTTGACGGACATGAATTTAAAGTGAATTCGAGTTTTTGTCTTGTGTGTGTGTGTGTGTTTGTGTTCAATTCAGTGCTTAAAGAAATTAACAACTGGAGGACATTATCCGTTAAATTTAGTTTTGATCCCCTTTTGGGGGGAGGGTCGGCGGTTGTGAGGGCAGATGACTCGTAATTTTCAAGATGGAAAGTAAACCTAGAAATAATGGTTAAAAAACAAATCTGGTAAAATCAACGTGCATTTTGGTGGGATGTCGGGGGGAGGGGTAGGAGGGAAAGGGGTACTAAACCCTGTAATGTGACTAGTTTTTTATATAATACTTTACTAGAGCCACAAACTACAGGGAAACCCCTTAAAATAAGGCCACTATCGCTGCAAGCAAACAGCGGCCTTCATGTGGAGGTGGTGTTTATTTAAAAGTAGTTTCTGTTTAGTTGTGGTGTCTATTTAGAGGTGGTGTCTATTTAGAAGTGGTATTTGTTTACAGGCAGTGTCTATTTAGAGGTGGTGTTTATTTAGAGGTGGTGTCTATTTAGAGGTGGTCTCTGTTTAGAGGTGGTCGCTATTTAGAGGTGGTGTCTATTGAGAGGTAGTATTTATTTAGAGGTGGTGTTTATTTAGAAGTGATCTCTATTTAGAGGTGGTGTCTATTTAGAGGCTGTGTCTATTTAGAGGTGGTGTCTATTTAGAGGCAGTGTCTATTTAGAGGTGGTGTTTATTTAGAGGTGGTGTCTATTTAGAGGTGGTGTTTGTTTGAGACTGTCCAAAAGCCAAGCCTGAGGTGCGAATGACCGTGACGCAAGCCAACCAGCGGCCTTAATTCGGATTTGGTTTGGTTGCAGACAGTCTTATCGACATCATTCTATGGTGTAGAAGGAATAAATAAATAAAATGTTCTGTATATGCAAATCTGACAAAGCCATAAGGAAATGAATTACAATAAATAGGAAATCTGCGCATGCGTTTATAAAATAATAAATAAAATGCGCATCAAAAACATCATTTAGCTGTCATTAAAATGGAATACTATGAATTACATGCAATCTAGGTCGTGACTTTCAGAATGAAACAGGTCATCACATTGCAAAATCAAAGCGTCTATTTTCCAAGGACCAAGCTTCAAAATGTCATCAAGCAGTGAGAACAGATGCCATTATACAACAGATAGATACATCTGTATTCTGAAGAAAAGCAACATGATTTTTCGTAATCGGCTACTCACGTACCAGCCGATTACAACCCTTGTCTAAGTTTTTGTATTAAGAAGGGTGAGCGCTGAATGAAAATTATTCCCCCCACCCACACACACTTTTAAAGTAAACTGGAACTCCGCGCGGACCACGTCTGGCCTTAAAATTACCCCACTTCTCATTTTTTTTCTTTTTGGACACGCATGACAACACATACCAAGTGCCCCCTTCCCCCTTCACCCGGAACTAAGCTAAGGCTGGCGACACTAGGGCTAAACCTGTAACTCTCTCTCCAACTTTAATGATTAATGGGACTTAATTCAAAAGCAAACTGTGCATGCCGAAAACAAATAGAAAACCATAAAGCGTTGCTGTGTTTTGAGATTCGGTGAAAGTTGACGGTTCCATGGTATGTGTTGTCTGGCCGATACGGCTGTGTTCGTTATGACTCACAAGCGTGTCAGCTGGTACAGTCTTGTGGGAGAAGGACGCCGCACTCCCCTTCCTTCCTCCATGGTACTCATTCGCCTCCTCCCCACGAGCGATCACTCCCCTCCTCCCCTCAGGGACACTCACTCCCCTCTTCACCATACCGGCACTCACTCCCCTCCTCCACGGGAATGTTTGTTCGTGCAGAACTGGTTGAAAAGCTGGAAGGATTCGAGTCGATTACCCAAAACCGAGCCCTTTTCTGCATGCATAGACTTTAATCGATAAAGAATTAAAAGCAAAGGGGAGATCCCGGGGAAGGGGGTCGGAAGGAAGGGTACTCTCGAGAGTCATAACAAGCACAACCGTATCGGCCAGACAGCACGTAACATGGAACAGTAATGTGTGAGTGGTATCATTCCTTCTGTCGCTGAAGCTCCGTTCCCAAGCAGAAGGTCAAGGCTTGATAATGGCTTCTCCAAATGCATGGGTTACATTGAAAGAAACTTCAAGGGCATGCCGCATAACAGTGTGGAAATTCCACCGACGTTCTTGCCACCCAATCACGACCTACTTGTTCATAACTGACATCATTTTGTTCAGGGACGTCGAGTCCATATTTGTTTTCGGTGATTTAAGTGTTATAGAGACTGCCTGCGCAAGAGTCACCATTTCCCTTCACGGCCTGTCGATTCAGAATATCCAGTGGACTTTGCCCATTATTTTTTAAGAGATTAGGCTGTAGTGGTAGTGGTAGCACATTTGTGTATAGTAGAGTGTCATGCTTTGATGTGTCGTAGATGTAGTTCCTTTAACACCCCCAGCTTCTCTGTAGATGAAGTGCAAGGAAGCTACTAACAACTTATCCACACTCTCACCTAGGGTGGAACTAACCTGGACTGGTCAACCTACTTCTCGCCAAGTGGCCCCAAGAAGGATTGAAAACTTCCGGCCACACCCCGGGCAACTGCTTTTACTGGCATGCCAAACTTTGTCGAGGGGCGCAGTGTCAGGAAGCAGTGACACTCTGATTACCCTGAGAGCACGGATGCGTATACCTACACCAACTTATACGAACGACAAATTCCGGGACAGACATGCCCAATGCCACTGCCCTTGGGAAGTCCTTTAGCAAAATAAGCTTATTACAACTCCATGACAGCACAACAAAGACAATAGCCCTCAGTCCCGTGCGCTCGAAAGAGAGAAGGTACTAAGAACCTCCCGGTTACATTTGGTTCATCGAATGTGAAAACGCTCCATAAAGAAGATCAACTCGAACAACTCCTATACGAAACATCTAGATTCGACATCAAGGTCCTAGTCGTGGCTGAAACGCATTGGACCGCAGAAACACAGGAGGCCTTTGAACAGGGAAGCTATGTCATTCCCCAATCCTTCAAAGACTTCTTAAAGAGACAAGGTGTCGCACTGGTAAGAGACAAAACCTTTGCTACATGTATGTCATCACACGAATGATTATCAGAAAGATTCGCTTGGAGATCATATATTAGAAGATTTCTACGATATGCTCCAGAACAAAATCAACTCCCTACCAAGAAAATATTCATATATGCTCCTAGGTGACTTCAACACGAAAGTAGGATGCGCGCAACAAGAATCCTGGCCTGAAGTAGTGGGAAAATACGGTCTAGGACAAGCCAACGACAGAAGTTTACAGTTGCTACAGTTCCGTGCAATCAATAACCTAATAATAGCAACACCCTATTCCGTCACAATAGGAACAGACATGCCACCTTGATTTCACCGGACTATAAGACATGTAACCAAATAGACCACATCATCGTTCAGGATAAGTGGAAAAACAAAGTAAAAATTGCCGCGCCTACCATTCAGCGGATGTTAGATCAGATCACTTCCTACTTTTAGCAAACATCCACTTACAACCAAGAAGATCTAAAAAGATGAAAAAGTCGCCTAAACGCCGACGAACCGATGTTAAATATGCTGAATGACATCTTCAACATAGTATGGAATACTGAACTAACTTCTAAAGACTAGGCTCGAATGCTGGTTACATCAAAACACAAGAAAGGCGACAAACTAGACCTGGCAAACTACAGAGCCATCTCACTGTTGTCAATTCCTGGTAAGGTATTTAGCCGGATTTAGCTAACTAGAATGAAGGCCAAAACAGAGGATGCCATCACGGAGAGCCAGTTTGGTTTTAGGCCAAACAGAAGTACAGTAGACCCGATCTTCATTGTACGGCAAGTCGTTGAAAAACCCAGAGAGCACAGAGTCCCCCTACACTTCAATTTTGTATACTTCAAAGCTTGATACAGTGTAGAGGAAAGCACTGTGGAAAATGATGCTAGCCATCTGTGTGGTTGCCAAAATAGTCGGGGTCATCGAAGCTCTGAACGAGGAAACAGAATGTGCGGTAGTTATTGATGGTCAAATCACTGACTGGTTTAAAGTAAAGATCGGACTACGACAAGGATGCCTCTTGTTCCCTACACTCTTCAACATCTGTTTAAAATTTGTGATGAAGGAACTAAAAGACCTGGATACATCCATGCAGTTGAATGACAACCTATCAGTAGACAACAGATACATGGATGACGCCACACTACTCTCAGTAGTTTTTGACAAACTAAAATTATCGACCGCCCAGCTTGAATCAGCATGCTAAAATGCGACATGAAAATAAATGGCGCTGAGTGTCAGATTATCTCGCCTGCGAGTGATAGCATCATGGAAGACGGTAAAGAAGTGGAGAAGGTTCAAGAATTTGTCTTCTTAGGTAATGTAGTATCAGACTGCTAAGCGGACGTCAAACAAAACGAAGAATCGCTCGTGCCTCGTCAGCCTTCTTCCGACTGCGAAAAGCCATATAGAGCAAGCGGGTTATAGGTAGCGCGCTCAAAACCGGCTTATACAAGGCCCTAGTACTACCAAGTCGAAAGACATGCGCAGAATAGAAGCCTTCGAAATGAGATGTCTCAGGGCAATACTCGGAATATCCCAAAGAGACAGCTATACGAAAGGCACTCCAGATAACTGAAACAATATTGGAAGGTACCAAGAAGAAACGCCTCCGTTGGGTCGGCCACGTCGCAAAGAAGCCGGTCGAACACATGGTGTACCAAGCATACAAACAAGAACCCAAGACCCAGTGGGAGACTGCCAAAGAAGTGGATAAGCCAGATTCGTGAAGACACCGGCCTCCCAGAAGCCACCGTAGAAAGAAATGCTTCAGACCGCGTAACTTGGAGGGGAAAATGTCATGGAGCTGCGATGGGACAACGTGCCCTAAGCACTTAACTAACTTTTTTAAGGCTAGTAAGAGATAAATCTTACGGTAAGATGGCCTCTTCTCCAAAGTGTTCTCGCCTCTCGTTGGACTAGGGGAGACGTTCGATCCCGAAGGATGCGAACGGAGATGGGGCGGAGGTTCTGGGGCGGTATTTCCCTCCAAATATAAGAAAAACCGTATTATGTCGAACATGTTGAACAACATGTTGAACATGTTCAGCACCATGTTGAACATGTTGAACAACATATATGTAAATAGGATCAAACGGTAAAATTTTTATTAGAATTTTACCGTTATCGTGAAACATGACGAAATTTATCTAATTTTTTGGGTTTTTTAAGTTAAAATTTTAGGATGTAAAAATTATGCTTCTAGCCACATATCCAAATAACCTATGACAACTTTATGTAAAAACTAGATATAAAACAAACTACTTTCCTTTCAGTTCAAGATATTAAACGACATAGTAGCCAACAACAACAATCTGGAAAAATGGGGAATTAAATTAGACAAAAATTGCACTGAATGTAATGTAGTAGAAGATAATTTCCACCTGTTCATAAATTGTCCTAAAACAGTGGCAATAATACGAAAAGCGTGGCAACTTCTTGGTCTTAAAGGCCTTGACGCTACTGAGTTTCTGTTAGGATCTTGTAACAACACTAAAAACCTTATTTTTCTTATTTTGAAATATCGAATATGGGATACAATTTAGCCTTTAATCATTCGACCTTCATGCATGAAGTACGCATGTACATGCAAGTAGATAAGATTATCTTAGACGACGATAAATACCATAGGGATGGGGATCGTGGTCCATCAAGGACAATTGAAAAACGGATCTTGCTTTCTTTTCTTTTTCTTCGTATCTCGTAAATGCATACCTACATTAGTCAAATCATATGTAGGTCCCAAAAAGCCCTATGACACTTCTGCACACGTCTTGTGTTTCATGTCTGCTTTTTCTTCCAAATGTTACTACATCATAGATGCTAGTGAATTTATAGACATTTGTTAAAATATTGTCTGGGTGCTGTAAACTGTGTGTCTGCAAAAGGTTGCTGAAAGGTTTTTGGTGTAAATGTGTGAGTAATTGATGTGACGTACAGTGTCTTCCTTTTCAATAATAAATAAAAAAAAGGTATAAAACTAGATCAAACGGAAAAATTTTGATTCCAATCGGTTAAACATCATGAAAGTTATCTACTATTTTTGTTGTTTTTTTTTAAGTTAACATTTTAACATGTAAAAAATATGCTTATAGCCACATATGCAAATAGCCTATGACAAATTTATGTAAATACTATAAAAAATTTTGATGAAAATCGGTGAAACATGACGAAAGTTATCTACTTTTTAAAATAAAAGTAACTTAAAAATTATGCCTATAGCCACATAGGCAAATAACCTATGATCAGTTCATGTAAAAACTAGATATGAAAATTTTCCACTCTAAAAGTAGATAGTGTAAAATTCCCCAAGTCTAAAAATAGATGTTCTCACTATGGCTACGCTGCCTATTATGATCCGGGGTCTTCACCTAGTATGGTCTAGGGTTGTGTCGCTGAGGGGTTCTGACGTCACGATGATGGACTGGTAACAGACAGAAAATGGGTGGGGCTTCATTGTCTTTATTGATATTATTGGCTTTTCATTGGTAACGTGATTCATGACGTCACGATGATTGACGGCAGTAGAACTCTTGTTTTCCCCTACTCCTTCTTCATACTTGTCGACGTTTCTATCTGGATAACTACAAGATATTTCAAAATATTTAAATAATCGTATTTTTCAATCTGTTAAATTCAAGCTGAAAAGTCAGGTACCCGTTGTCTAGAACTAACCAGCAATCTGGCTAACCAGTATTAGGGTTTCTGTGAGACTCTCTTAAAATTAATATATACCTGCCTTAAGTTATTAATTTTAGATATTTGAAAACACTCCAATGTACAATTTTAATCTTATTGCAACAATATCTGGAGGGTTGGAGGTTTGGAGAGGGGTATAGGGTAGAGGTGATGGGTAAAGGGTTCAAAATAATCACTGTCTGTGCATATAACTGAAAGGATCCCTGATAAATTTTTGTCGAGACAAATTTTATTTGTTTCCAGTTCTTTCTTTAGCTTTCACCAGCGTTTACCCAACGAATTTGCTTGATATAAGACCTTGAAGAAAGTTTAAAATACATTTTCACAATAGAACTCTTTTGGTTTGAGAAAATAAAATAACCGAAAGAAAAAGAAAATAAATAACACGCAGATAGTAAAGATTTCGAACAGTGTTTTTGCAAAGTTACGACAGGTGTACAAAGGAGTGCGCACTTGCGAGATATTTCGCTGTTTTTGCAGCTGAGCTCACAGGGTTTTGAAACGTTAATTTGGCTTATGTGACTCTGATAAACTCCCGTCTATATAGGACACCGCAGAGGGGACTCTCCGGCAACAATGTTACCATGGTAACATGAAAATTCGGACTTTGGCAAAAGTGTTAATATGGCAGCATGAAAATGTGGATTTGGGCACCATTATTGCCATGGAAACATGAAACTGTGTCAACAGCCAGGAGAATCCCGCCTCCCACACCAAACACCTTACATATACGACGTATATTGCCTGGAGGTGAATATTGTACCGTAAACTAAAAAATATCTCAAATTCCGAAAATAACAATCAGAACCATACAAATCTGCCCATTGTAGAATTTTCGTGCTTTAATTAAAATACTTAATATTTTGTAAAATTCAACAAATTATTGATTTAGTTTTAAAAATGAACATCAAGATACTTTTGATCAGAACGTCTCGTGGGTTCAATCTTCTTGATCAATTGTCTTAATCAATTTCCTAATAGTAGTGTAGAAATGAAAGTTATCCTGACGTCACTTTTTGCTCTAGAACTATCATTTGAGTCACGTGACCAAACCCCTATGACATACTATGGCCGGACCCCCCCCCCTCCCCACACACACAGGACATACTATGGAACGATCCCCCCAGGAGAGCCAAATTCAGCCACATCAGCAAAAAAGGTAGTTTGAAAGTGTCTGAGTGGTGTAAAAGGATGGGTCAGACCAGTTTCCAGCCATTGATGCAACAACAATGGCAGCCAGTTCAGTAAGGTGTCATAGGCTATTTGCATAGGTGGCTACAACTTTCGCAATGTTCAATCGATTTGAATGAAAAGTTTACCGTTTGATTCAGTTTTATATCTAGTTTTGTGATAGGCTATTTGCATAGGTGGCTATAACTTTCGTCATGTTCAACCGATTTGAATGAAAAGTTTACCGTTTGATTCAGTTTTATATCTAGTTTTGTGATAGGCTATTTGCATAGGTGGCTATAACTTTCGTCATGTTCAACCGATTTGAATGAAAAGTTTACCGTTTGATTCAGTTTTATATCTGGTGTTGAAAGAGGGAAAGAGCACACCATTCAAAGATGTGTTCAATTGGCAAGCCCAGTCAAAGATGTGTTCGAATGGTAAGCCCATTTAAACACTTGTTCTAATTTTCTTTGGAAAACATATTATGGTATTGTTCAACAACTTTCCCACATGTTAGTGGCATAACCTGAGAGTATAAATGTGTAAGTGTTAGCTTTTACCTGCTTTGTGTGTTAACAATGCAAACATAATTTCTTCACAGATGTGCAGAGACCATAGATGATGTCTTCCAAGTGAACTATGCTGACTATGTGTTTTCAAAGCTTCCTGCTTTTGAATCAGATTGGATTTTGCGCGTGAACAATTTGCATTTATCCATTTACCAGGGACGACTTACGACATTGATTCAGCATTTATCAACGCCAATACAATTTGGGCAGTTAACCTCATTCCAATTGTGGCTGCTAGAATTACTTTACATTATGATTATGTTGTACACCACAGTTTCGATGTGATTGAACTACATTCAAGATTTATTGGAGAATGTCAAAATTGGAATAGCAGATCCTGACTTTGACTTTGAATCTGCGCTCTTTTCTATCCGCATTGATGTAGAAGTATACTTTCGCGTTGTTGGTTATTTAAGAGATTGTTGTAGAGAAGAAGAAACTGAGCAGCTCTACACAGATCAAGTAAACCTTTTAACAGCTTTAACGATATAGCAACAACCTTTTAACAACTTAGAACATATGGCAATGTTTTTCTTTCTAGCAAGTCTTATATGAGCTGTTTCAAAGTGAAAAAAAAAAGAAAATGATAGAAGAAGTGGCAGAAATTTTAAAACAAGCTTGCCATGCTCATCACTATCCTATTACAGGAAGAAACAAACATGTCAGTGACGGAATAAACAAAGAAACAAAGTCTTGGTGAACATTATCAAACTTTGAAAAAAAATACAACATGGAGAATGTGTTATTATTTAGTGGTCATAAGGATGTTCATTCAAAAATGTTTCTAACACGACTTGAAAAATATGGGCATACGTTCAACTCGACTGAAGCTCTATATCAACATGAGAAAGCAGTTTTTCATCACCGTCAGGATATTGTTTCAGCTATTGTTTCATGTAGAAATGGATATGAAGCGAATCGTATAGCTAAAGTGATAAAGCCATGTCCTTTGTGGCATACAGTGAAGATAAGCAAAATGCAAGATGTTTTGTATGCAAAATTGAATCAGTGTACATTATTTTGCAAAAAGTTAAAAGAATGTCAAGATAAGACTTTATTTGAAGCAACTTATGATCGCTGGTGGGAAGCGTGTATTAAACAATTATCATCTCCATCATATCCTGGTAAGAATAGAATGGGAAAGTTGTTAGAAATTTTGTGTGAGGGGGTATAAAAAGTTGTGTTATGTGACTGGTTTACCTGACTAATACTTCTGCAACAAGTGTGGTTGGAGAATTTTCATTTGCTTACCAGCCGTCATAGTGTGCAGGCGTATTTTTTAACAAATATATTGAAATGTGAAGCAAGGATGGATGTAGAAACGTGTTTCAAGGACAAGTACGTGAACTACATGATAAGTGAACTGGCACGTTTTGACTGTTCAACAACAACTGGAACACATCAACATCTATTGGGAACTTACTCATTCCACGCTGAACTTGACAAACTTACCTGAGGATTTCATCAAAGAGTGTGTGTTTTCAGACGATGGCAGGGCTGATGAGTTTGATGTGGAAGCAGCATATCACTTTGCTCGATTTGATCCAAGAGAGAGTGTTTAATCTATATTACAGTATAATGGCAGACATTACATTGAGACAATATATTGTGCAAATAGCATATTGTGAAGAAATGTTATCACCTGTAAAACAATTTGCATGTTTATTATGTCCTGTTTGTCAACATGAAGAGTGTCAAGAACATAATTGTCATTTCACATGTATCTATACATATTGGAATGAAGCTAAATATTATATTCATTTAGATAAAGTGTTGGATAATGCAAATAAACGTTGTGAGAAATATGGTGTAGATGCTATCACATTTCACGAATTAAGTAGTTGGTTAGTATATATTGAAGATCAATGGTCTTCAGTTATTCACATCATTGCATCTATACTTGATTTGTAACTGTAAGATATGTTGATTGAGTTGAAAGATATGTTGATTGAGTTAAAAGATATGTTGGTTGAGTGATAAGATATGTTGATTGGAAATAAAATGGTATGTTAAGAAGTGCTCATCATTAGTGTTAACATGCCGACCTGGAAAGACTACTTAACCAATATTTACTTCCAACCTGGTCAACCCGTGGCATTTGCTGGTCCTTACAAACTTAATCACATATTACGAAAACATGATCAACGTGTCACTCAGTCACAAGTGAAGAAATGGTTACAGGATCAAGATGCATTCAGTTTACTACAACCTGTAAAATACAGGATCAAAAGACAACGTGTCATTACACGTGGTATTGATGACATGTGATATATTGATTTGGCTGATATTGGAAACATAGCTCCCTATAATGATGACATCTGCTTTTTACTCATTGTTATTGATGTGCTTTCCAAATATTTGTGCAGCCAATACCCAACAAATCACATACCAGCGTCATACAAGATTTACAGAAGATTTTATTAACAAACACATCAAATACAACGAACTCTAAGGTCAGATAAAGGAACTGAATTTAAAAATAGATGGTTAAAAGCATTTTTGAAGAAGGAGGAAATTCATGCTTATAGCACAAAGAATGAAACCAAAGCCAACTTTGCTGAGAAAGTCATTCGCACTCTAAAGGGAATGATGTATTGGTATTTCCTACATAATCATACTTACCGTTACGTAGACATCCTTCCAGACTTGGTGTACAATTACAACCTTAGACCTCATGGTTCTCTCCCTGATAAGTATCCTTCCGCATACATTCGAAAAGAAAACGAATGTTTGTATGTAGACAAATTGAAATTGAAACCGAAAAAGAAGAAAACCTATAAATTTAAAATTGGTGACCATGTTCGCATTTCCCACATAAAATATGTGTTTCAACGGGATTATCACATAAATTGGACGCAGGAAGTCTTCATTGTCACTCATCGTTGCAAGAAGCAAGGAATACATTTGTATCGTGAGAAAGACTTTTTGAATGAAGATATTGATGGTCATTTCTATGAAGAAGAATTGCAAGCTGCTACAAAAGATATCGAATCCATCTAAAGAATTAAAAAGGTCTTGAAAACACGAAAAAAACGAGGTGTTAAAGAATTATTTGTCAAGTGGTTAGGTTGGGCAAAGAAATTTAAGACTTGGGTGAAAGAAACAGACATTCAAAAATGAAGCATCCCTTCTAATGTTTGGTCTCTGGACCTACAGGCAGTGGTAAAACTTCTCTGGTCAAGGAAATTCTAGAACAAAAATTATATATTAAACCCTCTCCAAAAACCATTTTATGGCTCTATGCAGCATATCAGCCTTTGTACAAGGGAATATGATATTGAAGAGCGCTTTAACCCGAAAAAAAAACAAACAAATGTAGCCTGGAAGATCTCAGTTTCTCGCAGATGCCAATTAACCTGCTACAAGCAAACCTCATCGCTATTTATTCATTGTTTTGACACCAAAGACAAATGATCAACTGCGTATTCGTACAGGCAATTTATCAAAAGATACAAATTATGTATATATTGATAAAGCGGTGTATGAACAAGAACCAAGTAATTTAGCCATTCGCAGTCAAGATGTCTAAACGTATTCAAGCTAATCAGCCTTTTCCTCACTTGCTCCCACGCAACGGGCCTAAATGACGTAAATCCTTGCTACAACAAGCTACCAAGGAGGAATTAACTAGCTTGATTGCAATTTGTTTGAATATATTCGGAGGAATTTACTCTTAAGCTCAAAAAGGTGTAAGGAATTCAAGCGTGAGCGTCATACCCTACGCACTCTAGCAGATAAGAAGATATCACTTCGAAGAAAAAATAAGTTGATCAGTCAGAAACCAGGATTCATTGGGGCTGTTGCTAAATTTGCATTACCCTTGTTAGCCCAACTGCTGTTAAAATGAAGCATACTTTGAAAGTGGTCTTCATTCCTGAATATGAATATGAAATGTTATTAGAAAAGAAAGATAGTGGAATTAAAACAAAAGTGAATAAACTATTACGTGGGAAACGATCTCGCGAAAGGCAATAGAAATGCCTCAACTACCTGGTCATCATTTACAAGCAAGTCAATCGCAACAACAAAAGTCTGTTCCATTATCTGAAAAACCAGAGAAATTATTATTTCTAAACAATTTTCAATCTATTTATCTTGAAAAACTAGCACAATGTTTAGCAGAACTTAAGAAACATGGTACAAAATGGACAGAGAAGAATGAACTTGTGTTGAAATCGGGTAATGTTATCACCAATTCCAACATTGTTGACTTGCATTGGTTGTTACAAGAAGAAAAGAACGAGGAGAACCACCACATGGTTGGAATCAGTTTATCCAAGAAACTGTAGATGCTAATATTCCAAATTATGTCTAATAAAAAGACAACCCGTGAAGACATTGCAAAAGAAATGAAACAGCGTCAACAAAGACAGTTTTTTTAAGGATGGGAAAATTTATGTTGTTGTCAAGAAAATGAAACGAAAACTACAAATCATATTCCTCTAAAAATAAGATGTGCAAGTGCTTGTTGTGAAGGAGAAGTAATAGACAGCAACACTGTAGACCATGTGAAACACCATACACGCCGCAGTATGAATGGCGCGCGCTATGCCCAAAGTTATGTATATACACATCCATTCCGTCAACGCACATATACAGTTTAGTCATCATGGAGTCAAAAAGTTTTTACATTACTTTACCCAGTAATGCTAGTATGAAGTATTATTCCAACAATAAGGCTTCTACTTATCAAACTTGTATGCCTCGAACCATCTATCCGAAAGGAAAATATGAAGCGGCCTTAGCTGAAATTCAATATCCACATACATGGACAACAATGAGACATGGAGTGGTCTATCACATTCATTATCGAATATCATTAATTGGTACGTTTCATGAAAATGTCATTCCACATGGTTACTACAGATCCATACAAGAAATATGTACTGCAGTCAATGAAGAATTAGAACTCTCTTTAGATGCAAGCTCTATTCGATTAAAGTATGATAAAATTAGACGAAGAGGTTTTCTTATTTTGAGAGATAATTATGAAATTGTCTTTTCTACTGGATTAGCTGAGATTTTAGGATTTATACCAGATCAATGGCATAGACAATCTGGCCCTGCTGAACATAAAGCAGATGTGAAACAGGGATTTTATACATTTTATGTGTATTGCAGTATTTGTGAACCACAAGTTGTG
Organism: Protula sp. h YS-2021; assembly: GCA_949752745.1. Taxonomy (NCBI): domain Eukaryota; kingdom Metazoa; phylum Annelida; class Polychaeta; order Sabellida; family Serpulidae; genus Protula; species Protula sp. h YS-2021. The sequence continues at coordinate 39,180,000 of OX457033.1, forward strand.
GGAGATTATTATGTTCCTTTACTACGTTCTGTTTCCATTAAAGGTGATGATGGTGATATAATTATGAAAACTTATGAAGAACCTCATTATGTTCCTATGAACAGATCCAAATTTGACACAATAGAAATGAATATTAAGGATGGCACAGGACATAATGTCACATTTCAAACTGGAAAGTTGATCTGTAAACTTTATTTTCGACCAAAAGCATTATGAAAGCTTACACACACGATCCATCTGCATATCACAACCAAGTGGGCGGGGAATTACCAGGATTCAGAGGAGCGCGAATACAATATGGCGATGGCATTGGTTCAATATTGGCTGCAAAAAATGTCGCGAAAGCTGTTAGGGGCCGCGTTGCACAGCATGTGATTGGTGAATGTGTTATGAGGAAAAGAGAGTGCAACCTACGAAACGTGCCAGAAGACGAAAAGCAGCCAGACGTATAACATCAACAAAACATACAAAAGACATTTTTTGAAAATGCCTTTAATTCATAATCAGTCTTGTGAATACAGTCTTTCTCCATTGGAATGGTTTTACATATCTCCAACGCAAACTGCTGTAGAAAATAGTTATAATGTAGACTATCAACCACTGACTACCATTAGAGAGGGCGCTCTAATAAAATTGTACCTTTTTACAAGTACAGAAGAATATCTAGATTTAAAGAACAGCAAAATTCATATTGTATGTTGCATTGCAAAGGGTGATGGAACACCGTGTGGTGCAGATGATAATGCATCAAGCATCAATGATTTGTTTAATGGGTTATGGTATAATATTGAATTATTTCTGAATGATCGATTGGTATCACATAGTAACAATACCCATGGTTATACCAGCATTATTTCTCACCTCATTCATAACTGGAAAGAAAGTTCAGTTCTGAGCGTTCTATGCGTCTCATGTATAAGATACTGCCGGGTCAATGAATGTTCATGAGGTGAAAAGAGCTAATCATGAAAGATATGTATCAGGGTTTCATATAAATCCTGATCTAGGTGAGCCAGGAAATAATGGTTTACATAATCGTTATTTGCATACGCGTCTCAGCCGTGAGTTTATGCTGACAGGTGGTTTAAAGGTAGATTTGTTTGAGCAGGATCGGTATCTTCCCAATGGCATTAATTTAAAATTGCGTTTACATAGACAAAAAGATGAATACGTATTAATGGCTGTAAATAATGCCTTTAAGGTAGAAGTGAACGAGGGCGTTATTAACCATTCCTCAAAGTGAGGGTTAGTCCAGTTATTCAGTTAGAACATACAGATGCATTGATGAAAACTCCTGCGAAGTTTCCTATTATTAGAAAAAAATGTAAAATTTTGGCCATTCCATTCAATCTTTTGTGAAAGATAACATGTTTTTGGGTCAATTACCAAAACGTATTGTCATTGGACTGGTTCATAATGAATCCTTTGCTGGAACAGCATTGAGAAATCCATACAATTTCGAACACTTTGATCTGAACTATATGCAACTTTACACAGATGGTGAACCAGTCCTATCAAACCGCTCAAGCTTGACATTACGAGGAGCAAATATCTTGATGCTTTTAAAACTCTTAATCATTTGATAAATTGAACGGCGACAAAAGTTCTATAATAAAACGGGAAGATTGGCCTCGAGGTTATGCTTTATTTTCTTTCGACTTAACAACTGATTATGATGGTGATGACCACTATCCTCTTATCAAACATGGAAACTTAGGGCTGGAGATGAATTATGTCGGTGCCTTGCAAAATACAGTCAATGTCACAATCTATGCCGAATTTGATAACATAATGGAAATAAGTGCAAATCTCAGCATTCAGTTCGACTACCAGTCATGAACACGAAGCAGATCGATGCCATACTGACCCATGATTGCATGACAAAAGACTTGTTTCAAGGTGTGTTTTCCATGGACCAGTTACAGACGATCATGATGAACCAGGAGAGCATTGTGTGGCAGTGTATTTTGACAAAGACCCTGCAGAATATTTTGACTCTTATGGACTTTTATCTTTAGATAATCGTTTAGAAACGTTTATAAGTAATGACTATATGTATAATTCCATACCATTACAAACACCGATATCATCTACATGTGGTTCTATTGTGTATATTATATATTGCATAGAGCTAGAAATCATAGTATGTATTGAAAAGAAGTGATGGTGATTTTATTGTAAAGGATTTTGCACATAGACATTATAAACCATTGTTTTATTAATGTTGCTTTAGTTAAGCTGTTTTGGGTAACTTTTTTATTAATGTTGTATGTAGAGTTATATAAGTTAAGCTGTGGTAATTGTTAATTTTCCATTTATACTGAAAAAAGTTTTATACAACTTTCTTTTTTATTGTCTTATATATTATTTACATGTCAAACAATTATTTTGCAAACTTTTTTTGCAAATGCATTTAATACATTGATAAATGAATGCCATTCATTACAATTTAAATTAATAGACATTATAACCACATTTGTAAATGCTATGAAAACTCACATAACTCACATTACCAAACTTTATAATTTTAACAGTTTCATGTTCAGACAGTTTCAGTTGATATCCACCTTCAGTCATGTCTATGTCCCTCACCATAACCCACATAGGATGTGTCAGCTCAATGGACTTGGTACACCGCATGAGTTGCACTCTTTCTTCTTTGAATTCAAGCGCCAGGTTCTTCCCAATCCAATGCTCGTAACAGCGCGTTCCATTCCACTGTGCTGAGGATGATGTAGTCGAAATTGTACAAACACGTCTAAACAGTTCTTAGTCACATGCACTTGTAAATCATTTGAGAGTACAAGGAGAAATCCAGGTATCCTCAGCTTCTCTAGATGGTCCTTCAACACAGATTGTTCTTCAGGTGATAGTATGATATACTTTCCAACATGTCTAAGCACAATGTCATCACATGCGTTTCTCATATATGAGAGTCCATCTGTAATGAGTTTATAATCTGATAAAAAGTCCTCCATCTCGTTCAACACTCACATCAACTATGAGCTTTTATTGTCTGTGAAGGGCTCGGATGTTGTATAGCCTCTAAGAATCGTAAGACCGCGCGTCAACTCTTCAAATGAAAGTCAATTAATGATGTATATGGAGTATCTGGCACAACTATCATAATCCTCTGGATAATCCTGTAAAAGATTTTTCAAGAATCTAACACGTATGTCAGAATCATGTCCAATCACTAACACTTCAACATTATTTTCAAGTTTACGTTTAAACCCAGGTTTAAACGGTACGTTTTGAAAGTCTTTCCACACTTCAGGTTTAAACTGATAAGCAGAATTATTCATCACTTTATTCAGGTCATTTACAGCGAAGTAAGCACCACGGTTAAACACTAATGCATTCATAATAACAGACCCTTTTATGAGGTGTCTTCTTGTCTTCAAAGCCTTTTATCCACTTCTTTCATCTGCTTCTTCAGCATTTTCCATTCAGGTATTGTCAGCAAAATACCCTTTTTCGTAGGATGGTTTCTTCCAGACCCCTCATCTCTGAGGTACTTGCGAATGTTCACTCCTTCATTGCTTTGTTTCATAATTTTAATATACTTTCGATTTCCTAGAGAAAGCATTCCCTCCCACAACTGTGGTGTTGGCGGGTTGGTCTCCACTTTCAATTTCTGCTTGGTGGTATTGATGGGATTTTTTACTTTTAAGTCTTTGGCTGTATCAGCAAGAGTATCCATATCAGTTGCAGATCTCTTACGATTTCCATCTTCCATTTTAATGCTTCAGTGTTCACACCTCAAATAACTCTGAAGTTGGAGAGTCTCCCCCTTTTGTAATATCGCCTTGTAATGTCCGTGCGCCAAGGTGGAATAGCCATCACTCAACACGTATCGCTTGTCGTCATATGGGGAGAGGGCTACTTTATTCAACTTCTCAAAGAAAAGTTGGTGGTCATGTCTTCGAATGATGTGCCCTGTAGCCATCGTCTGACTATGGTTGAACAAACTGTCTTTAAACTGCTTATGTTTAATGCGTCTTTGACAAGCTCGAGTGATGCCTTTGACCGCATGCTTTTCTTTCCCACCATATATTAAACTGTACATTTTCGGTCTGCGTCCAACAAACTCTTCAATGGGTATGCCTGCAGTCTCATCCTTTATTTTCCCACGCCCTGTTTTGTTCACAGTGTAATGCAGAAAATGATCTTGCGGATAGTCACTTGTGTCGAACACGTCAGCATCTTGCTGCATATCCTTGTAGATATCTTCCGTTTCTATTCATAACATAGACTGTGGGTGTCGCTGAACAACAACTCGGCATTGGGATACTTGGTCATGATGTAACTGCAATGAAAGTGAAACAAGCACTTTGCTGAGGTCGAGAATGACGAAGCCAACTTGAATGGTTTTAACCAGAAGCAAATCCACTTTACGCAAATGTACGGCGGTCAAACCATCGTTGAAAATTCTTAAGTTGTGGAAAGAAGGCTTGTCCATCCATGAGTTTCTTGAACCACTTTTACTTGTGAACAAGTTCAACATTGATTCACTTTATCACATTTTCCATGTTTTTGCCAAACAGAGTTGTCAATCAGTTTGAAGAAGTCTTTCTCAAACGGGTTCTTGGCAAATTTTATCTTTTCTGTGTTCAAGGTAACGTATTTCTCCAACCATTTCTTCTGTGGAAATATGACGGCGCGGTGCACTTTGGTGACTTTCAACCCCAGTGAGACGTACTGCTGCAAATTCCTATAAAGAAGCACGTATTTCTTCTTGTCACAAAAGTTAGGAAAGAGCTTTCACTAGGTTTGCCTTTCATATTCAGATCTTTCCGTAGTTTCTGACTGTGCACTGATAATTCTCTAACTTTCAAACATTTCCGTTCTGGAGCCACTATGTAGTGATTATGACGATCATGGATTGTATGTGAGTATTCTAAATCCACTTCTAAAATGTATCATATGTCGTCATCTTGCCCCACATACACGAAGTCGAGGGATTCTGACTCGCCCACCCGCATAAATCCACTTTGAGGCATGCTTTGTGACATGGTCTAGCAAGTTGTTTGCGCCAAGGTACATCAGGTAGTTGTTCGGTATCTCAGAATTGTAATCTGCTTCGTAGGGATTATTTGCTTTTGCATACTAGTGCCTGATCACAGATATTCCTCCACATAGGCCTTGTTCAACCATTTGGTACATGCCAATGTCATTGATCAATTCCAACTTCACCTTTGTCGCTTTTAACATAGCACCCCCACGACAATCCTGGCGCTGTATAGTAGTGGGCAGGATCCAATTCATACATGTTGAGACATACTTGACGAAAATTTTCAAACACGTCAGCCAGCAAAAGCACCTCTGATTCCAGGTACAGGTTATGGTATTCACCGAATGTGGTACAGTTGAATGTATCCCTCACCTTCTGCGCATCAGCATAATACTCATCGCTAATGTCCTCTTCGCTGAGCTGACTGTAAAACTTGTCCTTTGATGGTAGCTGTGTTTCAGCCAACTTGGATGGTTCGTCCACGTAATCATAATGGTACACACCCTTTCTCAGCAGCAAATCTTGATGGGCACTGTCGTGAAAGTGAGAAGTCATATTGTAGAAGTTATCTTTCTCTTCTGCCGCAAGGTTTGATACCAACTTCTGTAAAGAGGTACTCATAAACTGAAAGCTGTCCGTAAATTTCAGAATGCTCACGGTGAATGCAATATATTTCTCAATGGTGTTGGAGATAACAGTAATCGTTTCATCTTTGAAATTCCCAATTTCCTCCCTGATCAAATGGCTTTTATAGCCTCGCAAATTGTGGAAAAACACAGGAATGATAAAAGAATCTTTATCCCCCTGCTTATCCTTTCCAAGTCGGAATTGTAAGTTGCATTCATTATGCGCTGCTCCGCGGTATTTGTCATTGATATGGTCATGATCTCCCACGCGATCCGCTAATATAGGCTCATGACATATGTAACAATCGACAGCGTTCTTAAAATTCTCTTGGTCTTCACGAGTCATCACCATATTCTTCGGCTGCTCTATACCTCGCACAATATGATCACGCGCATTCATTTACCATATGGTCTAAAAAGACCATACACAACTGGTGCACGTGTGTCATACTGGCTGACAACCACATAGGCAAAGCTGTTTGGACGATGATGCTCGTTCTCCTTTTCAAACTTTGGAATGTCGGTAATCGGTGTGGGAAATGGCATGCCCTGTACCTTTGATTCCTTCTAAAATCGTTTGTAATGACTCACGCCATGTTGAATGTCACCATGAGGATGACGGTGAGCCAATACGGTGACGATGTTCATCAAACCTAGTAAACAATTTTTATAGGCTTAAAAGTCCTGTTCAGTATCCGCTGGATTGTATGCTGTATATGTTGGACTACTGATAAATGCATTATCCAATTGTTCTCTCATGACACCTGCTGCATTCGCCGTCATTTTCTTAAAGCGCGCATGCACCACAATATACCATTTCATTCCATTTTATAAAGTCTCCAACAAATGTGTCTTGATACGGTTCTCTTGCTGTCGCATTTTAAGTAGTAAATCCGTGCCATTCTCAGATTCAAACCGTTTTTCCTGCGCGTTTTCACCAAGACTTATCCTTCTACCTCTCCCTACTTGTCATGTCTTTTGTCTCTTTGCAGCTTGTTCTTCATGAAGTGCATTTTCCGTCTTAGGTGGTGTGCATGCATGTGCCTCAAAAACATCCAAAGATGGAAACATTACATAGCATCCATAGCAGAGGAATGAACTGGGTATGTAAATGCCATCTTGTTCAATCTTTCGTCTCTTGGCTTCATTCTCCTCGACAAGATATTCACGAGCACGTTTCATATTAGCTGAAATGCATGTATGTGCTTCAAAAAATTCCAAAGATTAAAATGTTACATCTCAACCATTACAGAGGAGTGGTGAGTCTAAACTAGCTGCCATTGTTGTTGTCGCATCAATCGCTGGAACTGATGGGCGAAATGTGCGTCATCCTTTTATACCACCTGGAGCATATTCTTCACTTGGAAGACAACATTCATGGTCTCTACACATGTAAAGTAATGTTTACATTGTTAACACTCAAAGCAGGTGAAAGCTAACACTTTTACATTTATACGTTTAGGTTATGCTACTAAAATGTGGGAAAGTTGTTGAACAATACCATAATATGTTTTCCAAAGATAATTAAAACACGTCTTTGAATGGGCTTGCCATTCGAACACATCTTTGAATGGTGTGCTCTTCCCCCCCCCCACATGTGCAAAAAGCCTGTGACTACTTTATGTCAAAACTAGATATAAAACTGAATCAGAGGGTAAACTTTTCATTCAGATGGGTTAACCATGGCGAAAGTTATCTACTTTTTTAGCAAAAGCAACTAAAATAAACATTATGCGTACAGCCACCTATGCAAATAGCCTATGATTACTTATTGTAACAACTAGATACCAAAATGAATCAAACGGTAAAATTTTCATTCAAATCGGTTGAACATGACGAAAGTTATAGCCACCTATGCAAATAGCCTATGACAACTTACTGAACTGGCTGCCATTCTTGTTGCATCAATGGCTGGAAACTGGTCTCACTCATCCTGTTATACCACTTATACTTCGTCAAACAACACTTTCAAACTACTTTTTTTTGCTCATGTGGCTGAATTTTGCTCTCCTTTTGAAGGGGGTCGGGCCATAGTATGTGCTAGAGGGGGGATTGGCACATAGTATGTCCTAATGGTCGCGTCGGCACATAGTATGTCCTGGGGTAGGGTCGGCACACAGTATGTCCTAGGGCGGGGTCGGCACATAGTATGTCCTGCCGGGGTTCGTTACGTAACTCAAATGGCAGTTCTGGAACAGGAAGTGACGTCATTCTGACGGCACTTCCGGTTCCAGAACTGTCATTTCTACACTACTCCCAATCGATTTTCCATAACACACTTCGTACTAACAAATACAATTGATTTTAGAAAATATTAAAAAAACTAAAATAAAAAAGAATATGAGTGCCTGTCACAGTTGTTTCATTTACAGGCTTTGTACTTTTGGTTCTATTCTTATTGGAAATAGGTCATCGCACATGTCAGGTGTGTCATGTCACATGGCAAGCATGACATGCAACATATCAAACATGCCATGCCATGTTATTTATCGTTTTAACAATGTGTTGTTAAATTGTTTAGGAAAGTGTGGGTTCTATGTTTGACACTTTGTTCAATAGTTCATTTAAGTACTAGACCCTGGGTGGATTTAATGTGTTTTATGGCGCCTTTTTCAGTCGACGTCAAGTTTTGGAAAGAGTAACATCCAAATGAAAAGCGCTCTAAAATGTAATTAAATAACCGGCACCCTCCCCCTCAACTAAAAGTATGATGTTAGATCTGTTTCTGTCTTAATGACCATAATAATTTTTAGATGCATTTTCTTTTAATTTTGAACGTGCATATTTTCATATTTGTGGTCATACAGTGTGAGCCTATAATTGCCATAAAAATGTTCATTTGTTGATTAAATTTGCTTTCATATGCGTGGATTATTTGACGGAGCCCAAAAAAGATGTTGAAAGAAACATGCCTTTTATTTCTGCCTCGTTCGTGATCTTAGATGTCTGTAACTTTGCATACAATTAAATGTTCGTTGTAAAAAAGCAGCACAGTATATATAGATGTATTATGTTGAACATTATTTTGCTGTCAGATAAGGGATGTGTTTGGTATCAGAAAAAAGGAGTGATAGATAGCACTTGAACATCCCTGTAACTTGAAACTAATCTCCACCCATTTCAAATACTTCCTTCTGTTGCTAGCATAATTTTCCTATCTATGTCAGCTTTATGCCTGTGTATTTTTTACCAGTGACCAATTGTTGTTGTTAGTTCCTCGCCGCCGCGTAGTGCGAAGTTGGGGATTATAGGATGCGGGTCCAGCCATCCGTCTGTCCGTCTTTTTTTGTCGGCGCCATGTCTCCATAATCATTGACGCGAATCAATTGTTCTCTTGCACATACAAAGACTATGTAGTGGAGCTGTGCAATGAGGGATTATTTTGAAAATTTTGCAAAAAAATGAAAAAAATCAGAAAACTTTGAAAATTCAACACAATTGGCCTTTTTCTGGGCCATATCTAGTTAACTGTTGAAGCGATTCAATTGTTCTCTTGTATGTACAGAGTATAAAGTGGACCTGTGCGACGAGGGGTTATTGAGGGATTTTCGCAAAAAATAGGAAAATGGGGAAACTTTGGAAATTCAGCACAATTGACCTATTCAATTGATTTTTTTTCACATATCTCCGTAATCATCGAAGCGATGCAATTGTTTTCTTGCACATAGAAAGATGATATAGTGGATCTGTTCAACGATTGATTATTTTGAGATTTTCATAAAAATTGGAAAATGGAAAGACCGTTAAAATTTCACCGTATTGATTTGTACAATTGCTGCCTGTTGGCGCCATGTAGCTGTAATTTTTCAAGGTACTCAATTGTTTTTTTTTTTGCATATGGACTTGTTTTATTTGTATCAGTACTTCTTATCACTGTTTAGGAATACCAGTCAGTATTTCAGTCTGCTTGGTATGATATATTCCTGAATATGATACGAAGTGCTTAAGTCCAATATAACAAAATCAAATACCGTGATTGTACGCAGGTGGGGGACATAGTTAGTTTAACTGATCTACTTGTTATTGCTGGGTTTGTTATCATTGTTATTGGTGCGATTGCTGTTAGTCCTTCGCCGCGTAGCGCGAAGCTGGGGACTATAGGATTGGGCTTCGTCGGTCCGTCCGTCCGTTGACACTTTTTTGTGGGTGCTATATCTCCGTTACCACTGAAGCGATTCAATTGTTCTCTTGCACATGCGAAGACTATAGAGTGGAACTGTGCAACAAAATTGGAAAAATGGGAAAACTTTGAAAATACCGCACAATTGACCTGTTCAGTGGATGTTTGGCGGCGCCATATCTCCGCAACCACTGAATTCAATTGTTCTCTTGCACATGCAAAGACTATATAGTGGAGCTGTGCAACGAGGGGTTATACACAGATTTTGAGAATATGGGAAAACTTTGAAAATACCGCACAATCGACCTATTTATTGAGTGTTTGTCATATTGGAATCCTGTGATTACTTAGTTTTACTGACATACTTGTTATTGATGTTCTTATTGTGGTAGCATTGCTGTCGTTGTTCCTGTTGTTTTAATTGTGTTGTTGTAATTGTTTTTGTTGCTGTTGCTTTAGTGTAGTATTGTGGTTGTTATTGTGGTTGTAGTTGTTATTGTTGCAGTTGTTTTGTTGATGTTGCATTTATTATTTTTAGTGCTGTTGTTATTGTTGTTCCCTACCACGAAATCATTCTGGCTTATTTGAGGACACTGAACTAATCTCGTAATAAAAAAGATTTTGCGACTTAATGTTTATCATGTTACAACTTGTATCATATTTCGTTCTAAAAATAGACGAACTCGTATTTCCAGCAAAACATATGCTTGGAAGGAAGATGGATGGCATTTATTATCCTCAAATGAATTTCAGTATTATTTTATTTCCTCTAATAGTGTTATAATTCTTTCTTTCTTGCAATAGGTACTTTTTGGTTTGTTATTTAAAACAGGTCATTTGGTGAACACGTTTACAAACATGAGTTTCGTTCCTTGTTGGGCACAGCTTGGCTTTCATCTTTGATGTAGAAGTTTAGAATAGAACGGGATTTTTTCCCACAACATTTTATCCCACGACGTTTTATCTTGTGATATTTCTCTCGCATCACGACTATATGAATCCAAAAATATCAGTGTTGATATTCATAAATATCGTCTTAATTGAAATACTAAGAACCATTGTCAATTTATTCTCTAAATCGTGAAACAAGAAAACAAAAATGTCCAGGGATAACATGGCCAGCTTAGATCCAGTAGAATAACTATCAACAGGGTTGTATGGTCCCCAGAAAGTGGATGTAATATTTAAAAAACCGATTATTGAAAATTCGTACAAAATTTTAAAATCTAGGGAGAAGCAGCATTTTGAAAATAATCTACCAAATTTTTAATGCCCCTGTTTCGCCAATTTCTTACAAATCGCCAAAAAGTAACATTTCAAAATAGGAGCGCCTGTTGAATATTTATGCAAAATTTGAAGGCAATCGAATGAAAATTGTGGGTGATGAAGAATTTTGAAGAATGGCTACTTAGCGTTTTTAAATTCCTCGCCAACCATTCAGCCAGTTTTTATTGGGTCGCTAGAAGAGTAAAATTTTTAAAAGAGGACCGCTGAGTGAACATTTATGCAAAATTGGAATACAATAATACACCAAATTATAGAGAAAAAACTTTTGAAAAATCGACTTTCAAAAAATTTTAAAATGCTTCCAATTTGACCAGTTTTTGGAGGATCGCCAAAATATTTTTAAAAGGGATCTACCCAGTAAATATTTGAATAAAATTTAAAGGTAATCCGAAGAGAAGCGTTTTGAAAATTGCTTATCAAAATATGATTAATGTGCTCCATTTAGCCAATTTTTGGTGCATCGCGATACAAGGAAATTTTTAATGGTGAATTACCTGGGAAAAAATCTTACAAAATTGGAAGAAAATTAGACCAGAAATTGTTAAAAAGTGTATTTTAATTTTTTTTAAATATCCTTTCATTAAACCAATTACCAGCCGATAACCGGAAAGTAATTTTTCAAAAGCTGACTGTTTAGTGAACAGCTATGCAAAATTTGAAGACAATCCTATCAAAATTGTTTGGAGCAAAAGCTACCAGAAATTAACAAATGTCTCTCTTTTGGTCAATTTTTGGTAGGTCGCCAAAAAATTTTAAAGAAAGGAGGCGCACTCTGTAAGCATTCGCACAAAATTTGGAAGGAAAGCGATCCAAATTGTTGGAGTAGAAGCATTTTGAAAAGAATTTAATATGCTCACTTCTCCTCCTACTGAACTAATTTTCTTTTGGATCACTAAAAAGCAGCTGTTCAAGAGATGATAGCTTGGTGAATATTGATGTAAAATTGGAAGGTAATCCGATCAAAACTGTGCATTAAGATGTATTTTGAAAATTGGCAAACCAAAAAAAATGGCGCCCATTTGGCCAATTTTGGCAGATTGCTAAGAAAAATTCAAAAGAGGAAAATCCAGGAAAGAATCATAGAAAATTGGAAAGGAATGCTGTCCAAATTGTAGCAGTTTAGAAGGATTGACTAACGAAAAATTAAAAAGTCCCCAGTTTAGCCATGATTTTTTTCATTCGCCAAAATCTTTTCAAAAAGAACAGGCTGATAAATATTTAAGCAAAATCTGAAGGCAACCAGGATCAAAACTGCCTACCACAATTAAAAATATCCCCTATTTGACTCATTTTTGGCCCATCGCCAAAAACATTTCAAGCCACGCCTTCCCAGTATACATTTGTGAAAATTTTAAAAGAGTAGAAACATTTTGTACATTGGCTCCCAATGCAAAATTTATTATGCCCCAATTTAGCCAATTTTTGTTGGATCGCCAAGAAAAGTAAAAACATTGTGAAAATTAGCTACCAAAGAATTATAAATGCCCCCACTTGGCCAATTTCTGGCGGATCGCCAGAAAAGGTATTTTTCACGAAAGAGCTGTTTAGGGAGTAGTCGTACAATATTGGAAAGAAATCCGATCAAAATTGTGGAAGAAGAAGCATTTCGAAAAAATGGCAACCAAAAAATTTTTAATGGCCCATATTTATTCTGTTTTTGGAGATTGCCAAAAAATAACTTTTCAAGACAGTACCACGTAGGAAATATTCGTGCAAAAATTTGAAAAGAATCTGGTCAAAACGCAGGGAGAAGAAGCAACTTAAAGGGAAATGCGGGTATCTTACCTGCAATTGACATTTCCTTCATACTTTCACAGTTTTATGCTTTGGAGGTATGCATTCAAACATTGAAAAGAAAAAGGGGGGTCACCTATGTTATAAGAGAAATAAAGACGCTGAAATGTCGCATACTTTTACTATAGAGACCATTGGGAAAACCAAGAAATTTCAATCAAAATGCTCTCGTCGCGTTGCTATCTAGCAGTCTACTCTGTAGAGATCAATCTGTTCTATATTAGCACAAAGTGCATGGATTTAAAGAGTAGTTCCTTTGCTGCAATCATAGTGCAGTGAAAACCGGTTGTTGACACTTGGACACCCAAACCATAAGTTCATAAATACATCGAAATTGACTTTTTCTCCCGCAGGGGGGGGGGGGGCTGGGGAGGGGGTGAAGGGCGTTTAACCCTAAAGAGAATTTTCTTCTGTATTCTTTTATTTTATTCTCCCGCTTCACCACTTGTCTGTTAGAAGGAGGAGCAAAACGAGAGTTCTACCACAACCCCCCCGAGACTTCTATCACAAGATCCCCCGAGAGATCTACCACAGGAACCCCCTCTAAGATGTCTTCGAATGAGATTGTGGCATTTCCCCTGTTTTTTTTTCACACACCCACATACACTCAGACAGTCATATAGAATAACATCTGCTTGTTTTGGATTTTTTGGCGGCCGCCCTGAAAAGGACAGCCAGGAGGCTTTTAAACTCCGCACTGGTATTAGTTGGCCTAGCAGTGGCACTTCCGTCGGTGTGCAGCAATTGCAGAAGCCGAGCTAATGAAGGTCTTCTTCAGGTTGCTACAGAAGTGTGACTACTTCTTCTTAGCCTCTGAGCGCTGCCGAAACTCAGCCGAAACGTCAGTGCCAGAGAAATCAACTTACTTCTCATTAGCAGTAACAACAAAAGGCATTATTGCTTGATCAAGAATTTCAGCAGAGTTATGTCTTATCGCCCCAAGCATAATAGTACAACTTTTTATTGTTTCAACTGTCTTCACGGGTTTATGCGGCAAGATTTTTAGACAAACATTATGAAGTGTGTGGCAAGCATCGAGCGCAACATTTATCATTCCCCAAGAAACCTGTCATCAAATTCAAGAATGTCGCCAAACAACAGCGAGCACCTTTTGTGATTTAAGCTGACTTTGAATGTTTCACGCAAAAGCATGAAGGGGACAGGTATCACAGCTTTGCCTATGCCGTTGTCAGCCAATACGACACACATGCACCAGTCATGTATCGAGGAGACAATGTCGTGTAGGTTTTTTAAACCATATGGTCAACAAGCGTGATCATATTGTGCGTTGCTTAGAGCAGCCAAAGAACATGGTGATGACCCGTGACGACCAAGAGAATTTCAAGAACGCCGCCAACTGCTAGATTTGCCACGAGCCTCTAGGATCGTGTGAGAGATCATGCCCACATCAATGACAAATACCGCGGAGCAGCAAATAATGAATGCAACTTCCAATTTCGACTTAGAAAGGATCAGCAGGGGAATAAAGATTCTTTAATCATTCCAGTGTTTTACCACGAGTTGGAAAATTGGAAAATTCAAAGATGAAACGATTACGGTAATTTTCAACACCATTGAGAAATATGTTGCTTTCACCATGAGCAATCTGAAATTTATACACACCTTTCAGTTTATAAGTACCTATCTGCAGAAGTTGGTATCCAACCTTGCGGCAGAAGGGAAAGATAAATTCTACAACATGACTAGTCACATCCACGACAGTGACCAACACGATTTGCTGCTTAGAGAGGGAGTGTACTCCTATGACTACGTGGACGAGCCATCCAAGTTTGCTGAAACGTAGCTACCGTCAAAGGACAACGTTTACAGTCAGCTCCGCGAAGAGGGCATCAGCGACGAGGATTATGCTCACGCGCAGAGGATGTGGGATACATTCAACAGTACCCGATTCGGTGAATACCACGACCTGTATCTGAAATTGGATGTGTTGCTGCTGACCGACGTGTTTGAAAATTTTCGTTAAGTATGCCTCAGCACGTATGAATTGGATCCTGCCCATTACTATACAGCTCAGGACTGTCGTGGGATGCTACGTTAAAACGACAAAGGTGAAGCTTGAATTAATCACTGACATTAACATGTACCAAATGTCTTAACAAGGCCTACGTGGGGGAATATCTGTGATCACGCACAACTAGGAGGTAGCAAATAACTCCTACATGGCAAATTACAATTCTGAGATGCCAAACAACTACATGATGCAAACAATCTGTATGGTTGGGCCATGTCGCAAAGCACGCCACGAAGTGGATTTATGTCGGTGAGTGAGCCAGAATCCCTCGACTTCATGGATATGGCTGAAGATGACGACATTGGATATATTTTGGAAGTGAATTTAGAATACCAACATTCAATCCATGATCGTCATAATCACTACCCAGTGACTCCAGAACCGAAATGTGTCAAAGCTGGAGAATTGTCAGAGTACAGTCAGAAACTACGGAAAGATCTGAACATGAAAGGCAAACCTAGTAAAAAGCTCATTCCTAACCTATACAACAAGACGAAATATGTGCTTCATTATAGGAATTTGCAGCATTATGTCTCACTGGGGTTGAAAGTCACCAAAATGCACCGTGCCATCATGTTTGAACAGAGCAAATGGTTGGCAAAATACATTACCTTGAGCACGGAAAAGAGAAAATTGGCCAAGAACCCATTCGAGAAAGGCGTCTTCGAACTCTTGAACAATTCTGTGTTTGGCAAAACCATGAAAATGTGGGAAAGCGAATCAATGTTGAACTTGACCACCACGAAAGGCGGTTCAAGGTTCAAGGGGGAGGCTGTCCAACTTATGAATTATTTGAGGTGTGGATACTGAAACATGGAAGTGAAACCAACTTTAAGTCGTAAGATATCTGCAACTGACATGGAAACTCTTGCCGATCCAATCAAGTCAGATAACCCATCATCAAGAAATTGAAAGTGGAGACGCCACCACCACAGTCATGAGAGAGAATGCTTTCTATGGTAAATGCAAAGTACAATAAAATTATGAAACAAAGCAATGAAAGGGTGGTGAACATTCGCAAGCACCTCAGAGATGAGGGGTCTGGATGAAACCGTCCTACGAAAAAGGGTATTTTGCTAACAGTGCCTGAATGGAAAACGTTGAGGAAGCAGGTAAAAGAAGTGGATAAAAGGCTTCGAAGACAAGAAGACAGCTCATAAGGTGTACGTATTGCCATCATAAACGCATTAGTGTTTGACAATGATGCTTACTTCACCATGAATGACTTGAATGAAGTTATTATAAATTCTGCCTATCGGTTTAAACCTGAAGTGTGGAAAAACTTTAAAAACATACCGTTGACAGTATCTGTGTTAAAACGCAAACATGAAAATAATGTTGAAGTGCTAGTGATTGGATATGATACACCAAACATGCGTGTTAGGTTCTGGAAAACTCTTATAGAGCATTATAAAGAGTATTTTAATGAAAGTATGCCAAATACTCCATTTAAAGCATTAATTGACTTTGATATGAAGAAATGGTGCGCAGTATTACCATTCCTAGAAGCCATACAGCATCTACTCTTCACCATCATCCGAGCATAAAATACCTTCACAGACGACGACCATAGCTCATAGTTGGTGCGACTATTGAGCGAGATTGCAGACTTACAGATCACTTCTCATATCTGAGAAACGCGTGTGATGACATTGTGCTAAGACACTTTGGAAAGTATATCATACTATTGCCTGAAACACAATCCGTGTTGAAGGACAGTCTACACCAGCTGAGGATGCCTGGCTTTCTCCTTATACTCTCAGATAATTTAGAAGTATTTACAAACGAGGGTAATGTCTATGATACATATATTAATTTAGATTGTTATGAATGACATTCGCTTATCGATGTATTGAATGTTATGCGTTTGTAAAATATGTGTTAAAACGTTTAATGTGAAATGATTGTTTCCCCCTCTCATGTCATGTGTTGAGTTGGAAAAAATTTTTAAATGTAAACAATTGTAAAATAGATTTTTTTGTAACATAATAAAAATAAAACTGTCTTGTTTTATTTACAAGAAATAAGATTCACAATTACCAAAACAGCTTAACTAATACAACATTAAAAATTAAATAATGGTTTATAATGTCTATATACAAACAACATCAATAAAATAATGGTTTATAAAGTCTATATACAAAATCATCTACCACAAACTCACCATCACTTCCTCTCAATACATCAATGATTTCAAAAGGACTATGTCCTCTAGCTCTTTGAATAATATAGCACACACAATAAAATCCACATGTAGATGATATCGGTGTTTGCAATAGAACTGAATTATAAATGAAATTAAACTTTAAAAGCTTATTCAAACGTCTTTCCCTAGGTAAAAGTCCATTAGAGTCAAAATATTCTACAGGGTCTTTGTCAAAATACACTGCCACCCAATGCTGTCCTGGTTCACCAGTATCGTCTGTATTGATGACATAGGCACCGCGTTGTAAAGATGGTAGCTGGTCCATGGAAAACACACCTTGAAACAAGTCTTTTGCCATTCCAGCATGAGATAGTATGGCATCTATCTGTTTCGTATTCATATTCACGAATTGAATGTTGCGATTTGCACATTTCAATGATGTTGTCAAATTCAGCATAGACTATGACATTGACTGTATTTCGCAAGGCACCTGCAAAATTCGTCTCTAAATTCCCATGTTTGATGAGTGGATAGTGGTCATCACCATGATATTCAGGTGTTAAGTCAAATGCGAATAATGAATAACCTCTGGGCCAATCTTCCCGTTTTATAATGGAACTTTTCTCACCGTTCAATCTATCAGAAGATTTGTAAAGATTTTCAAAAGCGTCAAGATAGTTTACCTCATTAATGTTAAGCTTGAGAAGTCTGGATGGGATGGGTTCACCATCAGCGTAAAGTTGCACGTAGTAGCATGTAACATGTAGATCAAAATGTTCGAAATTGTATGGATTTCTCAACACCATTCCAGCAAAGGATTCATTATGAACCATTCCAATGACAATGCGTTTTGGTAGTTGACTCAAAAAGATGTTATCTTTCACAAAAGATTCAAATCTAGCTGGAATTGCTAAAATTTTACATTCTTTTCTGGTAATAGGAAACTTGGCAGAAGTTTTCATCATTGCATCTGTATATCCTAACTGAATACCTGGACTAGCCCTCACTTTGCGAATGGTTAAAACGCATCTCTCACTTCTACCTTAAAGGTATTATTTACAGCCATTAACACATATTCATCTTTTTGTCTAAGTAAACGCAATTTCACACTTATGTCATTGGGAAGCTAACGATCCTGCTCAAACAAATCTACTCTTAAGGCACCTATAAGCATAAACTCACGGCTTAGACGCGTACACAAATAACGATTATGTAAACCATTATTTCCTGCTTCAGGTATTTCACCACCTTCATTATTTACAAGAAAACGTGTTATATACTTTTTATGATTGGGTCTTTTCACCTCATGAGCATTCATTGATCCGATAGTATCTTTATAGATGAGGGCTCAGAATTGAGACTTTCTTCCGAGTAATAAAGGAGGTGAGAAGTGATGCTGGTATAACCATGGGTATTGTTACTATGTGATATCAGTCGATCATTCGGAAATAATTCAATATTGGATCATAACCCATTAAACAAATCAATGATGGATATTACGCTATCATCTACACCGCAAACTGTTGCATCACGCTTTACAATGCCACAGACAACATACTGTTCTTTAAATCTAAATATTCTTCTGTACTCGCAGGAATATAAAATTCGATTGGGACACCCTCTATAATGGCAGTGAGTTGATGATAGTCTACATTATAGCTTTTAGGAGGGAATTTGAAACCATTCCAATGGAGAAAGACTACATTTACAAGAATGATTATGGATGATTGCCATTTTTCCCTTATTTCTGAAATATATCTTTTGATGTTGCTCGCTTCACTTTCTTTCGCCTTCTAGCAACTTTCGTTGGTGTACTTCGTTCATCAATAGCACCACCAACTTCTTGAGCTACACGGCCCGTAACATCTTTCGCGACATCTCTTGCAGTCTTTTTAAGATGTGGTGTAACGCTTTTAGCCCCTGCTTTAAGGAATTGAATAGCTTTGCAAGCCAATGATCCAGTACAGAACCAACACCATCTCCATATTGCATTCGCGCTCCTTTGAATCCTGTTAGATCTCCACCAACTTGACGTCAGAAATGATTACGGCAAGTGTTCGGAATATGTATGTATGGCTTCATAATTCGTTTGGTTGGAAATGAAGTTTACAGATCACTTTTTCAGTCTTAAACAATGTTTTCCCCCAAGTTATCCTTAATGTCGTTTTCAATTGTATCAAATTTTGATGTATTCACAGAGACAGAATGAGGTTCTCAAAAAGTTTTGATAATAATGTCTCCATCATGTCCTTGTATTCCGACAGATCGTAACAAAGGCACGGAATCTCCTACAACCTGTGGTTTACAAATACTACGGTACAAATACAGTTTTTAAAATTCATGTTTAATATCAAGCATGTGTGGGCGCCTCACTTTGATTAAGATAACCTACACGTGGTCTAAATCCTAGCAATTCTCCTAATCCGTGGAAAATGATAAGGCATAATTACCTTTTAACACCAGAGAGACTTTCCTTGTAATTTTATCATAGTTTAATCTCACTGGAGACACACTGGATTCATCAGTGGTGAAGGCATCTTTTAAGGCTTGATTTATCGCTTGAATGACTTCACTAGTCATTCACGATGACATCACCCGTTTTTAAAACAAGTTCATTTTTATCTGTCAAGCGTGAACCATATTTATTTAGTTGTGGCATGACTGTGATAACTTTTGCATGATACAAAGGTTGAAAGTGGGACAATATGTTTGCTCTAGCAGCTTTCGCAGCAGCCTTTGCTTCTATTTCATCTTTCTCAGGCTGAGGTTACACTCGTCAATAGCGTCCAACCAGTTGGATTTTCCCACGTAAAAGTTCATTCACTTTCGCTTTGATTCCACCGTAGATTTCCTTCTTTTCTAACAACATTTTATGTTTCAGTTTAACAGCAACTGAGCAAACAAGGTAGTGCAAATTTAGCAATAGCTCCAATGAATCCTCCTTTCTGATTGACCAACTAATTTTTTCTTTGAAGTGATATTTTCCTATCTGCCAGTCTGCGTAGGGTATGACGCTTATGCTTGAATTCCTAAAACCTTTTTGAGCTTAAGGGTAAATTTCCTCGCAGTATATTCAAACAAATTTCAAACAAGCTAGTTAATTCCTCCTTGGTAGCTTGCTGCAGCAAGGATTTACCTCGCTTAAGCCCACTGCATGCAAGCAAGTGGAGAAAATGCCTGTACGAATATGCAGTTGATCATATTTCTTTAGCTTTAAGTCAATGAATAAATAGCCATGAAGTTTGCTGGTGGCATCTTGACAGGCTTCTATAAGAAATTCAAATCCAGGATACATTTGCCTCGCTAATGTACTTATTTGTTGGCTGTCTCTAGGATTCTTAAACAGAATGATATAATGCGTATTCAAACTAATATTTCGCATTTCTCTACCATTATGGAATAAATTATACACAAAAAACGCATTGTTCAGATTTTGATGACTGTTGCCAACACTAAAGAGGCGTGTCATACGCCCGTCACTATGACATTTGGTCATCAGGAAGTTAATGATGAGTAAGTTTGTTTTTTTCGGATTAAAGCGCTCTTCAAATGTCGTCTGGAAAAATTCTATATCTCTCATTCCCTTGTACAAAGGATGATCTGTTGCATAGGGCCATAAAATGGTTTTTGGAGAGGGATTAATTAACTTTTGTTCTAGAATTTCCTTGACCATAGAAGTTTTACCACTGCCTGTAGGTCCAGAGACCAAATATCTCAATGGATGCTTCATTTTTTAATGTCCGTTTCTTTCACCCAACTGTTAAACTTAACCACTTCACAAATAATTCTTTAACACCTTGTCTTTTTCGTGCTTTCAAGACCTTTTCAATTCTGTTGACGGATTCAATATCTTTTGTCACCTTCTGACGTCCTTTCTCATAGAAATGTCCATCAATATCTTCGTCTGAGAAGTCTTTCACTTTTACAAGTATATTCCTTGCTTCTTACAACGCTGTGTGACAATGAAGACTTCTTGCGTCCATTTTATATGATAATTCCGTTGAAACATGTATGCCATATGGGAAATGCGAACATGTTGGCCAATTTTAAATTTGTAGGGTTTTTTCTTCTTCTTCTTTGATGTTAATTTCAATTTGTCCACATATAGATACTTCAACACTTTAGATTCATTTTCCTTTCGAATATCTGTAGGAGTATACCTATCAGGGAGGGACCCATGAGGTCTATGGTTTTAATTGTACACCAATTCTCGAAGGATGTCCATATAGCGATAGGTTTGGTAATGTAGTAAATACCGATACATCATTATCTTTAGAGTACGAATGATTATCTCAGCAAAGTTGGCCTTGGTTTCATTCTTTGTCGTATAGGCATGAATTCCCTCCTTCTTCAAAAATGTTTTTACCCATCTGTTTTTAAATTCAGTTCCTTTGCCTGACCTTTCGTGGTCTTCGACGTGGTTCATCAAAAATGTTCTGGAAGGCTTGTATGACGCTGGTATGTGATTTGTTGGGTATTGACAGCACCCACAAACATCAATGACAACCAATAAAAATCGAGTGTCATCATTAAAGGAAGCTATGTTTCCCATGTCAGCCACATCAACACCCCACATGTCATCAATACCACGTGTAATGACAGGATGCATTTTAAACCTGTATTTTACAGGTTGCAGTAAACTGAAAGCATCTTGATCTTCCAACTATGTTTAAAAATAGACCAATATCAAATTTGCCATTTTTATCAAAGGTCATCGAGCGAGTGGTGGTAGATCAGCTCACTCTCCATTGCAATGACAATGAATTAAATGAAGCCTATCAGTCTGCCTACAGGAAACACCACAGCACTGAAACAGCGCTTTTAAAGGTAACCAATGACATTTTATTAAACATGGATAGACAACAAGTGAACATGCTAACCCTTTTAGATCTAAGCGAGGCTTTCGATACCCTCCACCATGGCATTATCCTAAATAGACTTAGCGTAGAATTCATTATCAAAGACACGGCATACAAGTGGCTCCGGTCATACCTTGAAGATCGTGAGCAAAAGGTGGTCAAGGACACACTTCACAAGCAGTCGCGCTAAAACCCGGCGCACCCCAAGAGGCTGGACTTAGGTCCTGGATCAATTCTAGGTAGACAAAACCTCTCGGATCTATTATATTGCCATTCTCGATGTTATATCATCTTTTTACGGACGACACACAACTCTATACAGCAGTTAACCCCGAACTCTAGTAAGTCACAGACTGCAGCCAAGTCATCAATGGAAGCATGCATAAGGAACATAGCGAAATGGATGGGCAGAAACAGATTAAAACTTAACGAAAATAAAACGGAATTCATCATTTTCGGCAAGCAAAGACAACGAGAAAAATTATCTTTAAAACCATTGAAGTGGGCAACGATACAATATTCGCCAGTACATCTGTCCGGAACCTTGGTGTTATGTTGGACCAGGAGCTTAAAATGTCGGAACATGTAAAACACCTTACTAAAACATGGTACATGAACATTCGAATGATAAGGTCAGTGAGGAAATACCTAACTATAGATGCCACTAAATTTATTGTGCAAGCCTTTGTGACTTCAGGTCTGGACTATTGCAATAGTCTTCTGTTTGGAATTACAGAGGATTCATTAGCGAAATTACAGCACATACAAAACAACGCCGCAAGGTTAATTCTTGGCTTAAAAACATGATCATATCACTCGAGCTCTCAGACAACTTCACTGGCTGCCAATACGTTACAGGATAGAATATAAAATAGCTCTAATCACCTTCAAAGTACTAAAGGGCGAAGGTCCTATCTATCTAAAAGACCTTCGATGCAGGAAAAAGACATCCCGCGACTTGAGGTCCAACATCCTTAACCTGCTGGCTGTCCCGCGAACCCACCTGAAAACTGCCGAAGACCGCAGTTTCAGTGTATGCGCACCTAAAATCTGGAACGGCTAGTCTGTAGCTCTAGTCTCCCACACAGTATTAGTACCTGATATTGTCTCTCAGTATTATAGTAATTTTTACATTGTATAATTATTTACCATGATCGATGTTATTTACAATTTTACCTCGTTCATGTACAGCGCTATGAGCAAGTATTTGGATATACGGGCTTTATAAAAGTTCAAGACAGATAGATAGATAGAACTATTTCTTCACTTTTGATTGAGTGACTGGTTGTTTATGTTTTTAATATGTGATAAAGTTTGTAAGGACCAGTAAATGCCCCGGGTTGGCTAGGTTTCAAGTGAATATTGGTTAAGAAGTCTTTCCATGTCGGCATGTTAACACTAAATGAAAACCACTTGTCAACATATCCTACATTTTATTCGCCTCATAACTCAATTATAACTCATAACTCGCAACATGCTTTTTGCACAATATATTATCTCAATGTAATGTCTGCCATTATATTGCAATATACATTAACCACCGTCTCACTTCATCAAACGGTCTTGGATCAAACCGAGCAAAAGAAATGCTGCATCCACATCAAACTCCTCAGCTCCGTCAATGTCTGAAAGCACACACTCCTTGATGAAATCGTCACGTAAGATTGGCAAGTTCAGCGTTGAATGAGCAAGTTCCCTATAGATATTAAAGTGTTGCAGCTGTTCTTCAACAGAACCAAAACGCGCCAGTTCACTTATCATGTAGTCCACGTACTTCTTCATGAAACATGATTCTACATCCATCCTACTTCACATCTGGAACACGTCTGCACACTATGACGGCTGGCGAGCAAATGGCTCTAAGCTCGCAATACTGTTAGAATCTCCGTAGTTAAATGGTCGTTGAATAATATTGTTAAAAAACCCGTCTGCACACTATGACGGCTGGCGAGCAAATGGTTAAAAAGTCTGATCTTACTCGCCAGATACTGTTAGAGCCACACTTGTTGCAGAACTTGTGTGGTTCAAACAGCTTGCAATTGTACTTGTGGCAGTGATAATCATAATCACTGGCATATCTGCAAGCGCCACAATATTCACAGGTAAGTCCAAGCTGATTTTCTACGTTCATATTCTCCAATTGAACTTCAGTCGGTTTTTTTCCTGGATAGTTTTGACACTTTCATCCAGTTGCTCTTTTGCAGTTTAATGACAGTTTTCACGCCATAACATGCACTACATGTGACTGGCTCAGGTTTGACGAATAAGACTGAGTTGATGTTATCCATCTCCTGAAGCATCGCCTCTTATTAACCATCATTCATATTGATGTAATACTTGTATACTGTCCCTTCAAACAGCGATGTGCGTACAAAACTCACATAGCGTATGCTTTGGTATGAAATGACTTCAAGCCACTTCGTTTGCGTCAAGTACAATTTGAAGCCAATGTTGCGTAAATTTCTGAAGTTCTTGCACACAATCTTCCACAAGGATGGCGCTAAAGCAAGTCATTTCTCTACACGTTTGATTCGAAGAAATAGCCCAAATTTTCTTGGGTAATGTTTAAGTTCACACTAATTTTAAAGCTACTTGTCTTTTCCATGGCTACACATTGAATGCTGACGTGGTCTTCTTCACCCGCTCCTTGTATGTTTTCACGATATGGTTGTAAAATCGTATAGTCAGCTCTTTGAAAGCATCAAGAAAGGCATTTTTCAGACCGTCTGTTAGAGATTGCCTCATGAGGATAACTGAAAAGGATCCTGGTTTGCGATTGCTCATTAGCCATGCAAAGAGCATTGACATGGTGAAATGTCCTTTTTCATAGAGGCAAGATATCATATCATGCGGCTTACTGAGCTCTTCAAGGTATTTGAAACCACGTAGCAGGGCCTTCGCACATTTGAAATCGTGATCCTAAAATTTCCTGAAGGAGGTATGTCACACTCGGTTCTAATATGTCTAAAATTTGGATGGAGGGGTATAAAAGCCTTCCCTTCACACTTTTTCCTCACTTAACAAAATGGAGTTTTACATTGACTTCAACACGCCGCTAGTTGTCAGGGAAATTATAGAAACAGACATTCCGGTCCATGCATCAACATGCACACAATACAGACGGTACTTCCTTCAACTGCTACCCTATCCGGCACATGCTGCGGCAGTTTGCCTACCGCTTTTCATCAACCGGACCGTCACTACTGGCAAACGACTGAAGAACATAGAGGAAGGCAACTACATGGCGGCCTACCAAAGGATGTTGATGCTTGTAAAGGACATGACGGCCCCTCTTAAACACGAATATCCGGCATGGGCTAGATATATCAACGACCTTGAAGAGTGCTTTGGATGCGGCTGCCTCCAAAAAAGAGATAGAGCGATCGCGTCCATTTGCCAGCACGAAGCATGCACTTACAGTGTCTGCATCCACGCATACATGGCAACCATGAGTTCGGCCTAAAAAGCATGACCTGCGGATCCACAGCGGTTTACTTCGTCGTCAACGGCGCGCAAATGACGCAGCGGATAAGACCGGCTCAAGAAAGGCTGACTTTCGCCAACTAAAACCAGCGAGGAGGTTAAAACCCTCCTAACTGCCTTTTTCACGGCAGCCGCCCAAAAATTCCAAAACAAGCTGATATAATTTCTAGCTGTAAAAATAAATAATTGCTATATGTATGACTGTCTGAATGTTTACCTGTAATTCACCACGGGAGTATGTCACTCTCATTCGAACACGTCTCTGAGGGTCAAGGTCAAGGTCGAGGGGAGGGGGCTCCTGTGGTAGAACTCTCGTTTCCCTCCCTACTTTTTTCAGATCATTGAAACAGTAACAGTCATCTCGATCAGTGCGAAATTTTTCTTTTTCATTAAAAGCATTTGTTTACTTAGTCTTTTTTCTATTATTTAGAGGAATATTTCAAGAAGAAAGGTGATTGGGTGTATAAATCTTACTAATTTCTTTGGTGTGTGTATACGTGTCTGTAGACAGATAGCTCAGTGACTGACCTTGACCTTCAGTTCGCTGATGATGACATTGCCCTTGTATGATAACACATGGCCAAACCGCTTCAGTTTCTAGACTACTTTATGAGCTTTTAACTGTGTAGTTTAAACAACTTTTAATATGCAAAACCATCAAAAAATGGCCAACATGCATAATGATCTACTTCGATCGATAGGATGATTTCTATTAGTACTTCACAATAACCGCAAAAGTGTTTACAATCTGACTTCGTACTCAGTATCCAGTCATCTTCTAAGTTATTAAATACCAGTTGAAAATTGTATGGTGAACTCGGGAATGAATAAATAATACGGTTAGCCATCGCCTTGGGAGTGAATAAATAACACAGGGAGCCATCGCCTTGGGAGTGAATAAATAACACGGGGAGCCATCGATTTTATAATGACTAAATAATAAAGGGGGCACTCGACTTGGGAATGAATAAATAACACGGGGAGCCATCGACTTCATAATGATTAAATAACACAGGGGGCCATCGAATTGGAAGTGAATAAATAACACAGAGACCTATAGACTTGGTACTGAACACAGAGAGCCATCGGTAGAATGGGAACCAAGTCACAGGGCAAATTCAATTTCCCAAATTTGTTTATATACTTCGTGTACTTAGTTATCTCTTTGCAGAATATTTAAATACCATTTTTTTCAGCTTCACCAATAGAAAGAGGAAATTTAGTTTGCATCAAAACAATTATCAATATGCTTGCTGTTATACAACTGATGAGATTTGTCTGCTATGTATAAACACAGAGCGGACGGATATTTTAATATGTAGTGCCCCTTAATGAGAATCAACAGAATCCCCGGTGAATCTGCGAAGTTAAAAAGGCATTATTTCTATCAATGTTCCAGCTGGTTTCAATGTCCTCAGATGTGCTTTTGAATTTTCTCCAACTTGAAACGCCACACTTATGAAACTTTTATATAGTGACAAAAGTTAGTTTTTTTCTTTGTTGAGCGATAAATGGGTTTTTCTATTATGTTGCAACTTACTTCTTCAAACTGCCGGTCAAGATCAGGATAACAACGTTCCATTATAAACATCCTTTAGTAAGAATGAGGTTTAATTCTATAATTATGTCACAGTTTAACTGGGATACCAGTGGCATTGTGACATGCCATACTTTCATAAATATTAATTTTAAAACATTAACGTTAAACTTAAAATGAAATTATAGAGTTTTATAATTGTTCATAGGGCTAAGTACATATCGTGCTCATTGTCTATGATACCAACACAGTCCATCATTTAGTTGTTCTTAAGGTGAGAGCCAAAAATCCTATAAATGGCTTGCAACATTATTGAGTTTAACACGCACATTGTTTCACACAGAAGGCCAATTATATACTATATATTACACTGCAATCACAATTTTTTTGCAGGTGCAAATAAGTCACCAAAAAAATGAATCAATCAATTTTCAGGCATTGTTGCATAAATATTATTTAATGAAATTGACATAAACGCATGAAAGAATTGATAGGTCAGAGTATATTATATTTATTTAAAATAATGACACTTTCTTTATTTTCATGCATTCAAAAGGACATTGTATATTTAGAAACAAATCAACTTCCTCTTCTTATGACGTGATGTTTGTCAAATTGTAGTCAAGAATGATTTTCGACTGTATTTGTTTTGACGCGGCTGTGCATTTGTTGTGACGCGGCTTCGTATTTAATGTGGCACAGCTGTGTATTAATTGTGATGCGGCTTTGTATTTGTTTTAATGCAGCTGTGTATTTAATGTGACCCGGTTGTGTATTTATTGTGACGTTACTCTTTTGTCACGTCTAACGTCTGATGTGACGACTCTGGTTGTCTACTACGTCACAAATGTATGTCTAATGTAACATTATTCCACTATCATGCCTTTTATGTATATTTAGTGACATCACTGGGTGACGTGTTTCATGGTCGATGTGCGTTTTTGTGACTTCATGTCGCTAGCAACAGCGGATGTAGGAGAGAAGCAGATTTTATGTGAAATATGTTTCCTATATGAAATGATTCAAGAACTTCCTGTTCCTCATTCGCCTCCTTATTAGACCTTCCTGTTCCTCATTCGCCTCCTTATTAGACCTTCCTGTTCCTCATTCGCCTCCTTATTAGACCTTCCTGTTCCTCATTCGCCTCCTTATTAGACCTTCTCTCGACCCGACCTTCGTAATGATGTCGTACAGCTGTATCGCGTGGCCTCTCCCATTGTTTCGATGACGTCGCCAATCTGTATCACATGACGTCGCCCGTCTGTATCACATGATGTATCACATCTGCATGTATCACATGACCTCTCCCATTGTATCGATGACGTCGCCAATCTGTATCACGTGACGTCGCCCATCTGTATCACATGACGTCTCACATCTGTATGTATCACATGACCTCTCCCATTGTATCGATGACGTCGCCAATCTGTATCACATACGTTGCCAATCTGTATCACATGACGTCTCACATCTGTATCACATGACCTCTCCCATCTATTTCACCTAACCACTATCATCCATATCACATAGGGTGTAGGACAACCGGCCACTTACTATTGTGGCCACCCACTGTAATGGCCATCGGACAAGCGGCCACCCACGCTAGTGGCCAATCGCGAAGTGGCCACCTACGACAGTACGCTTTTCAATTCTTTCTTTTTCTTTTGTTGCATCCCCACAAACTGAAAAAACTACATCTCATCAAGTAAATTCTTGATTTATTACATGTGACACCTTGCAACTATAAAGCTCTACTCTAAAACAGGTTTCGGGCCTCTGATCCATCATCATGCAGCAAGAAAAGTTCACCCCCGATCAGGCTTCTCTGGTCGTCAATGACCAGGTCACGCAGTGATGCTGGTTCCTTGGGCAGCGCTCCAGGCTTCTACCTGTGGATGTCATGGCATTACTTTCGAAGATTCCAGAGTTGTGGAGTTATTTCATTTGGGGCATTTTCTATGGCTTCCCCAAGAACAGCAGCTGGCCATTGCGGGGGGCATTTTCATCTGGCTCATGGCAGTGGGCCTTGAAAGGCGTCACTTCGGTGACCGCAAAATTAGACTTTCTTTTGACCGATCCATCGGATCCAGTCGTTTTTCGCTAATTTCTGCCTGCACATATGCCCTTCTTGGCACGGTTTTCTTCCGCCTCGTTAGTGGGCACCTTTATTTTTTTATTGCAGATATCTAAAGATTGGAGGCTTGAGGGCGTCGTGTCACTTTAATAACCTGAGTTTCTAAGAACCTTGTTCTTACCTTACACTTTGATTTTCAGCATAAATAGAGCGCGGATTTTAATTATTAACGGAAAATATGGAAAAAGTGTATGAGCGACACCATCCAACTGTACAACATGGCGTCTCTCATCAGTATCACAGGACGTCACTCATCCATATCACATGACATCACCCATCTTATCATATGACGTCGCCATTCTGTATCACATGGCTTCGCCCATTTGTGTGACATGACATCGCCAGATATAAACTTCCTTATGTGAGGTTTGAATTTTTCTGTATCAGCAAAACCTTCAAGTAAAGTGCGCGCACTGAAACGAGCAGCACCTGTTATCTCTTTTCAGTTAAATATTTCCTTGTATTTCTCTTGTCCGTTTGTGTCAGCCTAAGCAAATGGAATGGGTTCAGACAGAATTCAAATTTATCATCAATTTACTCTTGGTCAACTCAAACATATTATTCATTTTGGCGTTTCTTCACTGGGTGTGCAGTTTGTCATATTGATATCAGGCGTCGCAGTCCTCCACCAGCTTTGCAAACTTTCCCTGAGCAATTTCCAGTCCCACGCCATCTGCTGCCCCGCCTCAATGAAAATAAAGCTCAGCCCTCGTGCACTTCCGGTTGCCGACAGCAGTAGAATGTTTTGCTCCCAATGCCATTAAGTATAATAATAACCTAAAAGAAAACGTTACTGGGTGAAGGATAGGTGGTGGGTATACAAGGAGTCGAATTACCTACAATTCCTTTCAAAACCGTTCAAATCTGTTACAAAGCAGAATTACCCACTATCCTCTTGCAAACATTCAATCTGTTACAAAGCCGAATTATCCACAATTCCCTTGCAAACATTCAATCTGTTGCAAAGCCAAATTACCCACAATCCTCTCCCAAACATTCAATCTGTTGCAAGGCCGATTTACCCACAATCTCCTTGCAAACATTCAACTTCTTACAAAGCCGAATTTCTCACAATGCTCTTGCAAACGCTCAATCTGTTACAAAGCCGAATTACATACAATTCACTTCCGAACCATTCAAATCTGTTACAAAGCGGCATTGCCCAAAATTCTCTTGCAAACATTCAATCTGTTATAAAGCCGAATTACCCACAATTCAATTGCAAGCATTTAATCTGTTACAAAGCCGAATTATCCACAATCCCCTTCCAAATATTCAATCTGTTGCAAGGCCGATTTACCTACAATCTCCTTGCAAACATTTGACTTCTTACAAAGCCGAATTACCCACAATGCCCTTGCAAACGTTCAATGTGTTACAAAGCCGAATTATCCACCATCCTCTTGCAAACATTAAATCCGTTACAAAGCCAAATTACCCACAATACCCTTGCAAACATTCAATCTGCTACAAAGCCCAATTACCCACAGTTCCCTAGCAAACATTCAATCTGTTACAACGTCTAATTACCCACAATCAACTTGCAAACATTTCATCTCTTACAAAACCGAATTACCCTCAATTCCCTTTCTAACACTCAATCTGTTGCAAGACCGATTTACCCACATTCTACTTGCAAACATTCTAGATCTACGCAAGAAAACACACAAAATCACTACGGCTGACACTTACAACACAGAAATATTCATACTACCGATGCTATAACTAATTTAAAACTTCTATTCATCACATGCTATCTATCTGGCTGTCACCATCAGGACATCATAACTTTGTAAGTAGCAAATAAAGGGAAACCATCTGTGCATCATTTTCTGACAGGTGTAAATAAAATAATTCTGTAATGTTCTATAAGGCTTGTTCGGAAGTTTGTTTTATAGACCAGTCGTTTTACGATTCTTTTAAGTGTCTGACCGCAAACTCTAATTGGATCTGAAATTAAATTTTGAAAATACCACTCTGTATATTAATCTGAGCGCGTGTAATTGTGAGATTGTACATGAAATACTAGAGACTGTACAAAAATCTGGTGATAATCGGTATGTTACGCATACGACAGCTAGCTTCTGTGATACGCTGTCTTCTGTGACACGCTAGCTTCTGTAACATACTCTCTTCTGTGATACGCTAGCTTCTGTGACACGCTGTCTGTCTTCGGAACCAATATAAACACTGGAATGTTTTTAAGCTGATAGTATTTTTTAAATAAGATATATATATATTTGAAAAACAAACACCATTTTAAAAAAATCCGGAAAATATTAAATAATGATTATGTAAATCATTTTAAATTGGCAGAACCAAATATTTAGCTTTACATTTGAATATAACTCAGTTTAAAATTACGGATCGCGTTATACTTGAATATTTACAAAAACACTGAAAACTTGAAAATTAACAAGAACGTAACAGATTGATACTATGTTTTGGCAAATTTAAAACAAGGGAATGTTTTCTACATACGAGGAATACAGCATTATATATAAACACGTGACCGTGATAAAACTGGCAGATTATACTTTAGGATACTGTGGCACACATTATGTGCAGTAGCATCAGGTTTAAAGGAGACAGAGACGGAGAGACGAAAAAACATGCACAATCCCTTCCAATAAAATGAAAGCTAAACTGAAGCACAATCTCGCCTCCACCACACAGCTAAGCTAATACAGCCCCCTCCCTCCACACACAGCTAAGCTGACACAGCCCTCTCCCCTCCACCACAGCGCTAAGCTCGCACGCCCTCCACCACACATATAAGTTGACACAGCCCCCTCCAACCACCACACAGCTAAGCTGACAACGCTCTCTCCCTAAACCACACAGCTAAGCTTACACAGCCCCCTTCCCTCCACCAGATAGCTAAGCTGACAAAGCCCCCTCCCCCGACCACACAGCTAAGCTCATACAGCCCCTACCTACACCAAACAGCTAACCTGACACAGAACCCTCAATGCCACAACACAGCTCAACTAACACAGCCCCCTCTCCCACCACACAGCTAAGTTCACCCAGCTCCCTTCCCTCCACCACAAAGCTAAGCTCACACAGCTATCTCTCCTTCCCACACAGCTAAGCTCACACAGCCCCCTCCCTCCACCACACACTTAAGCTGAAACAGCCTCCTCTGTCCACCACACAGCTAAGCTGACATCACGCTCTTGCCTCCACCACACAGTTAAGATCTCATAGCACCCCTTCCTTCACCAAACAGCTGAGCTGACACAGCCCCCTCTACTCCCAATAACCACACAGCTTTGCTGACATAGTCCCATCTCCACCACATAGTAAAACACACAGCCCCTCGCTTCCACCACACAGTTAAGCTCACCCAGCCCCCTTCCCTCCACCACACAGCTAAGCTCACCCAGCCCCCTTCCCTCCGCCATACAGCTGAGCTGAAGCAGCCTCCTTCCTCCACCACACAGCTAAACTGACATGGCTCCCTTGCCTCCACCACACAGTTAAGATCTCATAGCACCCCTCCCTTCACCACACAGCTGAGCTGACACAGCCCCCTCAACTCCCAATCACCACACAGCTAAACTGACATATCCCCCTCTCCACCACACAGTTAAACACACAGCCCCTCACCTCTACCACACAGCTAAGCTCACACAGCCTCCTCCCTCTTCTACACACCTTAACTAACACCCACCACACAGCTGCTCTAAAGCACTCCTTTCTGCTCTCCAACCCTCCACCACAAAGCTATGCTGACACAGCTCCCTTCCCTCCACCACACAGCTAAGCTCTCACAGCCCCCTCCATCCAACATACAATTAAGCTCACACAGCCTAATCTCTCTACCACACAGCTAAGCTGACACAGCCTCCTCCCTCTACTACACAGCTAAGCTGACATGGCTAATCCAATCCAACAAACAGCTAAGCTGACACAGTCCCCTCCCTCCACTACACAGTTAAGCTCTCATAACACCCTTTCCTTCACCACACAGCTGAGCTGACACAGCCCCCTCAACTCCCCATCACCACACAGCTAAGCTGACATAGCCCCCTCTCCACCACACAGTTAAACACACAGCCCACACCTCCATCACACAGCTAAGCTCACCCAGCTCCCTTCCCTCCACCACACAGCTAAGCTCACGCATCACCCTCCCTCCGCCATACAGCTAAGCTGAAGCAGCCTCCTCCCTCCATCATACAGCTTAGCTGAAACAGCCTCCTTCCTCCACCACACAGCTAAACTGACATGGCTCCCTTGCCTCCACCACACAGTTAAGATCTCATAGCACCCCTCCCTTCACCACACAGCTGAGCTGACACAGCCCCCTCATCTCCAATCCATCACACAGCTAAGCTGACACAGCCCCTCTCCTCCATCACACAACTAAGCTCGCACAGCTCCTTCCCCTCCATCACGTAGCTAAGCTGACACAGCTTCCTCCCCTCCACCACACAAGTAAGCTGATGCAGTCCCCTACATCCACCACACAGCTAAGCTGACATGGCTTCCCCTCCAAGAAACAGCTAAGCTGACACAGCCACCTAAACTAACATCCACCACACAGCTGCTTTAAAGCACTCCTTTCTGCTCCCCAACCCTCCACCACAAAGCTATGCTGACACAGCTCCCTAACCTCCAGCACACAGGTAAGCTCACACAGCCCTCTCCCTCCAACATACAATTAAGCTCACACAGTCTAATCTCTCTACCACACAGCTAAGCTGACACAGCCTCCTCCCTCTACTACACAGCTAAGCTGACATGGCTCCTCCAATCCAACAAACAGCTAAGCTGACACAGTCCCCTCCCTCCACTACACAGTTAAGCTCTCATAGCACCCTTTCCTTCACCACACAGCTGAGCTGACACAGCCCCCTCAACTCCCAATCACCACACAGCTAAGCTGACATAGCCCCCTCTCCACCACACAGTTAAACACACAGCCCCTCACCTCCATCACACAGCTAAGCTCACCCAGCCCCCTTCCCTCCACCACACAGCTTAGCTCACACAGCACCCTCCCTCCGCCATACAGCTAAGCTGAAGCAGCCTCCTCCCTTCATCATACAGCTAAGCTGAAACAGCATCCTTCCTCCACCACACAGCTAAGATCTCATAGCCCCCTCCCTCCACCAGACAGCTGAGCTGACACAACCCCCTCAACTCCCATCCACCACAAAGCTCGCTAAAGGACTCCTCTCCCCCCCGTTCCCTCCACCACACAGCTCAGTTGAAGCATCCCCTCTCCTCCACTACACAGCTAGTCTGAAGCAACCACTCTATTGTACACACACAGCTCAGCTGAAGTACTCCCCTCCCCTCCACCACACAGCTGAAATTCTATAAATTTAAAACTTAAGTTTTATAAAAAAAAACATGTAAACGAAAGCCACCTCTATCCGCAACTCATAACCCACACCCAGTTCCATGCAGTCCCCCTCACACACAGCCCCATGACCACAACTATCACACACAGCCTTCCCCCATTTCCGCCCCCTCATCACAGTCCCTCAAAGACAGACCCCCAACTCCACATAACTCACAGCCCTCTCACAATCACCCCGGCCCCAAACAGACTGTCCCGCCCCAAACAGACCCCATAAGTACAGTCTCACCTACACCACAGCCCAAAGGCACGCTGCCATACCTTCGCCGACCGCATCCTCACACACAAAGCCTTCTCCCATAACACAGCTTCTCCGAGCTGAGCCCCCTTAACCCCACACCTAATATATGGTAAAGAATAAACTTTAACACACAAGTGCATATGCAGATAAAATGAAGAACATCACAATCCTTTAAAGAAAGGCATAATAATATCTATAATTAATCAATGCCAAACTTTAATAAAACAGCATTAGAAAAAAACTTAGAAAATTTGATAATTTACGTCTGTGATATACAAGGAGAGATCTTAAGCAAGAATTTCAACCATACATCTTTGAAATAAGGAAGAGAATAATATAGAAATAAACAGTGGATATCAGGAGTGAGAGATGTTGTACATTTTAAGGGCATAGCTGCTCTCCTAGCAAACGAATTTACGAAGAGACATGTGCTTTACATAAAATATTTTAAAATGCAACTGCTGTTGTTTTGTGGCAAATAAAAGACTGTATCAAGGATATCTTTGTTGACACAATCTGTGGAAAAAGTATCTCTTTTTATACTTTGAAATAAAATTATTGGAAATGTTTCTAAATCAGTTAATATCACTGTTTCTAACTCTTGTTATTTTCACAACAAAAGGTAAGTCCTTTATTGACATCCATAATATCTACATGATATCCACACGTTCATATTTTCTTAATTTCAAAAGCTAATGCTAATCGGGGCATCAATATTATATTGCGCCAAATACATTCCAGTGGCAGATAGAGTAATAACAATAATAATAATAATCTTGATCAACGTCATGGTAATGATAGTAACATAATAATAAGAAGAACAATAACAATAATAACAATCTTGATAATAATGATAATAATAACAATAACAACAATGATAATAATCTTGATATTAATAATAATAATAACAAATAGACTGTTTTCGCGAAAGTTACACTCGGGGCCACAAAAAATACGATTGTGAATCTTACACTCTTGCATATAATCTTTTAGGTACAAAGGGTCGAAAATAAGCTCAAAATTGCTCTAACCGTTTTCGAGATGGTGACCTACCTCCAGTTTTTGACTTTGACCATGTCCGGGGAGGTCAAGGTCATCGAGCTACCTCTTACATAAGCTGTTTTAGCACTAAGGGTCGAAAATACCCAGTAATTTTTTTTTGGTTTTGAAAACGTTTTATAAACGTTTTTGTGAAACCTAAAAAACTTCAAAAAACGTTTTATTTTCGTTATCTATGAAATGCCAGAAGACTTATTTTTAGAACGTGTTTGAAGGTTTCAAATATAAAGGATTATTGACTGGACATACTGAAGTTTATCATATCCAAATTTCAGCTTTCTTGCCCTAACGGCCTCTGACTAGTTCCACGCACAAACTAAAAATGCGAAAAAAAATTCCACAACTGCGGCTAAAATTTTCGTACAAATTCAATGCGCTAGAGTATTTTGTCACATCCCAAAGTGTAATAAAAGAAATAATAATAATAATAATAATAATAATAATAATAATAATAATAATAATAATAATAATAATAATAATTGAAAAACAAGATGATACAAGTGCATCACCTCCTATAACATCTGATGAATGTTTTTTTTCATTCACTTGAATAATTTTTAAAGGAAAGCAACGGAAAACCACAGGGACATTCATTGGGCAAGTGACATGCAAATGTCAAATATGTTCAGAATTTTTGCTTCAAGCCGGAGGGCCGTAAGCTCCGACCCCGAAGGAGGAAGTGCGTGCCTGGGCTAAATGCAAAACATGACATTCTGTCCTTATGATATGTTACTATTACTTAAGTTATTATATTTTTCACTTCAGTGATGTTTTATTCTATTTATTTAGTTACTAACGAAACTACATGTATGTTGCTGCCTCTGTATGAATAAAGAGCTACGCGGCATGAGTTGCGCGGCATGACTTTTGCATGATGAGTTATGCGGCATGACTCATGTGGCATGAGTTATGCGGCATGAGTTTTGTGGCATGAGTTATGCGTCATGAGTTATTCGGCATTGGTTATGCGGTATGAGTTATTCGGCATGAGTTGTGCGGCATGAATTATACATAATGAGCTATGCGGCATGAGTTATGCGGTTGACGGTGGGTTTAAATTGGTCCATTGCAGAGAGTAAGCTTTAGAAATAATTGTATTCATAAACAAGTTCAAAAACATTTTGTCAGTGATTTACCCATGTTTTGGCTTCCGTCGTCAAGGCGAAAAAGTATTTATTTGTATACTACTTATACTTCCATATCATCACAACGCAATAAAAAAGGAATAACTAAAAGCGGGACAACATGCTTATGGTCCCAGCAAACATATTTACGAGTTTTAGATGAGATTCAGAAGTGTTTGAACACGAGCTATGGACAAGTTTTCTCATCTACCTCTAGTCTATTTTGAAATGTCCGAAACACGTCTATTTTTGGTCAAATTTTGATATGATTTAGACGAGTTTCAGATACTTTTCAGACGTGGAAACGGGATATAGCTTAGTTTCAGACAAGTATTTTTAATGTAAAAGACGAAATTAAGATCAGTTTCTTTTTTATTTTTTAACCTAAAAACCTTCAAAAACGTTTAATTTTCGTTTTGAATCATTGAAGCAACACTACAACACACCAATCTGCAACTAAACATTCGTACCAGCCTGGGATTGAACTGGGGAACCTCTACCAACCCACTCTTAGACCTTACCTCTACGCCACTGCGCATCCGATTAACTACGAACTATTCGGCTACTAGTATCTTGTTTCTATGTGATACCCAAAAGCTTACGTTTCACATTTTCCTCTTCGTGTTTCGTGGTGCTTTTAAAATTACTTGTTTAATAAAAAATCCTTTTTATTTTTGTGAAACAGAACACAAATGTGGATAGATATTGCAGGTATTTGTGATCAAATGGCTAATTTAGTCAAGCAACATAGCATTATTGACTAAATGCGAATCAACATGAAGATATTATTGACTAATATTGACCTTACGGTGTTCATTATTATTCAATATTTTTATTCAATATTTACCTATTGGTTAGTAATGCTATTATATTGACACAAAATAAGTCAATATCTGTTAATTGTCTAAAGAACGAACTAATTTAAACAATGCGTTCCGATATTGGTGCTTTAAAATTCAAAATATATCTTTATTTAAGCACTTTCTTTGTTTTACTAGCTAGCTCTCAGTGTGTGGACGACTGCAGTGGAACCGAAAATGGAAACTACCAGTCATGTCACACGTGTACTGGTTATATCACGTGTCATATTGGTGTCCTAGCTAACCGCACGTGTCCGCCTGGAACTTTCTGGGATGACACTGTAAGGAATAGGTCTTATCTGGTTTAATCATATCTCATATGCGGTTGTATATCCCATGTCACAAAGTCGTAACGTATATACAGGCATGAAAACATTACACGCATTGCAATCGTACATGGTCGTTGTTAAATCCATCACATACAAATCTTACAGGCATTTTCTAGTGATATTGCATGCAAACGCGCCGCAGGTTGTTAGATGCACGCAGTCCTTCCACGCATTCACTAGTTATATTGCAAACAATCGGAAAAAGGACGCTGAGATAGCTATGTGCAATTCCTAAAAGTTGTATGAGATATTTCTTGGATGATTAATTAGTATTCACAAAATAACAGCGATTTGTTTTGGTGTAGAAGTTTTACTTTTGTCAAGAACAGTTCTTTTGCTTGCAAAAGGGTAATGTTTTTGGGGCATTCCACAGTACCAAGGAGAACATTTTTGGAAGCTAGTCTATAACTTCTTGCAAATGTTTTGCTCTTTAAAGAAAGGTAACGATTGATGGTTTGACTCTTAATTAAATTGACTGACTGATTGATTGATCGATTTACGTAGAGACTGAGTTCGTCAGTCAGTCATTCACAGAAAGATAATTAAATTTCAGAATAAATGGTGTGATTTTACTCCAACTACTTGCATCCCTACCACGACAACCAGCACTTCGGTATCAGCAGCTTCTGGACAAAGTGTGGCAACGTTTACACCCACACAACCACCTGTATGCATTACTGATTGTACTGGTCGTCCTACTGGCAATTACCAGTCTTGCTGTACCTGCAATGGCTATATCACCTGTCTACATGGTAAGAGATTTGACCAACCTTGCAACGGGCTGTGGGACAATGTGGTAAGTTAATATGCACATTACTTGTCTTTAATAATATTCAGATGTTAATACTCAAACCATCTGCATTTCTTTATTTTGACATGACCCTTCACAACTCAACTTCGAATGTCTTAAGCTTTCAATAGTAAATTGACATGTGAGATATATATTAATATCCTGATAGATGATGTATTAATTGTTAATGAAGGCAGGGCGATGCCTTGCGGAGTCAACAACTTGCAACAACTCCACATTATGCCCCAGCTGTTGCGTCGTTACATCAACCGAAGCAACGTCACCTACAACATACCGCACGGAGGCAACAATGTCAACAGTTACTGATACATCCACAATAATGACTGAGACAACAAAGCTAAGACCAACTGGTACATCAACAACAAATCCTACTATAACAAGTACACTGTCTGACCCTACCAAAATTAATAGTAAACGCTTTCGGAAAATATTCTTACAAAGTTTTGATAACTGAACAAAGTGGTTGCATAAGCAAGCTATTTTGTTACTTATTACAGTTGATCTCACCGGGTGTTGGAAGTATGATTTTGGAGATTGTGTAGCAATATTTCGAGCCTTGAAAATTTTAAATTCCATACTCGGCTGCTTTTAGCATAACATAAACAACAAGCTCTGACAATGCAAAATTTCCGGTGGGGACTACGTTTTGAGGTACCACTCAAAAGGAATCATACAGAAAATGTCAAATTCTATTTGGCTTTTTATATATGATCTCCCACATATAATTAACCTTTTTCTGGGTTTTACCATTATTTTCTTTATGCATTGTAACCTGACAACTAAATTAGTGAAGCTCTTTCAACTTATTCAACACAGATATATTACTTTGCTCCTCTTCTCATGTAGAGAGGATTTAGTTGGCTAATTTAGTCAAGCAACATAGCATTATTGACTAAATGCGAATCAACATGAAGATATTATTGACTAATATTGACCTTACGGTGTTCATTATTATTCAATATTTTTATTCAATATTTACCTATTGGTTAGTAATGCTATTATATTGACACAAAATAAGTCAATATCTGTTAATTGTCTAAAGAACGAACTAATTTAAACAATGCGTTCCGATATTGGTGCTTTAAAATTCAAAATATATCTTTATTTAAGCACTTTCTTTGTTTTACTAGCTAGCTCTCAGTGTGTGGACGACTGCAGTGGAACCGAAAATGGAAACTACCAGTCATGCCACACGTGTACTGGTTATATCACGTGTCATATTGGTGTCCTAGCTAACCGCACGTGTCCGCCTGAAACTTTCTGGGATGACACTGTAAGGAATAGGTCTTATCTTGTTTAATCATATCTCATATGCGGTTGTATATCCCATGTCACAAAGTCGTAAATTATATACAGGCATAAAAACATTACACGCATTGCAATCGTACATGGTCGTTGTTAAATCCATCACACACAAATCTTACAGGCATTTTCTAGTGATATTGCATGCAAACGCGCCGCAGATTGTTAGATTCACGCAGTCCTTCCACGCATTCACTAGTTATATTGCAAACAATCGGAAAAAGGACGCTGAGATAGCTATGTGCAATTCCTAAAAGTTGTATGAGATATTTCTTGGATGATTAATTAGTATTCACAAAATAACAGCGATTTGTTTTGGTGTAGAAGTTTTACTTTTGTCAAGAACAGTTCTTTTGCTTGCAAAAGGGTAATGTTTTTGGGGCATTCCACAGTACCAAGGAGAACATTTTTGGAAGCTAGTCTATAACTTCTTGCAAATGTTTTGCTCTTTAAAGAAAGGTAACGATTGATGGTTTGACTCTTAATTAAATTGACTGACTGATTGATTGATCGATTTACGTAGAGACTGAGTTCGTCAGTCAGTCATTCACAGAAAGATAATTAAATTTCAGAATAAATGGTGTGATTTTACTCCAACTACTTGCATCCCTACCACGACAACCAGCACTTCGGTATCAGCAGCTTCTGGACAAAGTGTGGCAACGTTTACACCCACACAACCACCTGTATGCATTACTGATTGTACTGGTCGTCCTACTGGCAATTACCAGTCTTGCTGTACCTGCAATGGCTATATCACCTGTCTACATGGTAAGAGATTTGACCAACCTTGCAACGGGCTGTGGGACAATGTGGTAAGTTAATATGCACATTACTTGTCTTTAATAATATTCAGATGTTAATACTCAAACCATCTGCATTTCTTTATTTTGACATGACCCTTCACAACTCAACTTCGAATGTCTTAAGCTTTCAATAGTAAATTGACATGTGAGATATATATTAATATCCTGATAGATGATGTATTAATTGTTAATGAAGGCAGGGCGATGCCTTGCGGAGTCAACAACTTGCAACAACTCCACATTATGCCCCAGCTGTTGCGTCGTTACATCAACAGAAGCATCGTCACCTACAACATACCGCACGGAGGCAACAATGTCAACAGTTACTGATACATCCACAATAATGACTGAGACAACAAAGCTAAGACCAACTGGTACATCAACAACAAATCCTACTATAACAAGTACACTGTCTGACCCTACCAAAATTAATAGTAAACGCTTTCGGAAAATATTCTTACAAAGTTTTGATAACTGAACAAAGTGGTTGCATAAGCAAGCTATTTTGTTACTTATTACAGTTGATCTCACCGGGTGTTGGAAGTATGATTTTGGAGATTGTGTAGCAATATTTCGAGCCTTGAAAATTTTAAATTCCATACTCGGCTGCTTTTAGCATAACATAAACAACAAGCTCTGACAATGCAAAATTTCCGGTGGGGACTACGTTTTGAGGTACCACTCAAAAGGAATCATACAGAAAATGTCAAATTCTATTTGGCTTTTTATATATGATCTCCCACATATAATTAACCTTTTTCTGGGTTTTACCATTATTTTCTTTATGCATTGTAACCTGACAACTAAATTAGTGAAGCTCTTTCAACTTATTCAACACAGATATATTACTTTGCTCCTCTTCTCATGTAGAGAGGATTTAGTTGGCTAATTTAGTCAAGCAACATAGCATTATTGACTAAATGCGAATCAACATGAATATATTATTGACTAATATTGACCTTACGGTGTTCATTATTATTCAATATTTTTATTCAATATTTACCTTTTGTTTAGTAATGCGATTATATTGACACAAAATAAGTCAATATCTGTTAATTGCCTAAAGAACGAACTAATTTAACCAATGCGCTGCGATATCGGTGCTTGAAAATTCAAAATATATCTTTATTTAAGCACTTTCTTTGTTTTACTAGCTAGCTCTCAGTGTGTGGACGACTGCAGTGGAACCGAAAATGGAAACTACCAATCATGCCACACGTGTACTGGTTATATCACGTGTCATATTGGTGTCCTAGCTAACCGCACTTGTCAGCCGGGAACTTTCTGGGATGACACTGTAAGGAATAGGTCTTATCATGTTCAATCATATCTCATATGCGGTTGTATATCCCATGTCACAAAGTCGTAACGTATGTAGAGTTATCGCATGAAAACATTACATGCATTGCAATCGTACATGGTCGTTGCTAAATCCATCACATACAAATCTTACAGGCATTTTCTAGTGATATTGCATGCAAACGCGCCGCAGGTTGTTAGATGCACGCAGCCGTTCCACGTATTCACTAGTTATATTGCAAACAATCGGGAAAAGGACGCTGAGATCGCTACGTGCAGTTCCTAAAAGTTGTATGAAATATTTCTTCGATGATTAATTAGTATTCACAAAATAACAGGGATTTGTTTTGGTGTAGAAGTTTTACTTTTGTCAAAAACAGTTCTTTTGCTTGCAAATGGGCAATGTTTTTGGGGCATTCCACAGTACCAGGGAGAACATTCCTGGAAGCCAGTCTATAACTTCTTGCAAATGTTTCGCTCTTTAAAGAAAGGTAACGATTGATGGTTTGACTCTTAATTAAATTGACTGACTGATTGATTGATCGATTTACGTAGAGACTGAGTTCGTCAGTCAGTCATTCACAGAAAGATAATTAAATTTCAGAATAAACACTGTGGTTTTACTCCAACTA
The DNA here is from genome assembly GCA_949752745.1 of Protula sp. h YS-2021. Classification (NCBI taxonomy): domain Eukaryota; kingdom Metazoa; phylum Annelida; class Polychaeta; order Sabellida; family Serpulidae; genus Protula; species Protula sp. h YS-2021. The sequence continues at coordinate 39,222,869 of OX457033.1, forward strand.
CCTGCATCCCTACCACGACAACCAGCACTTCGGTATCAGCAGGTTTTGGACAAAGTGTGGTAACGTTTACACCCACACAACCATCTGTATGCATTACTGATTGTACTGGTCGTCCTACTGGCAATTACCAGTCTTGCTGTACCTGCAATGGCTATATCACCTGTGTACATGGTAGGAGATTTGACAAACCTTGCGACGGGCTGTGGGATAATGTGGTAAGCTAATATGCACATTATTTGTCTTTAATTATATTCAGATTTGAATACTCAAACCATATGCATTTCTTTATTTTGACATGACCCTTTCACAACTCAACTTCGAATGTCTTAAGCTTTCAATAGTAAATTGACATGTGAGATATATATTAATATCCTGATAGATGATGTATTAATTATTAATGAAGGCAGGGCGATGCCATGTGGAGTCGACAACTTGTAACAACTCCACATTATGCCCCACCTGTTGCGTCGTTACATCAAAAGAAGAATCGTCGCCTACAACATACGGTACGGAGGCAACAACGTCAACAGTAACTGATACATCCACAATAATGACTGAGACAACAAAGTTAAAACCAACCAGAACATCACCAACAAATCCTACTATAACAAGGACCCTGTCTGACCCTACCAAAATTAATAGCAAACGCTTTCAGAAAATATTTTACAAAGTTTTGATAGCTGAACAAAGTGGTTACATAAGCAAGCTATTTTGCTACTTACTGCAGTTGATCTCACCTGATGTTAAAAATGTGATTTTGGAGATTGTGTAGCAATAGTTTGAGATTTTTCAATTTTAAATTCCATACTCGTCTGCTTTTAGCATAACATAAACAACAAGCTCCTTCAAAGGGGAATTTCCGTCGGTGTCTAAGTATTTAAGTACAACTCAAAACAAATCATACGGCAAATGTCAAATTCTATTTGGCTTTTTTAAACCCTTTTCTGAGTTTTACCATCATTTTCTTCATACATCTTAGCCTGACAACTAATTTTGTGAAGCCCTTTCAACTTATTCAGCGCAGATACATTACATCGTTCCTCTTCTGGTGTAATGAGGATATTGCTAAAATGTGATTGGTTGCTTCCCACTACTTTTTTTCTCGTTTTTTTTTTGTAAACCAGAGCACAAATGTGGATAGATGTTGCAGGTATTTGTGACCAAATGGCCAATATAGCCAACTAACACAGCATTATTCACTTAATTTCTAATCAACATGAAGATATTATTGACTGATATTGACCTAACGGTGTTCTTTATTATTCAATATTGGAATTCAATATTTACCTATTGCTCAGTAATGCTATTATATTGACAAAAAATAAGTCAATATCTGTTAATTGTCTAAAGAACGAACTAATTTAAGCAATATGCTACCATGCTGGTGATTTAAAATACAAAATTTATTTTTATTTAAGCACGTTCTTTGTTTTACTAGCAAGCTCTCAGTGTGTGAACGACTGCAGCGGAACCGAAAATGGAAACTACCAGTCATGCCACACGTGTACTGGTTATGTCACGTGTTATAATGATGTCCTATTTAACCGCACGTGCCCGCTGGGAACTTTCTGGGATGACATTGTAAGGAATAGGTCTTATCATGTTTACTCATATCTCATATGTGATTGTATATGCCATGCCACAAATCCGTAACGTTATTACAGGTGCATCGCATTAAAACATTACACGCATTGCAACCGTGCTGGTTCGTTGTTAAGTACATCACATACAAATCTTACAGGCATTTTCTAGTGATATTGCATGCAAACACGCAGCAGGTTGTTAGATGCACACAGTCATTCCACGCAGTCACTAGTTATATTGCAAACAATCGGGAAAAGGACGCTGGGACCGCTATGTGCAATTGCCACAACTATCTATTGATTGTATGACATGCTGGGAGATATTTCTATGATGCTAAATCAGTATTCACAAAATAATAGCGATTTGTTCTGGTGTAGTGGTTTTATTTTTGTCAAGAACAGTTCTTTTGTTTGCGAAAGGGTAATGCTTTTGGTGCATTCCACAGTACCAAAGAGAACATTTCTGGCAGTTAGTCTATAACTTCTTGCAAATATTTCGATCTTAAAACAAAGACAACGGTTGGGCGTTTGATTGATAATTTCATTAACTGACTGATTGATTGATTTATGGAGTGACTGCCTTCGTCAGTCAGTCAGCCACAGAAAGATAATTAAATTGCAGAATAAACGGTGTGGTTTGATTCAAACTACTTGCATCCCTACCACGCCAACGAGGTCTTCGGTAACATCAGGTTCTGAACAAATTGTGGTATCGTTTACACCCACACAACCACCTGTATGCATTACTGACTGTACTGGTCGTCCTACCGGCAATTACCAGTCTTGCTGTACCTGCAATGGCTATATCACCTGTGTACGTGGTAGGAGATTGACCAACCTTGCGACGGGCTGTGGGACAATGTGGTAAGTTAATATGCACATTACTTGTCTTTAATAATATTCAGATTTTAATACTCAAACCATCTGCATTTCTTTATTTTGACATGACCCTTTCACAACTCAACTTCGAATCTCTTAAGCTTTCAATAGTACATTGACATGTGAGATATATATTGATTTCCTGATAGATGATGTATTATTTATTAATGAAGGCAGGGCGATGCCATGTGGAGTCGACAACTTGTAACAACTCCACATTATGCCCCAGCTGTTGTGTCGTTACATCAACAGAAGCATCGTCACCTACAACATACGGTACGGAGGCAACAACGTCATCAGTAACTGATACATCCACAATAGTGACTGAGAAAACAAAGCTAAGACCAACTGGTACATCAACAACAAATCCTACTATAACAAGGACCCTGTCTGACCCTACCAAAATTAATAGCAAACGCTTTCAGAAAATATTTTACAAAGTTTTGATAGCTGAACAAAGTGGTTACATAAGCAAGCTATTTTGCTACTTACTGCAGTTGATCTCACCTGATGTTAAAAATGTGATTTTGGAGATTGTGTAGCAATAGTTTGAGATTTTTCAATTTTAAATTCCATACTCGTCTGCTTTTAGCATAACATAAACAACAAGCTCCTTCAAAGGGGAATTTCCGTCGGTGTCTAAGTATTTAAGTACAACTCAAAACAAATCATACGGCAAATGTCAAATTCTATTTGGCTTTTTTAAACCCTTTTCTGAGTTTTACCATCATTTTCTTCATACATCGTAGCCTGACAACTAATTTTGTGAAGCCCTTTCAACTTATTCAGCGCAGATACATTACATCGTTCCTCTTCTGGTGTAATGAGGATATTGCTAAAATGTGATTGGTTGCTTCCCACTACTTTTTTTCTCGTTTTTTTTTTGTAAACCAGAGCACAAATGTGGATAGATGTTGCAGGTATTTGTGACCAAATGGCCAATATAGCCAACTAACACAGCATTATTCACTTAATTTCTAATCAACATGAAGATATTATTGACTGATATTGACCTAACGGTGTTCTTTATTATTCAATATTGGAATTCAATATTTACCTATTGCTCAGTAATGCTATTATATTGACAAAAAATAAGTCAATATCTGTTAATTGTCTAAAGAACGAACTAATTTAAGCAATATGCTACCATGCTGGTGATTTAAAATACAAAATTTATTTTTATTTAAGCACGTTCTTTGTTTTACTAGCAAGCTCTCAGTGTGTGAACGACTGCAGCGGAACCGAAAATGGAAACTACCAGTCATGCCACACGTGTACTGGTTATGTCACGTGTTATAATGATGTCCTATTTAACCGCACGTGCCCGCTGGGAACTTTCTGGGATGACATTGTAAGGAATAGGTCTTATCATGTTTACTCATATCTCATATGTGATTGTATATGCCATGCCACAAATCCGTAACGTTATTACAGGTGCATCGCATTAAAACATTACACGCATTGCAACCGTGCTGGTTCGTTGTTAAGTACATCACATACAAATCTTACAGGCATTTTCTAGTGATATTGCATGCAAACACGCAGCAGGTTGTTAGATGCATACAGTCATTCCACGCAGTCACTAGTTATATTGCAAACAATCGGGAAAAGGACGCTGGGACCGCTATGTGCAATTGCCACAACTATCTATTGATTGTATGACATGCTGGGAGATATTTCTATGATGCTAAATCAGTATTCACAAAATAATAGCGATTTGTTCTGGTGTAGTGGTTTTACTTTTGTCAAGAACAGTTCTTTTGTTTGCGAAAGGGTAATGCTTTTGGTGCATTCCACAGTACCAAAGAGAACATTTCTGGCAGTTAGTCTATAACTTCTTGCAAATATTTCGATCTTAAAACAAAGACAACGGTTGGGCGTTTGATTGATAATTTCATTGACTGACTGATTGATTGATTTATGGAGTGACTGCCTTCGTCAGTCAGTCAGCCACAGAAAGATAATTAAATTGCAGAATAAACGGTGTGGTTTGATTCAAACTACTTGCATCCCTACCACGCCAACGAGGTCTTCGGTAACATCAGGTTCTGAACAAATTGTGGTATCGTTTACACCCACACAACCACCTGTATGCATTACTGACTGTACTGGTCGTCCTACCGGCAATTACCAGTCTTGCTGTACCTGCAATGGCTATATCACCTGTGTACGTGGTAGGAGATTTGACCAACCTTGCGACGGGCTGTGGGACAATGTGGTAAGTTAATATGCACATTACTTGTCTTTAATAATATTCAGATTTTAATACTCAAACCATCTGCATTTCTTTATTTTGACATGACCCTTTCACAACTCAACTTCGAATCTCTTAAGCTTTCAATAGTACATTGACATGTGAGATATATATTGATTTCCTGATAGATGATGTATTATTTATTAATGAAGGCAGGGCGATGCCATGTGGAGTCGACAACTCAGATTTTAATACTCAAACCATCTGCATTTCTTTATTTTGACATGACCCTTTCACAACTCAACTTCGAATCTCTTAAGCTTTCAATAGTACATTGACATGTGAGATATATATTGATTTCCTGATAGATGATGTATTATTTATTAATGAAGGCAGGGCGATGCCATGTGGAGTCGACAACTTGTAACAACTCCACATTATGCCCCAGCTGTTGTGTCGTTACATCAACAGAAGCATCGTCACCTACAACATACGGTACGGAGGCAACAACGTCATCAGTAACTGATACATCCACAATAGTGACTGAGAAAACAAAGTTAAAGCCAATCAGAACATCAACAACAAATCCTACTATAACAAGGACACTGTCTGACCCTACCGAAATTAATAGCAAACGCTTTCAGAAAATATTTTTATAAAGTTTTGATAACTGAACAAAGTGGTTACTTAAGCAAGCTATTTTGCTACTTACTACAGTTGATCTCACCGGGTGTTAGAAATATGATTTTGGAATTTGTGTAGCGATACTTTGAGATTCGACTATCTTAAAATCGATACTCAGCTGCTTTTAGCATAACATAAACAACAAGCTCCATCAATACGGAATTTCCGGTGGTGTCTTCGTTTTTAGGTATCACCCAAAGAAATCATACGGCAAATGTCAAATTCTATTTTGCTTTTACAAAACCTTTTACTTGGTTTTACCTTCATTTTCTTCATACATTGTAACCTGACAACTAATTTAGTCAAGCCCTTTCAACTTATTCAGCTCAGATACATTACATAGTTCCTTTTCTGATGTAATGAGGATATTGCTGAAATGTGATTGATGGCTATCCACTAATTTTTCATTTCTTTGTAAATCAGAACACAAATATGGATAGATGTATGTTGCAGGTATTTGTGAACAAATTTCTAATTTATCTGAGTAACATAGCATTATTGAGTTTTTTAATCAACATGAAGCTATTATTGACTGATATTGACCTAACGTCATTCATTATTATTCAATAGTGGAATTTAATATTTACCTGTTGATCAGTAATGCTATAATATTGACACAAAATAAGCCAAAATATGTTAATTGTCTAAAGAACGAAGGATTTGAGCAATGCGCTTCGATATTAGTGCTTCAAAATACAAAATTTATCTTTATTTAAGCACGTTCTTTCTTTTACTAGCAAGCTCTCAGTGTGTGGACGACTGCAGAGGAACCGAAAATGGAGATTACCAGTCATGACACACGTGTACTGGTTATGTCACGTGTCTTAATGGTGTTCTATTTAACCGCACGTGTCCGCCGCGAACTTTCTGGGATGACACTGTAAGGAATAGGTCTTACCACGTTTCATCACATCTCATATGTGCTTGTATATCCCATGCCACAAATTCGTAACGTTATTACAGGTGCATCGCATGAAGACATTACACGCATTGCAATCATGCCGGTTCGTTGTTAAGTACATCACATACAAATCTTTCAGGCATTTTCTAGTGATATTGCATGCAAACGCGCCGCAGGTTGTTAGATGCACACAGTCATTCCACGCAGTCACTAGTTATATTGCAAACAATCGGAAAAAGGATCGCTGGGACCGCTATGTGCAATTTCTACACCTGTCTATTGATTGTATGACATCCTGGGAGATATTTCTGAGATGATAAATCAGTATTCACAAAGTAAAAGCGATTTGTTCTGGTGTAGTGGTTTTACTTTTTTCAAAAACAGTTCTTTGTTAGCGAAAGGGTAATGCTTGTGGTGCATTCCACAGTACCAAGGAGAACATTCCTGGCAGTTAGTCTATAACTTCTTTCAAATATTTCGATCTTTAAAGAAAGACAACGGTTGGGCGTTTGATTGATAATTTAATTGACTGACTGATTGATTGATTGATTGATTTATGGAGTGGCTGAGTTTGTCAGACAGTCGTTCACAGGAAGATAATTAAATTTCAGAATAAACAGTGTGGTTTGACTCAAACTACTTGCATCCTTACCACGACAAGGCGATCTTCGGTAACATCAGATTCCGAACAAACTGTGGTAACGTTTACACCCACACAACCACCTGTATGCATTACTGACTGTACTGGTCTTCCTACTGGCAATTACCAGTCTTGCTGTACCTGCAATGGCTATATCACCTGTGTACATGGTAGGAGATTTGACCAACCTTGTGACGGGCTGTGGGACAATGTGGTAAGTTAATATGCACATTACTTGTCTTTAATAATATTCAGATTTTAATACTCAAACCATCTGCATTTCTTTATTTTGACATGACCCTTTCACAACTCAACTTCGAATGTCTTAAGCTTTCAATAGTACATTGACATGTGAGATATATATTAATATCCTGATAGATGATGTATTAATTATTAATGAAGGCAGGGCGATGCCTTGCGGAGTCAACAACTTGCAACAACTCCACATTATGCCCCAGCTGTTGCGTCGTTGCATCAACAGAAGCATCGTCACCTACAACATACGGTACGGAGGCAACAACGTCAACAGTAACTGATACATCCACAATAGTGACTGAGACAACAAAGCTAAAACCAATCAGAACATCAACAACAAATCCTACTATAACAAAGACACTGTCTGACCCTACCGAAATTAATAGCAAACGCTTTCTTAAAATATTTTTACAAAGTTTTGATAACTGAACAAAGTGGTTACTTAAGCAAGCTATTTTGCTACTTACTACAGTTGATCTCACCGGGTGTTAGAAATATGATTTTGGAATTTGTGTAGCGATACTTTGAGATTCGACTATCTTAAATTCGATACTCAGCTGCTTTTAGCATAACATAAACAACAAGCTCCGTCAATACCGAATTTCCGGTGGTGTCTACGTTTTAAGGTACAACCCAAAGAAATCATACGGCAAATGTCAAATTCTATTTGGCTTTTTCAAAACCTTTTTCTTGGTTTTACCATCATTTTCTTCATACATTGTAACCTGACAACTAATTTAGTAAAGCCCTTTCAACTTTTCCAGCTCAGATACATTACATCGTTTCTCTTCTGATGTAATGAGGATATTGCTGAAATGTGATTGATGGCTAGCCACTATTTTTTTCATTTCTTTGTAAATCAGAACACAAACGTGGATAGATGTATGTTGCAGGTATTTGTGATCAAATGGCTAATTTATCTGAGTAACATAGCATTATTGAGTTTATTTAATCAACATGAAGCTATTATTGACTAATATTGACCTAAAGTGATTCATTATTATTCAATAGTGGAATTTAATATTTACCTGTTGATCAGTAATGCTATACTATAATATTGACACAAAATAAGCCAAAATATGTTAATTGTCTAAAGAACGAAGGATTTAAGCAATGCGCTGCGATATTAGTGCTTTAAAATACAAAATTTATCTTTATTTAAGCACGTTCTTTCTTTTACTAGCAAGCTCTCAGTGTGTGGACGACTGCAGAAGAACCGTAAATGGAGATTACCAGTCATGCCACACGTGTACTGGTTATGTCACGTGTCTTAATGGTGTTCTATTTAACCGCACGTGTCCGCCGCGAACTTTCTGGGATGACACTGTAAGGAATAGGTCTAACCACGTTTCGTCATATCTCATATGTGCTTGTATATCCCATGCCACAAATTCGTAACGTTATTACAGGTGCATCGCATGAAGACATTACACGCATTGCAATCATGCCGGTTCGTTGTTAAGTACATCACATACAAATCTTTCAGGCATTTTCAAGTGAAATTGCATGCAAACGCGCCGCAGGTTGTTAGATGCACACAGTCATTCAACTCAGTCACTAGTTATATTGCAAACAATCGGAAAAAGGGTCGCTGGGACCGCTATGTGCAATTTTTACACCTATCTATTGATTGCATGACATCCTGGGAGATATTTCTGAGATGATAAATCAGTATTCACAAAGTAAAAGCGATTTGTTCTGGTGTAGTTGGTTTTACTTTTTTCAAAAACAGTTCTTTTGTTAGCGAAAGGGTAATGCTTTTGGTGCATTCCACAGTACCAAGGCGAACATTCCTGGCAGTTAGTCTATAACTTCTTTCAAATATTTCGATCTTTAAAGAAAGACAACGGTTGGGCGTTTGATTGATAATTTAATTGACTGACTGATTGATTGATTGATTGATTTATGGAGTGGCTGAGTTTGTCAGTCAGTCATTCACAGAAAGATAATTAAATTTCAGAATAAACAGTGTGGTTTGACTCAAACTACTTGCATCCCTACCACGACAACGAGGTCTTCGGTAACATCAGATTCCGAACAAACTGTGGTAACGTTTATACCCACACAACCACCTGTATGCATTACTGACTGTACTGGTCGTCCTACTGGCAATTACCAGTCTTGCTGTACCTGCAATGGCTATATCACCTGTCTACATGGTAGGAGATTTGACCAACCTTGTGCCGGGCTGTGGGACAATATGGTAAGTTAATATGCACATTACTTGTCTTTAATAATATTCAGATTTTAATACTCAAACCATCTGCATTTCTATATTTTTACATGACCCTTTCACAACTAAACTTCGAATGTCTTAAGCTTTCAATAGTACATTGACATGTGAGATATATATTAATATCCTGATAGATGATGTATTAATTATTAATGAAGGCAGGGCGATGCCTTGCGGAGTCAACAACTTGCAACAACTCCACATTATGCCCCAGCTGTTGCGTCGTTACATTAACAGAAGCATCGTCACCTACAACATACGGTACGGAGGAAACAACGTCAACAGTAACTGATACATCCACAATAGTGACTGAGACAACAAAGCTAAAACCAATCAGAACATCAACAGCAAATCCTACTATAACAAGGACACTGTCTGACCCTACCGAAATTAATAGCAAACGCTTTCTTAAAATATTTTTACAAAGTTTTGATAACTGAACAAAGTGGTTACTTAAGCAAGCTATTTTGCTACTTACTACAGTTGATCTCACCGGGTGTTAGAAATATGATTTTGGAATTTGTGTAGCGATACTTTGAGATTCGACTATCTTAAATTCGATACTCAGCTGCTTTTAGCATAACATAAACAACAAGCTCCGTCAATACCGAATTTCCGGTGGTGTCTACGTTTTAAGGTACAACCCAAAGAAATCATACGGCAAATGTCAAATTCTATTTGGCTTTTTCAAAACCTTTTTCTTGGTTTTACCATCATTTTCTTCATACATTGTAACCTGACAACTAATTTAGTAAAGCTCTTTCAACTTATCCAGCTCAGATACATTACATCGTTCCTCTTCTGATGTAATGAGGATATTGCTGAAATGTGATTGATGGCTAGCCACTATTTTTTTTCATTTCTTTGTAAATCAGAACACAAACGTGGATAGATGTATGTTGCAGGTATTTGTGATCAAATGGCTAATTTATCTGAGTAACATAGCATTATTGAGTTTATTTAATCAACATGAAGCTATTATTGACTAATATTGACCTAAAGTGATTCATTATTATTCAATAGTGGAATTTAATATTTACCTGTTGATCAGTAATGCTATACTATAATATTGACACAAAATAAGCCAAAATATGTTAATTGTCTAAAGAACGAAGGATTTAAGCAATGCGCTGCGATATTAGTGCTTCAAAATACAAAATTTATCTTTATTTAAGCACGTTCTTTCTTTTACTAGCAAGCTCTCAGTGTGTGAACGACTGCAGAGGAACCGAAAATGGAGATTACCAGTCATGCCACACGTGTACTGGTTATGTCACGTGTCTTAATGGTGTTCTATTTAACCGCACGTGTCCGCCGCGAACTTTCTGGGATGACACTCTAAGGAATAGGTCTAACCACGTTTCGTCATATCTCATATGTGGTTGTATATCCCATGCCACAAATTCGTAACGTTATTACAGGTGCATCGCATGAAGACATTACACGCATTGCAATCATGCCAGTTCGTTGTTAAGTACATCACATACAAAAATCTTTCAGGCATTTTCTAGTGAAATTGCATGCAAACGCGCCGCAGGTTGTTAGATGCACACAGTCATTCCACTCAGTCACTAGTTATATTGCAAACAATCGGAAAAAGGGTCGCTGGGACCGCTATGTGCAATTTCTACACCTATCTATTGATTGCATGACATCCTGGGAGATATTTCTGAGATGATAAATCAGTATTCACAAAGTAAAAGCGATTTGTTCTGGTGTAGTGGTTTTACTTTTTTCAAAAACAGTTCTTTTGTTAGCGAAAGGGTAATGCTTTTGGTGCATTCCACAGTACCAAGGAGAACATTCTTGACAGTTAGTCTATAACTTCTTTCAAATATTTCGATCTTTAAAGAAAGACAACGGTTGGGCGTTTGATTGATAATTTAATTGACTGACTGATTGATTGATTGATTGATTTATGGAGTGGCTGAGTTTGTCAGACAGTCGTTCACAGGAAGATAATTAAATTTCAGAATAAACAGTGTGGTTTGACTCAAACTACTTGCATCCTTACCACGACAAGGCGATCTTCGGTAACATCAGATTCCGAACAAACTGTGGTAACGTTTACACCCACACAACCACCTGTATGCATTACTGACTGTACTGGTCTTCCTACTGGCAATTACCAGTCTTGCTGTACCTGCAATGGCTATATCACCTGTGTACATGGTAGGAGATTTGACCAACCTTGTGCCGGGCTGTGGGACAATATGGTAAGTAAATATGCACATTACTTGTCTTTAATAATATTCAGATTTTAATACTCAAACCATCTGCATTTCTTTATTTTGACATGACCCTTTCACAACTCAACTTCGAATGTCTTAAGCTTTCAATAGTACATTGACATGTGAGATATATATTAATATCCTGATAGATGATGTATTAATTATTAATGAAGGCAGGGCGATGCCTTGCGGAGTCAACAACTTGCAACAACTCCACATTATGCCCCAGCTGTTGCGTCGTTACATCAACAGAAGCATCGTCACCTACAACATACGGTACGGAGGCAACAACGTCAACAGTAACTGATACATCCACAATAGTGACTGAGACAACAAAGCTAAAACCAATCAGAACATCAACAACAAATCCTACTATAACAAAGACACTGTCTGACCCTACCGAAATTAATAGCAAACGCTTTCTTAAAATATTTTTACAAAGTTTTGATAACTGAACAAAGTGGTTACTTAAGCAAGCTATTTTGCTACTTACTACAGTTGATCTCACCGGGTGTTAGAAATATGATTTTGGAATTTGTGTAGCGATACTTTGAGATTCGATTATCTTACATTCGATACTCAGCTGCTTTTAGCGTAACACAAACAACAAGCTCCGTCAATGCGGAATTTCCGGTGGTGTCTTCGTTTTTAGGTACAACCCAAAGAAATCATACGGCAAATGTCAAATTCTATTTGGCTTATTCAAAACCTTTTTCTTGGTTTTACCATCATTTTCTTCATACATTGTAACCTGACAACTAATTTAGTAAAGCCCTTTCAACTTATTCAGCTCAGATGCATTACATCGTTCCTCTTCTGATGTAATTAGGATATTGCTGAAATGTGATAGGTTGCTTCCCACTACTTTTTTTCTCGTTCTTTGTGAACCAGAACACAAATGTCGATAGATGTTGCAGGTATTTGTTATCAAATGACTGATTTAGCCAAGTAACATAGCATTATTGACTTAATTTCTAACAATCATGTAGATATTATTGACTAATATTGACCTAACGGTATTCTTTATTATTCAATATTGGAATTCAATATTTACCTATTGGTCAGTAATGCTATTATATTGACACAAAATAAGTCAATATCATTTAACTGTCTAAAGAACGAACTAATTTAGGCAATGCACTACGATATTGGCGCTTTAAAATAAAAAAAAATATATCTTTATTTAAGTACGTTCTTTGTTTTACTAGCAAGCTCTCAGTGTGTGAACGACTGCAGCGGAACCGAAAATGGAAACTACCAGTCATGCCACACGTGTACTGGTTATGTCACGTGTTATAATGATGTCCTATTTAACCGCACGTGCCCGCCTGGAACTTTCTGGGATGACATTGTAAGGAATAGGTCTTATCACGTTTACTCATATGTGGTTGTATATCTCATGTCACAAACCCGTAACGTATTTACATGTACATTGCATGAAAACATTACACGCATTGCAATCGTGCCGGTTCGTTGTTAAGTACATCACATACAAATCTTACAGGCATTTTCTAGTGATATTGCATGCAAACGCCCCGCAGGTTGTTAGATACACACAGTCATTCCACGTAGTAACTAGTGATATTGCAAACAATCGGAAAAAGGGTCGCTGGGACCGCTATGTGCAATACCCACCCCTGTCTATTGATTGCATGACATCCTGGGAGATATTTCTGAGATGATAAATCAGTATTCACAAAGTAAAAGCGATTTGTTCTGGTGTAGTGGTTTTACTTTTTTCAAAAACAGTTCTTTTGTTAGCGAAAGGGTAATGCTTTTGGTGCATTCCACAGTACCAAGGAGAACATTCCTGGCAGTTAGTCTATAACTTCTTTCAAATATTTCGATCTTTAAAGAAAGACAACGGCTGGGCGTTTGATTGATAATTTAATTGACTGACTGATTGATTGATTGATTGATTTATGGAGTGGCTGAGTTTGTCAGTCAGTCATTCACAGAAAGATAATTAAATTTCAGAATAAACAGTGTGGTTTGACTCAAACTACTTGCATCCCTACCACGACAACGAGGTCTTCGGTAACATCAGATTCCGAACAAACTGTGGTAACGTTTACACCCACACAACCACCTGTATGCATTACTGACTGTACTGGTCGTCCTACTGGCAATTACCAGTCTTGCTGTACCTGCAATGGCTATATCACCTGTCTACATGGTAGGAGATTTGACCAACCTTGTGCCGGGCTGTGGGACAATATGGTAAGTAAATATGCACATTACTTGTCTTTAATAATATTCAGATTTTAATACTCAAACCATCTGCATTTCTATATTTTTACATGACCCTTTCACAACTAAACTTCGAATGTCTTAAGCTTTCAATAGTACATTGACATGTGAGATATATATTAATATCCTTATAGATGATGTATTAATTATTAATGAAGGCAGGGCGATGCCTTGCGGAGTCAACAACTTGCAACAACTCCACATTATGCCCCAGCTGTTGCGTCGTTACATCAACAGAAGCATCGTCACCTACAACATACGGTACGGAGGCAACAACGTCAACAGTAACTGATACATCCACAATAGTGACTGAGACAACAAAGCTAAAACCAATCAGAACATCAACAACAAATCCTACTATAACAAAGACACTGTCTGACCCTACCGAAATTAATAGCAAACGCTTTCTTAAAATATTTTTACAAAGTTTTGATAACTGAACAAAGTGGTTACTTAAGCAAGCTATTTTGCTACTTACTACAGTTGATCTCACCGGGTGTTAGAAATATGATTTTGGAATTTGTGTAGCGATACTTTGAGATTCGACTATCTTACATTCGATACTCAGCTGCTTTTAGCATAACATAAACAACAAGCTCCGTCAATGCGGAATTTCCGGTGGTGTCTTCGTTTTTAGGTACAACCCAAAGAAATCATACGGCAAATGTCAAATTCTATTTGGCTTATTCAAAACCTTTTTCTTGGTTTTACCATCATTTTCTTCATACATTGTAACTTGACAACTAATTTAGTAAAGCCCTTTTCAACTTATTCAGCTCAGATACATTACATCGTTCCTCTTCTGATGTAATGAGGATATTGCTGAAATGTGATTGGTTGCTTCCCACTACTTTTTTTCATTTCTTTGTGAACCAGAACACAAATGTCGATAGATGTTGCAGGTATTTGTTATCAAATGACTGATTTAGCCAAGTAACATAGCATTATTGACTTAATTTCTAACAATCATGTAGATATTATTGACTTATATTGACCTAACGGTATTCTTTATTATTCAATATTGGAATTCAATATTTACCTATTGGTCAGTAATGCTATTATATTGACACAAAATAAGTCAATATCATTTAACTGTCTAAAGAACGAACTAATTTAGGCAATGCGCTACGATATTGGTGCTTTAAAATAAAAAAATATATCTTTATTTAAGTACGTTCTTTGTTTTACTAGCAAGCTCTCAGTGTGTGAACGACTGCAGCGGAACCGAAAATGGAAACTACCAGTCATGCCACACGTGTACTGGTTATGTCACGTGTTATAATGATGTCCTATTTAACCGCACGTGCCCGCCTGGAACTTTCTGGGATGACATTGTAAGGAATAGGTCTTATCACGTTTACTCATATGTGGTTGTATATCTCATGTCACAAACCCGTAACGTATTTACATGTACATTGCATGAAAACATTACACGCATTGCAATCGTGCCGGTTCGTTGTTAAGTACATCACATACAAATCTTACAGGCATTTTCTAGTGATATTGCATGCAAACGCCCCGCAGGTTGTTAGATACACACAGTCATTCCACGTAGTAACTAGTGATATTGCAAACAATCGGAAAAAGGACGCTGAGATCGCTATGTGCAAACCCACACCTCTCTATTAATTGTATGACATGCTTGGAGATATTTCTGAGATGCTAAATCAGCATTCACAAAGTAAAAGCGATTTGTTCTGGTGTAGTGGTTTTACTTTTTTCAAAAACAGTTCTTTTGTTAGCGAAAGGGTAATGATTTTGGTGCATTCCCCAGTGCCAAGGAGAACATTCATGGCAGTTAGTCTATAACTTCTTTCAAATATTTCGATCTTTAAAGAAAGACAACGGCTGGGCGTTTGATTGATAATTTAATTGACTGACTGATTGATTGATTGATTGATTGATTTATGGAGTGGCTGAGTTTGTCAGTCTGTCATTCACAGAAAGATAATTAAATTTCAGAATAAACAGTGTGGTTTGACTCAAACTACTTGCATCCCTACCACGACAACGAGGTCTTCGGTAACATCAGGTTCCGAACAAACTGTGGTAACGTTTACACCAGCACAACCACCTGTATGCATTACTGACTGCACTGGTCGTCCTACTGGCAATTACCAGTCTTGCTGTACCTGCAATGGCTATATCACCTGTGTACATGGTAGGAGATTGGATCAACCTTGCGACGGGCTGTGGGACAATGTGGTAAGTTAATATGCACATTACTTGTCTTTAATAATATTCAGATTTGAATACTCAAACCATCTGCATTTCTGTATTTTGACATGACCCTTTCACAACTCAGCTTCGAATGTCTTAAGCTTTCAATACTACATTGACATGTGAGATATATATTTATAGCATGATAGATGATGTATTAATTATTAATGAAGGCAGAACGATGCCTTGTGGAGTCGACAACTTGCGACAACTCCACATTATGCCCCAGTTGTTGCGTCGTTACATCAACAGAAGCATCATCACCTACAGCATACGGTACGGAGGCAGCAACGTCAACAGTAACTGATGCATCCACAATAATGACTGAGACAACAAAGCTAACATCATCTGGAACATTAACAACAAATCCTGCTATAACAAGTACACTATCTGACCCAACCACAGTTACTTTAACATACGGTACCAGTAGTACTGAAGCAAGTACACCATCTAACCCTGCCACAGTTACTGCCTCGCACAGTATCTCTAGCACTAAAACAAGTATAGTATCCGACATTAACACAGTTACTACCGACGAGAGTACCACTAGTACTGAACCAAGTACACAATCTGGCTCTACCACACTTACTACTAAAGTGAGTGCCACAACAGTTTCCGAACAAAACGTGACAACGCTAACACACACACAACCACCTGTATGCATCACTGACTGTACTGGTCGTCCTACTGGCAATTACCAGTCTTGCTGTACCTGCAATGGCTATATCACCTGTGTACATGGTAGGAGATTTGACCAACCTTGCGACGGGCTGTGGGACAATGTGGTAAGTCCATATACACATTACTACTTTATTACTTTTCAAATTCTAATACTCATTGTAGATGACCGGGGTTGTAGATAAAAATTCGCTACCTGTAGTCCAGTCTTTTTATTCGGAACGCTTCAACGACAATATAACATGCGACTACATCAAAACGATGACGAAAGCTTAGTCCAAGATAAAGACGAAGTTGAAGATGAAGGTTCACTGATAAATAAAAAAAGTAGAGAAAAATGTCTTAAAGATAATTCAATTTAATTGTGAAATACAATAAACTGCGTATCTCAGTTCAACTTAATAATCTACCAGTTAAAATCGGTTACTGCACATAACTGAATAAGATTCAAACTACGCTAAACTATATATTAATTAACAAAGTCTGATGCATCTGTGCAATTTAATCTAAATTACCTAATGCATATCAAAGACTATCAATTAAATTTAATTTATAAAGAAACTTACAAATTTGAAAGTTCTTACCGTATTTATGCCGAATCAGACCAAATCTGTCCATCTTATCCACATTTTTACATATTTCAATGTGAAAAGCTACGGAAAGACTGACCAAAATTTATAAACAAAGGCGACCAGTTCAGAAATGCCAAAACAAATGCGGCATATACTTTTAGGCCTTTACTCATTTGGACAATTGATTAATCCTTTCATTAATCCCTTGAACATTGATCTTGATAGTTGACATTGATAGTTAAATGTTAAGGCGCTTCTAACATCCATAACATTTCAATATTTATTATAAGAAAACCAGTATTTTTATCTGCAATCATATTTTGATAAGAATCTCTCAAACGTAGCTTCGAATGTTCTAAACTTTCAAAAGTTTATTTAAATGTAACATACACTGCATATTCATAGCATAGTTTATGAGATATTAATTATTTATACAGGAAGGGCGGTGCCTCATGGAATCGACAACCTGCAACAACTCTACATTATGCACCAGTTGTTGCGTTATTACATCCACAGAAGCACCTTCACCCACAACACACTACACGGAGACAGCAACGCCAACAATTGCAGAGACATATACATCAACGACTGACTCAACAAGTCTAAGAACAACTGGAAAATCACAAACCCCATCCCAAACTGTAACAGACAATTTAACTAGTACTGAAGCAGGCACACTATCTGACCTTACCACAGTTAGTTCCAGGGAGAGTGCCACTGGTACTCACCCTAATACAATTACTACTGCAGGCGAAGTCGCTAGGGTTAAAGCAAGTACACTATCTGACCCAAACAGAGTTACTAAAGCATACAGTGCCACTAGTACTGAAATAAATACTATAATTACCACAACAAAAAGCAACACTGGACGCCATGCCATAACAGTAGAACAACAAAGTACTTCAGAAACTGATACAATTCCTCCTCTAGAAATAAGCACCACAACAATAGATGTATTACGGTATATTCCATGCGTCATACGCATGCCTAATGAAAGTTTCACGGATGCTCTCAGCGATAGTACAAGCCAAGAGTATATAATGTGGAAAACCAGACTGCTTATTGCAGTAAGTATTTCGTACATTTAACAATACCAATATTAAAATATCTACCATGTTTAATATTAACATTTTTGTTGTTTTCATTAGAATTTCTATTTTATTGCTATATTGCCGATTGTTCAAAACAGTATATTAACGCATAGATGCATACACTTTAATTACAGATTTTACTTAATGTGAGCTGTTTGATTATTGCACTTTCTGTTTAATTTGAAAGTTGTTTTATTTGTAAAGTGCAAAAGTTGAAGTGTTTGTATTTCGGTGCTACTTAATTTCTGACTTTGATTGACAGGTGGAGCCATTGTGTAATACCATCCTTAGTGTGCAGTTCTACACTACACAATGCAGACTTACCTCTGTGACGTTTACTAGGGGCAGTATCGTAGTAAATTTTGACCTTGAGTTGATTGTACCACAAATCAACATCAACCAGGTAAATGAAACATTCTATTAACAAGAGCACAACACTATTCGGGTAGAAATAATAATAAATATTAATTCACCCAACGCATAAGCACTACCTTTCCCTTTATCGCCAAGTGCGGGTTTTAAAATATTAGATGAACTTGTTCTCCATATTAAAGTTGCAAATTAAACAACCCTGTATTTTAGCAGTTACGTAGCATTTTGTACATATAAGTATGTAAATTAATATCAACAGAATTTCATGCTCGGATACGCAGATGACATTGCGGAGCACATGTACAACTGATTGATTTTATTATTGATTATTGATTAATATTATTGATGCTTATATGTGTACGGTCTATCAATATTTACACAGATGGCATGGAGAAGTGCACTTGTAGATATTAGTTACGTTTCGTGTTAATGGGGTCATGAAACACATATAATGAATATCAGAAAAATATTGACGCAAATACACATAAGTGACGTGGCGGAGAACACACGCGGATGCCATTAGCGTCTTAATTTTTTTGCAGGTAGATGGTGTCGTGCATGACATATGCGGTAATCAGTTACTCATGTTCATATTCAGTTATTAATATTCAGGCAGATAGCGTCGTGGAGCACACATATGATTATCAACAGGGTATTCATGTTAGTGCAGAGAGATGCATAGTGCAGGATATATCTGGCTATTAATTATAACTATCAATACAGTATCATTGCTTAGACTATTATTATGACAGTTGAGCACTTTTGTGCACAAATTTAGATTTAGTAAAAATTCTATACAGACAGACAATTCATGGAGCACATATGCCAATACAACAGGTTATCGATGTTTATACATATGCATTTGATATGGTGAAGGAAAAATATGAACATTAACAAAAGATATATATTAATAACAATTGTTTACACAGATAGATGTTGTAATGAAGGATATCTACGAGTCAATTCAGACTGCTGCCAAAAATGACACATTAATAGATGGCGTTGATGTGGATGCTTCTTCAATTCAAGTAGGCAGTCGTAAGTGCACTAATTTTATGGAATTCCTAGTCAATCTATAAAATATACTTAGTCTTATTGTATTTCATTAATATTTACCAAATCCTATATCTAAAGTATAAATCCTAGTTTGCTGTGCATTAAATACTCCAACTCGGTTTTCTAAATAATACCAACGATTAATTTTTTTGTAATTCTCAAGTTTCCAAAAGTATCGGCTGGTTGTTTAGAATTTCTCTCAGCATTAGAGGAACAAATTTTGTATGTCATTTTTTGTTGTTTACAGACAGTATTATCGACACCAGCAAAGTAAGTGACGATAGGGACAAGATGACAGATGGTAAGTAACTATGATGATCGTTGAAAATTTCAATGAATCTCATTGTTGTAAATCTATCAATTACATGTCAGTAAGTTGTAAAAACCTTTTGCTTAGAAATACTATTAAAAATGCTGCTTCATCTCAAGTCCATTTTGAGGTAAATTTATATTCTTGTTTTAGACAGTTTGGAGTTCCACACTGCACTCAAATACCTGTCATATACGAGCACATATCAGAACAATAGTTTGTATAATGTAACGTCGGTATTTGACAGGAATGAGCGCACGCCATATTGCAGGCTTATCGGTCGGTGTTATACTTGTGCTGATAGTGGTTGCAGCTGTGATGGCTCTCATGTGTATACGACACAAGAAGCATGCAAGGCGACAACGAAAAAAATGGCCCTTTAGTCTTTCACTCTCAGAGCGTAAGTACTCACGGTAAATGGTCTAAAGAGAGTTTCAGCAACACGTTGCTGCCGCTACAGAATCAGGTGTGCAGTTCTTTCACATGTGGAAAGCAAAATGTAACTGTAACATATGGTATTATATCTATCAATCTATCTATCTATCTATCTGTCTGTCTATTCCTTTTCTTATTATACTTTAAGTACCTATTACATCACACAATACAAAGTTCAAATACAATTGGAGTTTTCAATTAACTTCATTTCAGCACGGTTTCTACAGAATGACTTTACATACCAATATAACCCGAGCCATTACTATGAGAGGCCAAGGATGTTGCTATGGCAAACCGGTTCCATAGCAGCCAGTGTCTCTCAGGAAGATAACAGTGGGAGTAGATATGAGTACATGGAATTACTTTAATACCAAGAAAAGATCATATAACACATTGGTAAGTCCACTCAGTTCTCAACAAAAGTAACTAAGTTTGAAAATTTTATATTACATGTAAAATTAGTTAAAGACATGTATTCTGTTTAATGGTTAATAAAATAAGCATATATTTACTATGTACTCAATCGTTATATATGCGATGTAAGTGATATAAGTGACGCAAAGTGATAAGTGGCAAAGTGATGTGATATAAGTGATACAACTGATGTATTTGATATAAGCATAAAGCTCTGTGTATGATATATCGATAAGCTAAATCATACTCCCACGAATCAGAAAGCTCCAAATAATGACAGTTAAATTGGATAAAACTTGTGTAGAAAAAATAATTTCCATTCAGTCTAAATGATTCACAGGCAAGAGCCAAGCAAATGAATGTCCCACAAAATTGATCACAAATTCTTTCAGACATTATTCGTGCAGTGTTCCATACTTTAATATTTAGCCCTGTTTTTCTCACTTGATGTTGATAGTATGATGTCGCTATAACTGACACAAGTAATGTAAATGCGCCAATTATGCAAGCGAGCTATGTGGTAGAAATAATATAAAAATAAGTAAATTAAGGTATATGTGATATAATAGATGATGTGATATAGGTGACAGAAGTGACACATGTGGTATAAATTGTATAACTGATAAAGCGATATAAACGGGAATGAAAACACACGGCTTAGCATATATATTTTTAATTATAATTATCAAATGACCTCAGCCATAATCTTTTATCGTGCTTATACAATCTCCATTACTATAATTTTTAATTCTACAGGGTTGACAAGATACAGACGACCTGTGGAATCATACCACAACAGGATTTCACAAGAATTGGAACCTTTCATGACTCCTAATTCTTCGTCGTTGTGCGTCAACACTGCTACTAATGTAAATCATAAAAATGACGTTAGCTACATAAACATAAATATTGACATAAAATACGAAAGATATACTTATCAGCTCCATCCCAATCTCAGTTCAAAATGTTAGCTACATAAACATAAATACTGACATAAAATACGAAAGATATACTTATCAGCCCTATCCCAATCTCACAAAAATTGACAAAAATTGACAAAAATTAAAACGCAGCGAAATGTTAAACACTTGACAAAAATTAAAACGCAACTTCCTTCAATGGATTATTTCTTGAATAATATATTGCAAACAACACAGCTTGAATATGTCTTATAAGCCGAGTAGTGTTTGGTTTCTGTTGACTTAAGGTTTTATTGACTGATCTAGCATACGCCGTGTTAGCTATTTACGCATTGAGAGCTCGCACAAAGCTCAGTGTGCAACTGTGTGTGATGTGGGTTAAATGCTACGCATTTACTTGCAAAAAATACGCTCTTTTTACATGGCGTTTTAACAAAGAAAATGAAATCAAAGACGAAAATAAAAAGTGACATGCACATGTTCAGATCAAGCTCTTTATAAGTCCCAAGTTTCATGGTCATAGGGCCCATAGTGTCAGAGGAGAAGAAGACACAAAAAATCGGAAAAAGTGTCAAGAAGAAAAAAAAGGACGAATTTTGCTCGCACAAATTCATATAACTCTTGCAAGCCAAAGGCTTGTCAAGTGTTAATGAAAACAAACTTTAAAAATTCCGAAATTTGACATATATTTTAAGTTATGTAATTATTTTGTTGCAGACAAGGTTATTTTTAATAATAATCATTTGTTATTAAGCTGTTTATTCCTACTTATATTTTCTTTTTCTCTTTCTTTGCCCCTCTCTCTCTCTCTCTCTCTCTCTCTCTCTCTCTCTCTCTCTCTCTCTCTCTCTCTCTCTCCCCCTCTCTCTCTCTCACCCTCTATCTAACTATCTATCTATCTATCTATCTATCTATCTATCTATCTGTCTATCTATCTATCTTTCTCCCTTTCTATCTCTCTCTCACTCTTCACCTATTTTCCGTTCTTTCTTTCTTTCTTTCTTTCTTTCTTCCTCTGTATCTGTCTCCCTGTGCCCTTTCTTTCTATTTATATGGTCAAATTATGATCCTTTTTATGTATATCTTTTTAATATGATAGGCAGAGCCATTTTACCTTTTTGAGACATAAGAACAAGTTTCCTCCAATTTAATGTTTTGTGTTGTATGCTTGGTGCTTAATGTAATATGCCTGATTATGAAATCTAACATGATTTCTTTCACATATTTTATTTAACGAACATATTAGTAATAATTAGTTAAATAGTAAATATTATATGGACATACTCTAATGAACACAGGCTGTGCTCTTGTCTACTTTCTGCAGATTTCACATGAAAAAGTAAGGATAACTGTTGATTATATTGTTTTGATTTTATAAACACATACAGCAACCATGATTGCTAATAGGCACCAGTGTGAACTAACACAAAGGGGTATAGAAGGGTTTGAAAGTTTCAAACCTCCCGTTCATGCTTGTCATACAGGATGCCTCCTGACTTTTTGCTTAAAAAACCTGAATTTACTCTGAATTTATCGTGAATTTGTCGTGAATTTATCGTGAATTTATCGCGAATCGTGATCAATAAACTTTGCAGATACGAAAGGACTACAAGACATTTTTAGGACATTAGACAGTTGATATTCAAAATCCCAAAACTTCAAAACACATAACATACGTTGTTGTGTTTAATAAGTGAATCCGAAATATACTGTAGCCACACTTGTAGTCCTTGGGATGAGAGAACTGGCGGGACGATGACCGTGGCATCTGGGAAAGTCGATATTGGGTTGATTCTTTGTGTGTTGCTATCCGAATTAACAACACGACCCACTTTTTATTGCTTATTGAAGAGTGGCAAAAATATACTTACCATTTGGTCAAAAGCGTGACTCTTCCAGCCTTATATCATATGCAGAAGAGTAGGAAACATGCATGTTTTGCCAACATAAAACCTGTGACTCTTTCTGGTTGCTTCAGAAAAAATTAATAAAAGCCAAACTTTAACTAATTTTAAAAACTTTTCCACTGCTTTTTGACAGCATTTTGCATTATTCCTATCTTAATTCTACTTTTGCTAAGTCTGTTAATAGTTGTAAATTGCTGGAGGCAGGAAAGGTCTGCACGAGTCTGAATCAGTCTTCACTCTCCGGCATCGCCTAGGATTTTTATGAAATCTGTCATCAAAAGAGTGCATCCCAGCCAGCTAAAGGCAAATAGAATTTGTCCTAAAGCAATCTGGACATGAAATGGATACATAAAATTCATCAACAGTTGTGAACTTGACGAGTGATACCGGTTAGAAACCGATTTCATCATGAGGGTTAAGTGCATTTTATGCTTTACCACCAAACTATCATAACTTTTCTTGTATGAAAATAACCTGCAGCAGGTAATGTGTCCCAGACTAGCATCTAATTACCAACAAATCCCATTAAACGCTCAACATTTTAAAATTATTAAAATTCTCAACATTTCTGCTTTTTGATTAAAAAGTGAAGCAATTGAAAGAACTCCAGGACACCGCAAAATTTGGTCGATGCATTCAAAGACTTATCATTCCTTAGCCCCAAGAAAACTCTTTGTAATATTAAAATTATTATATTGTTATGGAAATTTAAGTCATTTAAATATAAAAACAAAAGGGAGAAACATTCGGAAATTTCATGACATTTTACAAGCCTTTAAAAATATTTCCAACCTCAAAAATGTCAAAGCAATTACTCTGGAGCAATCAAGATATACTTATTGATAATAAACCCATTTTCTTTAGGAACTGGTTCCAAAACGGAATTGTTTTTATACAAGATCTAATGAATGAAAATAATAGATGGCTGACATGCGATGAGCTAATATAACATCAAAGTTAATTGCCTAACACTAAGTAGCATTCAACAAGCAATTAAACAACAAATTTACCTAATCAGACCTATATTCTAGGAAGTTGTATATTTTCAATTAGAAGTGGTCAGCGTTTAAATGTAACAAATTGTAAGTCAGGGGATTTTTGTAAAGAACTAGTGAAACAAATAAGTCAACCCCCGACTAGCTTAAAAACGTAGAAGAACAAGGGGATAGATCTTACCCTAGTAAACAAAAGTATCAAAATGTCAAGAGATTCATGTCGCGATAGCAATCTACTTTCCTTCCAGTTCAAGATATTAAACGACATAGTAGTCAACAACAAAAATCTGGAAAAATGTTGAATTAAATCAGACTAAAATTTCACTGAATGTAATGTAGTAGAAGATAATTTCCACCTGTTCATAAATTGTCCTAAAAAGGTGGCAATAATACGAAAAGCATGGCAACTTCTTGGTCTTAAAGCTTTCATGCTACTGAGTTTCTGTTGGAATCTTGTAACAACATTAAAAAACTTATTTTTCTTATTTTAAAATATCGAATATGGGATACCCGATTCCGCAATTTAGCCTTTAATCATTCGACCTTCATACATGAAGTAAGCATTTACATGCAACCATTTCCTATTGTATTTACCTTAGACGATGATAAATACTATAGGAAATGGGGATCTTGGTTTGTTGAGCAATTAAAAAAACGGAACTTACTTTCTTTTCTGATCTCGTTAATGTAAACCTACATTAGATGGGCCAGCCCAGTAATTCATGGAACTATTGGACATTTTTAATCTCACACAGCATGTACGTTCACCCACCCATACGTCAGGGCACATGCTAAATATAATAATAACACGTTCGGGTGATACTTTCCATACGATGTAAAACTGCATTTAAATGTGCCAAAGATGACTACGTACAATTAATCACTGCTAAGAAAACTGCCTATTACAGTTCTCAAGACAATGAACATGACCAAAAATCCCTGTTTAGCATTGTTAGTAAATTGGCTCGAAAAAACAATGCCCAATAGTATCTACAGGACATTCCACACTCGGACCTAGCCAATCAATTTGCTGATTATTTTAAAACAAAAATTGAGTAAATCAACGAAAGCTTTCATGAATCAAGAAAAACTTGCGATTCCACAGTCAGGAATGTCAAACCAGATCCTACATATTTCAGTTTCGTCAAACAATTGATCAAACAGCCCATTATTACGTTGGTAAGGAAATCACCTAATAAACAGTGCTCGTTGGATCCGATATCCACGTTGCTTCTTAAATCGATAATAGAGGTTCTATCGCCAGTTAAAATAGTAAACAAGTCACTGGGACTGGGACAGATGCCGCGCCTTTACAAAAATGCCTTGGTCACACCTTTGATCAAAAAACCAAATTTCGACCCTGCGCAACTTAGTTACTACGGACCAGTCTCAAACTTGCTTTTAGTGTCTAAGGTAATTGAAAAAGCAGTAGCTGAACAAATGAACGCACATACAAAATCCGAAAATCTAGAAGAACCTCTCCAGTCTGCATGTAAGCAAATTCAAAGCACCAAATCCGCGTTAATTAAGGTACAGAATGACATTCTTACAGCAATAGATGACAAGAAAGTTGTATTTCTTGCCCTTCTAGATTTAAGTGCCGCATTCGACACTTGTCATCATGACATATTATTGAATCGACTCAAACGCGATTTTCACATAACTGGAAAAGCTCTGGACTGGTTTTGTTCGTACCTTTCTGAACGAACTCAGCAAGTAAAAATCGATGATTTACTATCTGATCCAGTGCCACCAGAAACCAGATTTCCACAAGGATCTGGTATGGGACCTCGCGCGCATGTATACATATTACACCTGTAAACTTGGTGAGCTATTGCTGCTGCATGAGGTTCTGTTTCATCTGTTTGCTGATGATTCGCAGCTCTATAAAGCTGCAAATTCGAACAGCATCAACTCCCAAAACCATGAGGTGGCGCATATAGAGACCACCATCGCACGTGTATCTGACTGGATAACTTCAAATAAGCTAAAATTGAATCAGTCAAAGACTGAGTTCATCATTTTTTGAACAAAACAACAAATTAAGAAGGTGAATGTGAACTCATTACTAGTTGGAGATGATGTGGTTCCAGCAAAAAGTCATGTTCGCAATTTAGGTGCCCAGTTCGATGCAGAACTTAAAATGTAAATAAAGTAGTAAAATCTGGCTACTCTCATCTCCGCCAGTTGTACAGACTGCGTCGATATTTAACAAACTCTGCAACAGAAACACTTGTACATGCCATGATTTTCTCGCGTATGGATTATGCAAACGCACTTTTGTATGATATACCAGAGACAAGTTTGGACAAGCTCCAGCGTCTACAAAACAGCACAACGAGGCTTATTGCAGGAGTGAAAAGAACTGAAAATATCACGGATACGCTGAAATCGCTACATTGGTTTCCCATGTGCTCAAGAATTAAGTATACAATCCTGTTGTGATTCAAAGCCAGGCATAACATGGCTCCAGTTTATAAACAGGAACTCATTCAGTTGCATAAACCCATCAGATCAACTCGCTTTAATGAAAATGGACCTATTTTAGTACAGCCCAAGTCAAATCTTAAGTTTGCTGGAGATCGCTCTTTTAGTGTGGTAGCTCCTCGGTTATGAAACAGTTTACCCAAGTCATTTCGTGATATAAACTGCTTGGAGCCTTCAAGAAACATCAGAAGACACACCTTTTTATTGAAGCTTACGGATAAATTTTCACATCATCAGTATTATCGACAGCATTATTATATCACTATAGTATTTTAGAACACTATATTCCTTTTACTGACAGTATTGCAAAGCGCAATGAACACTTGGTATGTGCGTTATAAAAATATTAATAATAATAATATTTAATAATAATAATTAGTCAAACCATATGTACGCTTACAAAAACCCTATGACACTTCTGCACACTTCTTTTTCCAAATGTTTACTACAGCATAGATGCGAGTAAATTTATAGACATTTGTTAAAATAATTGCATTATTGTTATGGGCGCTGAGACACATAGCGATGTGTAAACTGTGTGTCTGCGAAAGATTGCTGAAAGGTTTTTGTGTAAATGTGTGAGTGATTGATTTGACATACAATGGCTTCAGATATTATACTATATAAATACACAATGCCCATCCCGGAGAATCAAATGGGTCGTATTCGAAGCGGAACGCAGTCGATCCAAATGCAGAACGACCCCCAACACAGGAACAATTACATGTTCCTCAAGAAGCACAACCGGAACAACCGTGAGTTCCTCACCAGCAACAACAACAGTCCAGATATATAGACAACCCGTTTGAGCATCAATAACAGCAACAACGAATGGAAGTACAACATCCGATTCGAAACGGCCCAGTCCCACAACCACCACAACTTGCGATTAATATACCACAGTTTCATTTTAGGTCAGAGGCAGTCCAGCACTTTTACAGGGATGTTCCTGCTGCGAAAGCATTGTTCACAAATTTCTGCGAACTAACTGATCTTTATCACATGCAATACGAGCTCTTTCCTCCATACTGCATGGCGCAGTTTAAGGATAACGCAAAGCACTCTTGGCTTACAAACAAAGTCAAACAAAGACCTATTCATTCGAGCGATTTATTAAAGAAACGCCGGCTGATTTGGCTCGAAAGTTCTTTCAACATCTCCTTGAAAATTCGAAACCTAGAGCTACACAGTTTGCAAGTTGCATCACTCAATGAAATTCATTCATGAGAGAGTGCACAACATAGCTCACACTAATCAACCAAGTCATACAAAGAAGGAAAGCACTCAATTAAATACCGTCCGCAATCAAAACAAAATGGCAAATAGAAGCCAATTCAAATCAACAACTGCAAATAGTGTGGACCTCTCCCCTTTCATAATGTTGCCTTGTAACGTCCATACGCTAAGGTGGAATAGCCATCATTCAACACGTATCGCTTGTCGTCATATGTTAAGAGGGCTACTTTCCTCAACTTCTCCGAGAAAATCTGGTGGTCATGACTTCAAATAATGTGTCCTGTAGCCATTGTTTGAGCTTGGTTGAACTAACTGTCTCTACATTGCATATGTTTAATGCGTCTTTGACAAGCTCGAGTGATGCCTTTGGTTGTATGTTTTTCTTTCTCTTCACACATTAAACTGTACATTTTCGGTATAAGTCGAACAAACTCTTCAATGAGGATGCCTGTCGTCTCATCCTTCAGTTTCCCTAGCACTTTTTTGTTCATGTTGGAATACAGGAAGCGATCTCACGGATAGTCACTTGTGTCGAACAGATCGACATATTGCTGCACATCCTTGTAGATATGTTCCGTTTCTATGTCATATCACAGACTGAACAACAACTTGGCATTGGGATACTTGACCATGATGTAATTGTAAAGAAAGTTAAACATAAGCACTTTGCTGAGGTCGAGAAGGGTGCAGCCGACTTGAATGGATTTATCCATAAGCAAATGCACTTTGTGTAAATGTACAACGGTTAAATCTTCGTTGAAAATTTTGAATTTGTGGAAAGAAGGTTTGGTCACGAGTTCTTGAACCGCTTTTCTTTGTGAACAAGTTCAATATTGATTCGCTGTCTCACATTTTCCATGGTTTTGCCAAATACAGAGTTATTCATCAGCTTGACGAAGTCTTCCTCAAATGGGTTCGTAGCCAATTTTCTCTTTTCCGTGTTCAAGGTAATGTATTTCTCCAACCATATACTCTGTTCAAACATGATGGCACGATGTACTTTGGTGACTTTCAACCCCAGTGAGACATACTGCTGCAAATTCCTATAATGAAGCACATATTTCTTCTTGTTACATAAGTTAGTAATGAGCTTTTCACTGGGTTTGTCTTTCATATTCAGATCTTTCCGTAGCTTCCGACTGTATTCACACAATTTTCCAAATTAGGCACTTTTTCCTTCTGGAGCCACTGGGTAGTGATTATGACGATCATGGATTGAAGGTGGGTATTCTAAATCCACTTCCAAAATGTATCCAATGTCGTCATCTTCCGCCACATCCAAGAAGTCGAGGGATTCTGGCTCGCTCAGCCATATAAATCCTCTTTGTGGCATGTTTGCGACATTGCCCAACCATACAAGTTATTTCCGTCGAGGTACATCAGGTAGTTGTTTCGTATCTCAAAATTGTATTCTGCTACGTAGGGGTTATTTGCTTTCGCATACTTGTGCGCGATCACAGATATTCCTCCACGTATGCCTTGCTCAACCATTTGGTACATGAAAATGTCAGTGATTAATGCCAAATTCACCTTCGTCGTTTTTAATATAGCATCCCACGACAGTCCTGGCGCTTTATAATAATGAGCAGGATCCAATTCATACGTGTTGAGACATACTTGACGAAAATTTTCAAACACGTCAGCCAGCAGTAACACATCTGATTTCAGGTATAGGTCGTAGTATTCACCGAAATTGGTACAGTTGAATGTATCGTAATCGTCCGCGTAATCGTAGGGGCACACTCATTTTCTCAGCAGCAAATCCTGTTGGTCACTATCGTGAATGTGAGAAGTCATGTTGTGAAAGTTACATTCACTATGCCCTGCTCCGCGGTATTTGCCATTGATGTGGTCATGATCTCTCACACGATCCACTCATAGAGGCTCATGACAAATGTAGCAATCGACAGCGTTCTTAAAATTCTCTCGGTCCTCAGAGGTCATCATCATATCCTTTAGCTGCTCTAAACCACGCACAATACGATCACGCTCATTCACCATATGGTCTAAAAAGACCTTGAAGGCATTGTCTCCTCGATACACGACTGGTGCATGTGTGTCATACTGGCTAACAACCACATAGGCAAAGCTGTTTGGACGATGATGCTGATACTTGCTTCCTTCTTCATGCTTTTGCGTGAAACATTCAAAGTCGGCATAAATTAGTGCTCGCTGTTGTTTGGCTACATTTTTGAACTTGATAATTGGTTTCTTGGGAAATGATAAACGTTGCGCTCCATGCTTGTCACACTTCACGATGCTTATCTAAAACATCTTGTCGCACAAACCAGCGAAGACATCTGAAACAATAAAAAGCTGCAGCCTTATGCTTTGATCGATAAGACATAAGTGTGCTGGAATTCTTAATGAAGCAGTGATGCCTTTTCTTGTCATTGCTAATCAGAAGTAAGTTGATTTATCTCACACTGGTGTTTCGACTGAGTTCGGAACAACTACATCTTGTTCATATCCAAGCACATTAATGGACATATCATTCTTTGAAACTTTGAAATGTCAGTAATTGGTGTTTGGAATGTCACACCCTCTACCTTTAATCCTATCTCAAATGGATTGTGATGACGCACACGTTGTGGGTTGTTCTCATGAGGGTGAAAGTAAGCCAATACGGACCATAAGAAACACTTGTTGTCTTTATTCTTAATGTTTAACACACCCCTTGTATTCTTCAATTTCCTCGACAATGGGATAAAACTGCTTGCTTGCAGAGGCGCTGACGTAACTGTACGTGCTTCAATGTACAGCATGTTATCCAACACCCGGCCAGAGCTTTGTTGCTCATGTTCGTCAAACTTAGTAAAAAATTCTTTATAAGCTTCTGGCAAGTCCTTTTCAATATCCGCTGGATTATATGCTGTATATGTTGGGCTGCTGATAAATGCATTTTCCACTTGTTCTGTCATAACACCTTCTACATTCGCCGTCGTTTTCTTTAAGCGAGGATTCACCACAATGTACCATTTCATTCCATGGTTTAAAGTCTCCAACAAATCTGTCTTAATACGGTTCTCTTGCTGTCGCATTTCAAGCCGTTTTTCCTGCGCGTTTTCACCAAGACTAACCCTTCTGTCTTTCCCTACGTGTCCTTTCTTTTGTCTCTTTGAGACATGTTCTTCATGAGACACATTTTTCATCTCAGCTGGTATGCATGCCTGTGCCTCAAACGCATCCATAGATAGAAATTCCACATTGCATCAAGGCAGAGGACTCAACTGGGTATCCAAATGTCATCTTGTTCCATCATTCGTCTCTTTGCTCCTTTCTCATGCTCTTCACGAACACGTTTCACTGCAGTTTTCATCTCAGCTTGAGTACACGTATGTGTCTCAAACAATTCCAAAGATGGAAATTCTACATTTCATTCAAGGCAGAGAACTGAACTGCGTATCCAAATGTCATCTTGTTCCATCTTTCATCTCTTTGGTCCTTTCTCATGCTCTTCACGAGCACCTTTCACTGTAGTTTTCATCTCAGCTTTACCACATGTATGTGTCTCAAACAATTCTAAAGATAGAAATTCCACATTGTATTCAAGGCAGAGGACTGGTGCCATTGTTGTTGTTGTCGCATCGATTGCTTGAACTGAAATGCTGAAATATGTTCTCAGACGTCCCCTTGTATATATATATACACACACAGAGACATACATAGAAAGAATCAGCGTCATTTCATAAGAGAGGATGGCCCTTAGAAGGGCCGAAAGTTTTAGTAAGTTGGTTCTTCACTAACTTCCCGCAACTACATTGGTATCTGTAGAACTGTTGCATGGTGAACGGTCTTCCTGCACACTTGAAGGGGAGGAAGTTTGATATCAATAAATATTTCTTGATATCTCTAAATATTTATTGGCATCAAAAATTATTTTTTGAGCTCAATAATACATTTCGAGATATAAAAAATACAATTACAGATAGCAAAAATTAATTCTTGATATCAAAATATGAATTTTTTAGATCAAAAATTAATTCTTAGTATCAGAAAATCAATTTTTGAGATCAAAAAACTAATTTTTGAGATCGATAATTCCCTAATAAATGTGAAAATGGCATTTCACACAAAAAGACAGTAATAATAGGTATTGCATATACAGTAGAACATCCGAAATCGGACCACCCTTGAGACTGCAAAAAGTGTGCCCTCTTTCAGAGGTGGTCCCATTTTCGAGTTTCCTTAACCATTAATGTCTATTGCATTCGGGACCGAAAAAATATACCCTATTTCGGAGGTGGTCCTAATAGGAAGATGGTCCGATGTCGAGGTTTCGATGTATATATTAACCTGCAAGTTTGAAGACAAGTGAAAAAAAAAAGAAATACGGTCATTTTTCAACATGAATTTTTCATTCGTTTCCGCACATCTACGCTCCAAACGAAATGTCCGAGAAAAAACTCCAAAACGTCGATTTTGAGGTTACGACGTCGGCCCGACCAAATGGCAACATTAAATCTGGTTGGTATTTGGTTGTGAAGTGGTTGCGACCATAGAACGATGTCCAACCAGTGGTTGTGATACAACATTTAACAAAAGATGTGAGAGCAATGCTGTTCAGATGCTCCATTCGATCCTTACCAAAATAGACACACTTTCTACAACATCTTATCAACGTTCTTTTTTCTTCTCGATCGCCAAGGCATGATGGACATATCCTCCATAATTGGGTGATCCAAGGCGGGCGGGATCCATATCCTGGATCCCTGTATGATCCATAGCCGGGGTGCATATCCTGCATACTTGGGTGATCCGAGGTCCCACCCCAGCCTTTTTCAACGAAAAACAAAATTTAATTTTATACATTCAACGGTGTACAGTAGTTCTTGTCGTCGAATCTCAATGGGTCAACGGAACAAATGTATCATTATCCGTAGGGGTTTGTGTTGAGGGGGTGTGCAGCGCCCAATGGGGTGGCGAGGTGGTATCACAGGCGCATCAAAAAAAGGTGGGGGTATTTTTGAGGTTAGTTTCGTTGGCAATTTCATCCAAAAGGGCGGTAATTTTCTTTCAATACTCCTCGTTTCCCACAAAATGGGGAGTAGTGTAGAAAAGACGTCATAAGAGTGGCGCAGAACTCTCATGACGTCATAAGGGCGGCGCAGAACTCTCATGGGGATTGATATGGGAATGGATAGAGCGCACGCCCGTTCTAATGACGCCATAATGATGTGTTAATGACGTCATGTGATTATATATGTGATTTGGTCACATAGTCATTTAGTATGGTCTAAGGTTAGGTCGCCCATAGGTGGGCACGAACTAAAAACCCTCCGGCCATGAGTCCTACACTCTACCGCCTGAGCTGCTCCGGACTTAGCCAAAGTGTTCCTGAAACTATGCCATATAAGGTCATAACGCACACATTCATAATGTACATATTAATAACACACATTCATAACACATTCATAGCACACATTCATAACGCATCCATATCTGTTCCAAAACTCTCATGACAATTCTACGCCACCTTTCTGATGTCATTATGATGTTATAGGTACTCCAGAATGTCTTGATTACATAGTCACATAGTATGGTCTAGGGTTAGGCCGCCCATACTTGGGCGCGAACCGCCAACCTTGTGAGCTATATGAGGTCATAATGCACACATTCAAATCTGTTCCAGTAACTGTCATGACAGTTCCAGAACACCCTATCAAGTCATTATGACGTCACTATGACGTCATTATGACCCCTCCTAGGACATACCATGTGGCAGTCTATTTACACATGTGGCTATCGGCATAGTGTTTATTTTAATAACTTTTGAAGAAGTAGATAACTTTCACCATGTTCAACCAATGTGAATGAAAATTTTACCGTTTGATCCAGCTTTATATCAGTTTTAACATAAAATAGTCACAGGCTATTTGCACATGTGGCTGTAAGCATAATGTTTATTTAATAACTTTAAAAAAGTAGATAATTTTCACTATGTTCAACCTATTTGAATGAAAATTTTACCGTTTGATCCAGCTTTATTTCTAGTTTTGGCATACATAAAGTGGTCACAGGATATATGTACAGGTGGCTGTAAGCACTTTGTGTGTAAGAAGAGCGCGCCATTCAAAGATGTGTTCGAATGACAAGCCCCACTCAAACATATGTTCAAATGGCAAGCCCATTCAAATACGTGTTATTATTGGAAATATTACATCATGGTATTGTTTTTCAACAAGCTGTTTAACAATTGTTCAACAAACTGTTTAACATGGACAAGTTCAACATGTTCAACAAGTTCAACACGTTGTTCAACATGTTGTTCAACACGTAGTTCAACCTGTTGTTTAACATGTTCAACATGTTGCTCAAAATGTTCAACATGTTCAAAATGTTGTTCAACCTGTTGTTCAGCATATTCAACATGTTCAACACGTTGTTCAACAAGATTAACAAGTTGTTCATCATGTTCAACATGTTCAACACGTTTTTTAACATGTTCAACATGTTTATTATGTTCAACGTGTTCAACATGTTGCTGAATTTGTTGCTCAACATGTTGCTTAACATGTACAACATGTTGTTCAACATTTTGTCCAACCTGTTGTTCAACATGTTCAACATGTTCAAAATGTTGTTCAACCTGTTGTTCAGCATATTCAACATGTTCAACACGTTGTTCAACATGATTAACAAGTTATTCATCATGTTCAACATGTTCAACACGTAGTTCAACATGTTCAACATGTTTATTTTGCTACACGTGTTCAACATGTAGCTCAATTTGTTTCTCAACATGTTGCTCAACATGTTGCTTAACATGTACAACATGATGTTCAACATTTTGTTCAACCTGTTGTTCAACATGTTCAACATGTTGAACATGTTGTTTAACATATTCAACATGTTGTTCAACCTGTTGTTCAGCATGTTCAACATGTTGTTCAAGCTGTTGTTAAGCATGTTTAACATGTTGTTCAGCCTGTTGTTCAACATAGTCAACATGTTATTAAACGTGTTCAACATATTGCTCAACATGTTGAACATGTTCAACATGTTGTTGTATATCAAGCTATGTTTAAAAACTTTCTGAGTAAAGTTATTTCTAAACATATTAGGACATAGTGTTCCAACCTCGAGTGTGACATCTCCCTATAGAGTATAAAAGGCACCCGCAATCAAACGTAACACATTCTGTATCAAGATACTGAAGAGAGAACAACAACTACCATCTATGACAATGCCTGTAGAAAAGTCTGAGACAATCCCTGCAGAAAATTTTACAGCAAAGCCTGCAGAAAATTTTACAGCAAAGCCTGAGACAATAACCACAGCAAAGTCTAAGGCAATGCCTATGGTAAAGTCTAAGGTGAAGTCACGTCAGCAGCGTCAAAGCGAACACATCTTAGAAAGATGAAAAGAGATGAGTTACCAGCTTCGACGTCGCCGTGTAAAAAGCGAAAAATTAAGACAGAACCTAAAATGAAGCGAGAACCGAAGCGTAAAGCTGCCACTACAAAGTCCATGAAGAAGATGAGTGTAGATGACTTTCCGGTTATGTTACCCATTAATGGAGAAATTATATTAAATTTTCGAAATATCAACAGAAAGTGATGGTTAGTATTTGTGAATATATTACGGATCGTACATCTGGGAGGTTATATCCTACCAAGAAGTGAATTTTGTTGTCATTGAAAGATTGGCAAATGCTGAACAAGCAAATAACGTCAGTGGATCTCATACTTCAGAAAATTGATGTGTATAAATGCAGTGACTGTCAGAAGATGGTTAAGCAGAACTCAGTTACCATCATGAATTTAAACGTGAAACTATCTCTAGATCACTTGCGTGAACTAGTCAGCTGTTATCGTGGAACTTACATTATCTTCTGAAGATGAAAGCCTTGGTATTTTGAATCTTCACCAATACCAGGATATCATCTACAAGTCTCAGAAGATCTTTGTGTGAAAGTCATTGAGTCATGCAGTTTTAACAGTATGACGAACTTAGTGGATGCTGTGATTTCATCAACCTCAGTGTAGAAGATTGGAGCGAAATTTTTTAAGCTTCACAAGAACTTAGCTTTGACCCAAATGGACATGTACATTTTATATGTAGTTCAAACAAATTTGTCTTTATGCTTAATATGTAGACTATGAAATGAATTAACATTATCTATGTTGATGTTAAGCCAGTTTTTATAACATTTGCAAACTTAAAAGTTCTTGTGAATTGACACATGAATTAGCATAATATGTATTTGAAATTTTGTTTTCATCATAATTGTAAATGTTTGTAATATTTAATAAAAACACATATGATACTTTTCAACTTTTTATTTTTCTCATACAATATATACAATACTTCATTATAATACATAATATATGGTTTACGGGTGAATTAACATCGTGCCAGGGACCTTAGCCTCTTACGACTGCATATGTGACGGACGGGAAATAAAAGGCCATTGCTGTTCTTTAACTAATTTATTTCCTATCCTGCCTCGCAATGTAGACTGCAATAAACAATAGCAATTATTTGAACACATTGCCACAAAATTAATGTCAAAATACCGATAATTAACAGATAAATCGAACCAATATTTAATAAAAACATTTCATTTATTACAGCTAATTATAATCAAGCTCTTACCAATTGTGGCGGACTTTAAACTTCAGGCTTAACCCATCTGTTCAGTATGACTGACTTTTACAGACTGACCAAACACGTGAAGAAATAACAACGAATTTGAGACGACATGGTCCGTTGATCAGAACACGTGTCATAGACCAATCACAGGGGATCACCTGACTAACACATGTTTCAAATTTAGGGACCATATAAAGGTTAAGTATACCATCTCAAAAAAAACTAACACCAAGTCCGCTACAGGGCTCCCCAAATTACGCAGTAATTTGACGAATGAACCTTGCATGTCCTATAACTTCACATTAATAAACACGAAACGCGTCTACAAAATCTCTACTACGCATATCTCTGTCAGAACCTTAATGTGTCAAACTTCTAGTGAAAACATCAATATATATATTGTCATGTTTAAGCATTCAATACGTTTAATAACGAAATCTTCGGCGGGGAATCTACCCCATGTTCTCCACAAGAAGAACTAGCTTCGTCACTGGTCTAACAAGATACTTGACCTTACCAAAGCGTTTGCCTTTACTATCTAGATTCCTGTCACCGACTGCAAGTGTGACACTTCTCACAAAGCCACCAGATGACTTGTTAACCTCATGGACCTTCCCTAAAGACCACAAATTCCTTGGCACACAATCGTCTCGAATTAAGACTATGTCTCCAACAACGACATTTCGCCGCTGACGTGTCCACTTTGATCTACTTTGCAAGTAGTGGACATACTCATGTTTCCAACGAGACCAAAACTGATCAACGAGGTATTGTACCCTCCTCCAGCGCTTTACCGAATAGACATCGTCACGTTGGAATTCACTCGGAGGAGAGACAACTACTTTCGTTTTTCCTGTTAGAAGGTGATTTGGAGTGAGTGGCTCCAAGAAGTTTGGATCAGTTAAGGACTCAAGCGTAAGAGGTCTGCTATTCAGAACAGCAGATACTTCTGTCATGAAGGTATGAAGTGACTCATCATCCAAGTGCGAACCGTGTTGGTGCATAAGGGAGGCTCAAATACTTCGAACAGAACGAATGAGGCGCTCCCATGCTCCTGACATGTGGGAGGCTGCAGGTGGATTCATCTGAAATTCGAATATGCAGTTATTCTCCAACAAGAAGTGTCTAATTGAGGGCTCTTGGATATTCTTGAACTGTTCCTTCAACTCTTTGGCAGCCCCAACAAAATTGGTGCCTTGGTCACATCTGAAGAGTGAGATAGGTCCGCGAATCGCTATAAATCGTCGGAGTGCATTAATAAACGAGCTGGTTGTCAGCGAGTTGACCATTTCAATATGTACAGCACGCGACGAAAGACATGTAAATATGCAACCCCATCGCTTCATCTCTCTTCGCCCCGATTTCACAGTAAAGGGGCCAAACAAGTCCACACCACAGTGGGTGAAGGGTGCACTAGGTTGCACACGGTCTGCAGGCAAATCGGCCATCTTCTGATGGGCAGCTTCTGCTCTCAGACTCCTGCAGATCACGCAGTGATAGATAAACCGAGCAACCAAACCACGGCAACCAACTATCCAAAATCCCTTAGTCCGCACGGCATTTAAAGTCATGCCTTTCCCTTGATGCAATACTGAATCATGGCAGTAGCCAATGATCAGTTTCGCAATGTGACTAGACTTCGGCACCACAACAGGGTGTATAGTCGACACAGGTAGGGTTGACTTCCTCAGACGTCCTCCGACTTTCAGCAAACCATCCTCTAGAAAACAGTCCAAAGCATTTAATGGACTCGACAACTTCACTGGCTCCGACTTTGAGATAGCTTCGATCTCATCTTGAAAGAACGAGCTCTGAGTTAACTTCAGTATTTTGTGCTCTGCTAATTGTAAGCTTTGGAGATTAACTGAATCGTAGACTGAGACAGCACTTCTGGTTGCCCTTCGTTTTTTCTGCCTTAGGGCGTCCTTCCACAGCAGAATCAAAGCCACTACTCTTTTTAGTCTGCGCCAGCTTGATATGTGAGAGAACCGTTCGAGCTCAAATTCCTTTGAAGTTGTGACGAATGACAGTACCTCCTTGACTTCAGGATCATCGTTACTTATCTCTTTGTTTGCACCAAAAGATGGCAAACCCGGTTGCCAAAGAAAGTCTGGTCCTAAAAACCATCTAGAGTCGCACAAATCCTTAACTAGGCACCCACGCGATGTTATATCTGCAATGTTAATTGTGCCAGGGATGTAATGCCATTGATCCGTGTTGGTCTGCGAACGTATAAAACCAACTCTGTTGGAGACGAACACATGAAACCGTTTGGAGATATTGCCTATGTACCCCAGTACAACTTGGCTGTCCGTCCAAAACACATGCCTGATATCCTGATATTCAAGCTCCCTTTCGATCGTTTTTGCCATTTTAACAGCTAGCACTGCTGCCGTTAGCTCCAGCCTGGGAACAGTCACAGGCTTAATCGGAGCAACTCTTGATTTCCCCATAGCCAGAGAAACATGCGGATTTCCACTGCTGTCAACAAGACGTAGATAACTGCAGCACCCATATCCTACCACAGAGGCATCGCAAAAATGATGCAGTTGTACCTCAGCTATGTGGAAACTCTCTGGGCGAAAACAACGAGGTACTGTTACCTCTTTAAGGTCCGCAAAACTATCTAACCACTGTCCCCATTGGAACTTGAGATCTTCAGGGATATCCTCATCCCATCTTGCTCCGGAAATACACAAGTTCTGAAGGATTCGTTTTCCCATCAAAGAGTAGGGTGCAATAAAACCCATTGGATCATAGAGAGCGGATACTACAGATAATAACCCTCTTCGAGTCATAGGGCGGTGCTTAAGCTCGACTCGAAACTTAAGCGCGTCCAGCTGGATATTCCATTGAACACCCAATGTACGCTCTAGAGGCGAATTTTCAAACCGTAGGTCAACATTAGCTTGGTTTGACCTTCTCTCCGGTGTAATAGAATCCAGGACCTCGGCCGAATTTGACACGAATTTATGCAGCGTCAAACTTGCCTCCCCGCACATGTCTGACGTTTTGCGAATAAGTTCAATCGCCTGCTTGGGTTCAGTAACGCTCTTGATCCCATCATCTACATAGAAGTTGTGTCGCAAGAAATTACTTGCTGCTGAGCCGTACTTATGCTCGAAGTCATCTGCTACTTGCTTTAGGCCGAAGTTGCTACATGAAGGTGAGGATCGAAGTCCGAACGTATGCACACACATTGCATACACACATGGCTCCTTTGATGTATCGCCACAAGGCCACCAAAGGAAACACATGTAGAAACGGTCCTTTTCTGGTACTTTAAATTGATAAAACATTTTTTGAATGTCACATCCAAAGGCTACCCTTTCCTGTCGAAACCTCAACAGTACGCCGAGAAGCGTGTTTGTTAGGTTTGGACCTTGCAGCAAGAGATCATTGAGCGATACTCCTTTAAACTTGGAGCTGCAGTCAAACAAAACCCTCAACTTGTTGGCAGTATGAACCCCATGATGGGGAAGATACCAAACTACTTTATCCAGATCAGAAGGTGGAACAAGAGTTGCGTAATTCTTATCGAGCATTTCAGTCATGAACTCTGTGTACTTTTGCTTGAGTTCTGGTTGACGATCAAACCGACGCTTAAGACATCCGAGCCTTTCCTCCGCTACCCGACGATTGTTAGGTAAATTGGGTTCTGCACGAAACGGGAATAAGAATAAAGGATGTGTCTGACTGGGTGTCTAAAAGGGCATAGACCAGACGTTCCTTGTTGGGCTGTGATGTATGTGAGAGATAAACTGGGACAATCATCGAGCTCAAGCAATTTTCGCCTTTGCAGGTGGCGTTTGAGTATGATTGAGCTAATGTCCTTTCATTGGAGTCAGCAATTTCAGACTGAGATGGTAAAAACTCTTGAGCAGTGGGACACAAGTTAGAAGCTTCAGTACTCAACACTGATGTACCTTTACGAGCCTCTTGGTAGGCAACTACACAGTCATGCAAACAAGTTGGGTGATTCTTGCTGCAAGTTGAGCACTTTGACTTTGTGTTACATTTCCTAAAAATGTGTCCCGGAGAAAGACAGCCTCTACATAGTTTGTGCTTCAAAACAAGGGCGTCTTTTTCCTTTACAGACAGCTTGTCAAATTTAAAGCATTTCCCTATCGTGTGACCAAGTTTTGAGCAATAAACACACGTGA
Organism: Protula sp. h YS-2021; assembly: GCA_949752745.1. Classification (NCBI taxonomy): domain Eukaryota; kingdom Metazoa; phylum Annelida; class Polychaeta; order Sabellida; family Serpulidae; genus Protula; species Protula sp. h YS-2021. The sequence goes on from OX457033.1 coordinate 39,264,170, forward strand.
TTTTATCACTCTTTGTTGTGTGAGAAGTAGATTTTCTCGGCCCACTATGAAGACTTGAAGGACCTGCCTTAGAGCTACTGTCCTTCGGCTTTGAGTTATCACCAGAATGCAAGTTCGTGAACGGTTCGTTCGCGATTTCGGCTTCTTTGAGGAGAAAGTCAACAAACATTCCAAAAGACGGAAAAGAGGATGTTTCTTCCTGGTGAGCAGCCACCTTTCTTCTCCACCGTTGAACTAGCCAATCCGGTAATTTGTGCAACAGACGCCTGTTCTCTCTAGGATCATCTAAGAACTGGAGACCTGGAATGGTCTTCATACACGATCGGCATTGATGCAGGTAATCTGCAAAATGCCTCAGGCTTGCAGAATCCCTACTCTGTATTCTTGGGAAATTATCTATCTTGTCGCGCATTTTTTCACCAAGAATAAATGTGTTTCCAAAGCGACGATCGAGAGAACTAAAGGCGTTTGTAAAAGCGCTGGGAGAATCCACCAGAAAAAGGCACTCGATGCACATTTTTGCCTCGCCAGCCGTACACCTAGCCAAGTAAGGTAACCTCTCCTCTTCCGGTATACCCCGACTAGAAATCAACGTCTCGAAAGATTTTTTCCAAACTGGGTACATCAAAACGTCACCCGTAAATATTTCAGGCTCTGGAGGAGGTAGCCTAGCTAATGACATTTGGCTGCACAAAGTACCAAGTAGTTCCTTTGTGCCAACGTCCGATGCATCAGTCGATGCTTCATCTTTCACAGCTTTGTCGAGTAAACGCTTAATCTTTGCGTTTAATTCCTTCAAGAGGTCATCTGTTTCCTCTTCAAGACGGTTAAAGGTTGCCAGATGTGCCACCAAAAGAGTACCTTCTTCGTAGAACTTTGCATACAGATGAGTGTATTCATCAAGTTGCTCTGTCAACTTATCTCGAACCGACTGAAGGTGTGCAACATCACCAACATCCACTAAGATAGCATTAACATGTCGTACAGCCTGCTTGAGAGAGCGACTTGCTACCTCAAACTCTTTGATAGCCCGAGAATCTGCCTTTTCATCTCGCTCTTGTTGAGCAGAAGCCTCATCTTGCTTCTTACTCTCCTCTTTAACAGAGGTTTCCATTTTCAAACTCTCGAACAGCTAAACTCAAGATAATAAATTTGTATTACTGACACTGGATCACTAGAAGAATAAGAACGTCATAAATTTAACCTTAACGTTTGATAACTACTCTGCAAACTTAGCAGTAAACTTAAATAAGAACAGGGAGAGACTGAGATAGCTTACATTATTTTTCATTTTCAGAAATAGAATCCCTAAAATTCAACTGTACCCTTTTACACACAATTTAAACTCTTTTTTTCACAAATTTTACACCAATAATTCCAAAGGGAGGGGCTCAGACTCCGTTTTTTTTTTCAAGCAGAAAATATTTTCAAATACTGAACAGGGGCGGGGAAGGGGGGAGGGGCTTCCATTCAATTTGGACCATATTTTTGTTTCACTCTCAATTTTTTCACAACTATTTTAATAGAATTTTTTAAACAAAGCACAAAAATACCAGTCATTTTTTGACGGTGTCACGGCAACAGTCCATGGAAAATACCGCATCCATCGAGGCGTCCTGTGCTGTGATCTGAGCGTTCTGTACGTTCCTGCATCGTACAGCACGTTCCTGTACTGTCCAGCGCGTACCTGAGCCGTCGAGCGCGTAGCTGGGTCGTCCAGTGCGTACCAGAGCTGTCGAGCGCGTAGCTGGGCCATTGAGCGCGTAGCTGGGTCGTCCAGCGCGTACCTGAGCCGTCGAGCGCGTAGCTGGGCCATTGAGCGCGTAGCTAGGTCGTCCAGGCGCGTATCTGAACTGTCGAGCGCGTAGCTGAGTCGTCCAGCGCGTACCTGAGCCGTCGAGCGCGTGGCTGGTAGGGGGGAGCATCGTGGTGGCCTCTGTTCTGCCCAGTCACTGGTTGGCTCCCAAAATAAATTTAGCCCTCCATCCTAGTCGAATTGTCCACTGTGACGGACGGGAAATAAAAGGCCATTGCTGTTCTTTAACTAATTTATTTCCTATCCTGCCTCGCAATGTGGACTGCAATAAACAATAGCAATTATTTGAACACATTGCCACAAAATTAATGTCAAAATACCGATAATTAACAGATAAATCGAACCAATATTTAATAAAAACATTTCATTTATTACAGCTAATTATAATCAAGCTCTTACCAATTGTGGCGGACTTTAAACTTCAGGCTTAACCCATCTGTTCAGTATGACTGACTTTTACAGACTGACCAAACACGTGAAGAAATAACAACGAATATGAGACGACATGGTCCGTTGATCAGAACACGTGTCATAGACCAATCACAGGGGATCACCTGACTAACACATGTTTCAAATTTAGGGACCATATAAAGGTTAAGTATACCATCTCAAAAAAAAAACTAACACCAAGTCCGCTACAGCATATGTTGACATATGCAAGACATATTGATATACAACGCTTAAGTTAATAAAATATTTCAACATTTATAAAGTCTTTATTATAAAGTATAAACAAATAAGTCTATTTTTCTTCATCTGTTTTACTCTGTCCACTGTCTATACCACTTTTTAATCACTGCTGTCCTCCTCCTCCCCTCCTCCTCCTCATCCTTATCTAGTAGCTCTTCAACGAATGCATCGTTTCTTCTTATAGCCGCTTTCAGTGCCTTTGAATACTTGTGATGTTTTTCATCAACATATTATTTAAGTCCTCTAAAATGGTTTGATAATTGTGGCTTTGTTCATGACGTTTGGTATATTTGAATAGTCTCATAAACATTTGTTTTAGTCCATGCTTATAAATAGATCGAAGGTAACTTACTTACTATTGCACGCACATCTTCAAGCTCTTGTTCTTCATATTCTGAAACTTTTTCTTGAAATTTGGCATCATAGTCATCGTAGACTTCTAGAACCATATCATACGAAACAGAGTCTATTTCTGATTCCCTGTCAGAACTGCTGTCAGAACTGCTGTCTGAACTGCTGTCATCAACATCCTAATCACACTTTCACATTCAAATCCATATGTTTGAACAAAGCATCTTCGCTGTTGTATAATTCACCATATTATGTGCAAGCATGTGCATTCTTTTCAGCCATGTTGACGCTTTGACTTTCCATAGAAGACTCATCTAAAGTTTCCGTGAAAGGTGGTTTTACAAGGTTTTCCATATCTATCTCCAATTCTTCTTCTGCAGTGCGAGCATCCTTCAGGAGCCTTTTAAGATTTTGTGGCCAAGATTTCAAACAAATGTTGCATTTATGCATACTTTTGGTTCAACATACACTTTTCAAATGATGAGAAAGTCTTTAAACATAGCTTTACATACAACAACATGTTGAACATGTTGAACTTGTTGAAATTGTTAAACAATTTGTTGAACAATTGTTTAGCAACTTGTTGAAAAAACGTGTTGAACAATACCATGACGTAATATGTTCCAATAATAATTCGAATACGTCTTTGAATGGGATTTGCCATTCCAACACATCTTTGAATGCGGTTTGCCATTCGAACACATCTCTGAATTGCGTGCTCTTCTCACCCACAAACTGCTTACAGCCACATGTGCAAATAGCCTGTGACCACTTTGTGCCAAAACTAGAAGTCAAACTGGATCAAACGGTAAAATTTCCTTCAAATCGGTTGATCATGGTGAAAGTTATCTACTTTATATAAAAGTTTATTAATTAAACATTATGCTTACATCCACATGTGTAAAAAGCCTGCCACATAGTATGTCCTAGGAGGGGTAATAATGACGTCATAGTGACGTCATAATGACTTGATAGGGTGTTCTGGAACTGTCATGACAGTCACTAGAACAGATATGAATGTGTGCATTATGACCTCATATAGCTCACAAGGTTGGTATGGGCGGCCTAACCCTAGACCATACTATGTGACTATGTGATCAAGACAGTTCTGGAGTACCTATGACATCATAATGACGTCAGAAAGGTGACGTAGAATTGCCATGAGAGTTTTGGAACAGATATGAATGCGATAGGAATCTGTGTAATGAATGTGTGTTATGAATGTGCGTTATGAATGTGTGCATTATGAATGTGTGCGTTATTAATGTGTGCGTTATAACCTTATATGGCATGTTTTCACGAACATTTTGGCTAAGTCCGGAAAAGCTCAGTCGGTAGAGTGTAGGACTCATGGCCGGATGGTTGGTGGTTCGAGCCCACCTATGGGCGACCTAACCCTAGACCATACTACATGACTATGTTACCAAATCACATGACTTGTCACATGACGTCATTATCACGTCATTATGATGTCATTAGAAAGGGCGCGCGCTATATCCATATGGTGCAAAATCCCCATGAGCGTTCTGTGCCACCCTTTTGACGTCATTATGACGTCACAGGTGGCGCAGAACTCTCGGTTCTACACTACTATGGGGTTTTCTCGGAACTGCTATCCACTTTTGATTAAAAGCGGGGTATTTTTGTTTTAAATGAATGGAACCAGGTGGTACGTGACTCGCACCTCCCTCCCCCTCCATCCTTCGCGCAGGTCTTTACTACAACAGACCAAACTGCTATCGAGAAAAAAACGCTAACAAATATAACGGACCCTTATTCAAGGTGCACAGAGAGAGAAATAAACACCATAAACATAATGTCAACATATAGAACATTCAGCCATGTCAACTCATACGCATCGCCAAGAAAGTTCACATGCATTACGCCCAAAAACGAAGCTTGAGACAAAACATCTGTGACGTCAGAGAGAACTTTTCAGCCAATTTGAAATGTAGAAATTTTACTAAAACACAAACAATTTTCTTCAGCCACATCGAGGCTCTCTTTTTTTTAAGTAGTTCCAGTTTACAATACAAGAAGTATTATCTCAGACTGCCAAATAAGTCGTTGGAATAAAAAGACATTATTATTATTATTATTATTATTATTATTAATAATAATAATTATTATTATTATTATTATTATTATTATTATTATTATTATTATTATTATTATTATTATTATTATTATTATTATTTTAGAGGATGAAAAAAGGCCTGTTTTTTTCTTTTTATCCTAAACTGTTTCCATATTATTTTGCAAAGAAACAAAAAAAAACAAACAAACAAACAAAAACAGAGACAAACATACAAATAAAAAAGCAGAATATGGCGTGAGAAATTTAAATACGCCTGAGTCATACTGCCATGAATGTTATCATATCAACGCAAAAGATTATCTTGCATTCATCGATTAGATAACCTGTCAATTCGTTTCAAGTATTTGACAGACATGAATTTAAAGTGAATTCGAGTTTTTGTCTTGTGTGTGTGTGTGTGTGTGTGTGTGTGTGTGTGTGTGTGTGTGTGTGTGTGTGTGTGTGTGTGTGTATGTGTGTGTGTGTGTGTGTGTGTGTGTGTGTGTGTGTGTGTGTGTGTGTGTGTGTGTGTGTGTGTGTGTGTGTGTGTGTGTGTGTGTGTGTTTGTGTTCAATTCAGTACTTAAAGAAATTAACAACTGGAGGACATTATCCGTTAAATTTAGTTTTGATCCCCTTTTTCTGGCAAAAAAATGTGCGAGTGTGGGAGGAGGAGGGAGGGGGGGCGGTTGTGAGGGCAGATGACTCGTAATTTTCAAGATGGAAAGTAAACCTAGAAATAATGGTTAAAAAAAAACAAATCTGGTAAAATCAACGTGCATTTTGGAGGGATGTCGGGGAGGAGTGAGGGGGGGGGTTCAGGGAGACGGGATTAAACCCCGTAATGTGACTAGCTTTTTTATATAATACTTTACTAGAGCCACAAACTACAGGGGAACCACTTAAAATAAGACCACAATTGTTGCAAGCAAACAGCGGCCTTCATGTGGAGCTGGTCTCTAATTAGAAGTGGTCTGTATTTAGAAATGGTCTGTATTTAGAGGTGGTCTCTATTGAGAGGTGGTCTCTATTTAGAGGTGGTCTGTGTTTAGAGGTGGTGTCTTTTCAGAGATGGTCTCTTTTTAGAAGTGGTCCCCATTTAGAGTTGGTCTTTGTTTGAGACCACCCGAAAGCCCAACCTGAGGCGCGCATGACCGTGACGTCACTCAACCAGCCAGCGGCCTTAATTCGGATTTGGTTTTAAGTAGTATGAAAACGTTGGTTCTGGGTCACTTGATGACGTCATACTGTCTGGAAGTGACGTCATCATGTCTGGAAGTGACGTCATAGCGTCTGGACCGGAAGTGGTGTCTAGACCGGAAGTGGTGTCTAGACCGGAAGTGCTGTCTAGACCGGAAGTGTTGTCTGGACCGGAAGTGACGTCATCATGTCTGGACCGGAAGTCATGATAAGCGTTAGGATAGGCGCGACCCTCTGTGACGTCATCATGACGTCATACTGAGATGATGCTGTCTGGAGCGAAAGTGGTTTGGCCGAGTCAATCATCATGAAGCCAATGCACTCGACCTGTCAATCAGTGTAACCATGGCAACACTAAAAAGCCACGACCCCCCCCCCCAGGGACATACTATGTACCGACCCCCCCCCAGGACAGACTATGTACCGACCCCCCCCCCCCAGGACAGACTATGTACCGACCCCCCCCCCCCCCCCAGGACAGACTATGTACCGACCCCCCCCCCCCCCAGGACAGACTATGTACCGACCCCCCCCCCCAGGACAGACTATGTACCGACCCCCCCCCCCCAGGACAGACTATGTACCGACCCCCCCCCCCCAGGACAGACTATGTACCGACCCCCCCCCCCTCGAAATTGTGATTTTTGCATATTTATCCGTTTCAGACGATTCTGAACATTTTTCATTTTTTGGGTCGACCGACCCCCCCCCCCCCTCGAAATTGTGATTTTGGCATATTTATCCGTTTCAGACGATTCTGAACATTTTTCATTTTTTGGGTCGACCGACCCCCCCCCCCCCCTCGAAATTGTGATTTTGGCATATTTATCCGTTTCAGACGATTCTGAACATTTTTCATTTTTTGGGTCGACCGACCCCCCCCCCCTCGAAATTGTGATTTTTGCATATTTATCCGTTTCAGACGATTCTGAACATTTTTCATTTTTTGGGTCGACCGACCCCCCCCCCCCCCTCGAAATTGTGATTTTTGCATATTTATCCGTTTCAGACGATTCTGAACATTTTTCATTTTTTGGGTCGACCGACCCCCCCCCCCCCCCCTCGAAATTGTGATTTTTGCATATTTATCCGTTTCAGACGATTCTGAACATTTTTCATTTTTTGGGTCGACCGACCCCCCCCCCCTCGAAATTGTGATTTTTGCATATTTATCCGTTTCAGACGATTCTGAACATTTTTCATTTTTTTGGGTCGACCGACCCCCCCCCCCCCCCCCCCGCTAGATATCTCTGCTTTACAGCTGTACAGCAGTACAACTGTAAGTGAGACATTCATATACATAAGTAAAATTCTGCCGAGTCAGCAATTTTTTAACAAAGTTACACACCATATTTTGATTACATGGAAGTAGTATAAAAGCATGAGTGAAACATGTCAACTAGTCAACAAGTGGATATTGTGTGACGAGAAAAGACTTGACAATGTCGGCCTTACTTTTTCACAGATGTGTAGAGACCATGGATGACGTCTTCAAAGTGAATTATGCTGACTATGTGTTTTCAAAGCTTCCTGCTTTTGAATCGGATTGGATGCTGCAAGTGAAGAATTTACATCAGCATTGGGAAGCTGTTGGAAAGACCATTCCAAGAGATCGTTTCATCCGCTCGTTTCTACGTGAATGTGAAGATCTACATTTACCGTTAACTTATGACATTGATTTAGCATTTATCAACGTGAATACAATTTGGGCAGTTGAGCTCATGTTAGTTGTAGCTGCAAGAATCATTTTACATTATGATGATGATGTTCCATTGAAGACGAATGTATCAGAGCTTGTCCGATTCAACCATGGACGAGTTGAAGTGAATTCAAAACTTTGCAAGTTCTTTGCTGACTCAGCAAACAGTTGGGTATAAAAGGGAGTGGACTCAGCAGAGTGAAGTCATTTCTCAGCAGACAGTTGGAGGGAGTGCATCATCAGTACATTGTAGCAGCCATGGAGAACAAGACAAGCAGCAACAGCAGCAGCAGCAGCTTTAAAATTAGTGCTAACTTAACCATTACTGTGGAGCATGGAGAATATGGGCCATTTCTACGCATCACACGTGGAGAGAGATGGTGTGCTTATTCACCATCTTTGTGGAAGATTGTATGTCAAAGCTTGAAAAATTTACGTGACATTGGCTTCAAACTGTACTTAACGCAAACGAAGTGGCTTGAAGTCATTTCATACTTGGATATGCGCTATGTGAGTTTTGTGCGCACGTCACGGTTTGAAGGGAAAGAATACACACATCACATCAACATGAATGATGGTGAATGGGAGACACTGCTTCAGGAGATGGACAACATCAACTCAGCCCTATCACCATGTGAGGAATGTCATGTCATAACTCCTATCAAGCTGCAAAAGGATGGTCGGATGAAGGTGTCAAAGCTATCCAAGAAAAGACTGGCTGAAGTTCAGTTGGAGAACATGAATGTGCAAAATCAACTTGGACTTACCTGCGAGTATTGTGGTGCTTGTGGATATGTGGAGGATTATCATTGCCACTGTCACAAGTATAATTGCAAGTTGTGTGAACCGAGCAACTTCTGCGGCAAGTGTGGAGTACTTAAAGTCAGTGAAGCAAAGTAAAAGCCCACAAGACACTGAAACAAGATGGACGCATGTTTTAAAAATGCTTATATTGACTTGATGATTGCTAAACTTGCTTGCTGTGGCACTCCAGACTATCAACTTTATCATTTGGATGCTTTTTGGGATGTTGTACATCATAGTCTTGATGTGATTGAACTGCATTCAAGATTTCTTGGAGAATGTTATAAAATTGGAATAGAAGAAGATCCTGACTTTGACTTTGATGCTGCACTTTATTCTGCTCGCACTGATGTGGAAGTATATTTCACCGTGGTTGATCATTTGAGAGATTGCTGCAAAGAAGAAGAGGAAACCGAGCAGCTTTATCAGGTAAGAGAACCTTTTTAATCATCTTTGTAACAACATAGTGAATTGTTTCTCAAAGACATAACAATGTTTTTCTTACTAGCAAATTTAGTTTTATGTGAGTGGTTTCAACGTAAACAAAGAAAGAATATGATAGAAGAGGCAGCAAATATATTAAAAGATATTTTATTACAGGAAGAAACCGACATGTCAGAATAAAACAGCAGAAGCAAAGTCAACATGGAGAATCTTGTACTATTCAGCGGTCATAAGGACGTTCTTTCAAATATGTTTCCAACACGACTTGAAAAGTATGGACATGTGTTCAACTCAAGTGAAGCTTTGTATCAATATGAGAAAGCAGTGTTTCATCACCGTCCAGATATTGCTTCAGCCATTGCTTCATGTAGAAATGGATATGAAGCGAAACGTATTGCTAAAGGGATAAAACCATGTCCTTTATGGCATACAGTGAAGAGAAGCAAAATGCAAGATGTTTTACAAGTCAAATGGAATCAGTGTGTATTGTTTCGCAACAAGTTGAAAGAATGTAAAGACAAAACTTTAGTTGAAGCAACGTATGATCATTGGTGGGGAGCTGGTGTGAAACAAGTGTCATCTGGATATCCTGGTCAGAATATTATGGGAAAGTTGTTAGAAATGTTGTGTGAGGGTTAGAGACTTTTTTCATTTGCTTGCCAACCGTCATGGTGTGCAGACGTGTGGACATGTAAATTTGAAGTATGTTTAACTTGTGCTGCATTGATTCAAGACTCACAAGACTGCACAATGGCGGACATGACACTGAGACAATATATTGTACAAAAAGCTTATTGTGAAGAAATGTTATCAGCTGTAAAAAAGTTTGCCTATTTAGTCTGTCCTGCTTGTCAACATGAAGAGTGTCAAGAACATACTTGTCATTTTGCATCTGTTTATACATATTGGAATGAAGCTAAATATTACATGCATTTAGATAAAGTGTTAGAGAATGCAAATCAACGTTGTGAGAAATATGGTGTAGATGCTATTACATTGGATGAACTCAGTCATTGGTTAGTGTTCATTGAAGACCAATGGTCTCCAGTTATTCATACCATTGTATCTATACTTGATTTGTAAATATATGTTAGTTATAAATACATGTTAGTTATAAATACATATTAGTTAAGTTACTATGTTAGTTAAGTGATGTTGGTTGAGTTATAAAATAAAAGCTGTTCTGTTGAGAAGGTGGTTTTCATTCGGTGTCATCATGTTGACGTGGAAAGACTACTTGACCAATATTTACTTCAAACCTGGACAGCCTGGAGCATTTGCTGGTCCTTACAAACTGTATCACATCTTACGAAAACATAATCAAGCAGTCACACAGTCACAAGTGAAGAAATGGCTACAGGATCAAGATGCTTTTAGTTTACTCCAACCTGTCAAATACAGGTTCAAAAGACAACGTGTGATTACACGTGGTATTGATGACATGTGGGATATTGACTTGGCTGATATGGGAAACATAGCTCCCTATAATGATGACATACGCTTTTTACTCATTGTCATTGATGTGTTTTCCAAATATGTCTGGGTACAGCCAATACCTAATAAATCACATACCAGCGTCATACAAGCTTTCCAAAAGATTTTTCATGACACACGACGAAGACCGCGAACTCTAAGGTCTGATAAAGGAACAGAATTTAAAAACAGATGGGTAAAAGCATTTTTGAAGAAAGAAGGCATTCATGCTTATACCACAAAGAATGAAACCAAAGCCAACTTTGCTGAAAGAGTCATTCGTACTCTAAAGGGAATGATGTATCGGTATTTTCTACATAATCAAACTTACCGTTACTTAGACATTCTTCCAGACTTGGTGTACAATTACAACCATAGACCTCATGGTTCTCTTCCTAATAAATATGCTCCAGCCGAGATTCGTAAAGACAATGAATCAAAAGTGTGGAAGTATATGTATGTTGACAAACTGAAATTGAAACCGAAGAAGAAGAAGAAGTACAAATTTAACATTGGTGATCATGTTCGCATTTCTCACATTAAATATGTGTTTCAACGCGATTATCACATCAAATGGACGCAAGAAGTCTTCATTGTCACACATCGTTGTAAGAAGCAAGGAATACATTTATATCGTGTGAAAGACTTTTTAGACGAAGATATTGATGGACATTTCTATGAAGAAGAACTGCAGAAAGTGACCAAAGATATTGAATCTATTTATAGAATTGAAAAAGTCTTGAAAACACGTAAAAGACGAGGTGTGAAAGAATTATTTGTCAAGTGGTTAGGTTGGCCAAACAAGTTTAACAGTTGGGTGAAAGAAACAGACATTCAACAATGAAGCATCCATTTACATGTTTAGTCTCTGGACCTACAGGCAGTGGCAAAACGTCTCTGGTGAAGGAAATTCTAGAACAAAAGTTGATTAAACCCTCTCCAAAAAGCATTTTATGGCTCTATGCAGCAGATCAGCCTTTGTACAAGGGAATGAAAGGTGTGGAATTTTACCAAGACATTCCAGATGACATTGAAGAGCGTTTTAACCCGAAGAAACCAAACTTACTTATCATTGATGACTTAATGACGAAATGTCATAGTGATGAGCGTATGACACGTCTCTTTAGTGTTGGCAGCAGTCATCAAAATCTAAGCATTATCTTTATTGTACATAATTTATTCCATCATGGGAAAGAGATGCGAAATATTAGTTTGAATACACATTATATTATTCTGTTTAAAAATCCGAGAGACAGTCAACAAATTAGTACATTGGCGCGGCAAATGTATCCTGGAAGATCTCAATTTCTCATAGAAGCCTATCAAGATGCTACTAGCAAACCTCATGGTTATTTATTCATTGATTTAAAACCAAAGACAAATGATCAACTACGTATTCGTACGGGCATTTTACCAAAAGATACACATTATGTATATATTGATAAAGCAGTGTATGAACAAGAACCAACTCATTTGACCATTCGCAGTCAAGATGTCTAAACGTATTCGAGCGAACCAACCGTTTCTTCACTTGCTTGCACGCAGTGGACCTAAACGACGTAAATCCTTGCTACAGCAAGTTACAAAGGAGGAATTAACAAGCTTGTTTGAAATTTGTTTGAATATATTGCAAGGACATTTACCCTTAAGCTCAAAACGGTTTAAGGAATTTAAACGTGAACGTCATACGCTTCGTACTCTAGCAGATAAGAAGATATCCCTTCGACGAAAAAAGAAGTTGATTAATCAGAAAGGAGGATTCATTGGAGCTATTGCTAGATTGGCATTACCTTTGTTAGCCAAACTGCTGCTAAAATGAAACATACGATGAAAATGGTCCTCATTCCTGAATATGAATACAAACTGTTATTAGAAAAGAAACATGATGGTGAAATCAAAACAAAAGTGAATAAACTTTTACGTGGGAAGCGAACGCGTGAAAAGGTTATTGAAATGTCTCAACTTCTTGGTCGTCATTTACGAACAAGTCAGTCTAGGCAGCAAAAGCCCTCATCATCATCACCACCTGAAAAGCTAGAAAAGTTATTTTTAAGTCATTTTCAACCTATCTATCATGGAAAAGTACTACAACTTTTAGCCGAACTGAAGAAACATGGTGTAAAATGGACAGAGAAGAATGAACTTGTGTTGAAAACGGGCGATATTATAGCAAATTCCAACATGATTGATTTGATGAAAGAAGCATTGGTGGCGACAAGAAGAAAAGAACGAGCCATACCACCATATGGCTGGCATCCGTTTATCCAGGAAATTGTAGATGCGAATATTCCAAAAACAATGTTTAGTAAAAAGACTACTCGTGACGACATTACAAAAGAAATGAAACAACGTCAACAAAGACAGTTTCCTGAAGGATGGGAAAATTTTTAACATGGCTGAAAGAGCTATGTTGTTGTGGTCAAGACACAACTATTCCTGTGAAAATAAGATGTGTGATTGCTTGTTGTGAAGGAGAAGTCATAGATCATCTAGATCATCATCATGATGTAAAAGATCATTTACATACTTGGTCGAATGGCGCGCGCTGTCCTGAGGTATATAGACAACGTCAACGCAGCTATACCATTTAGTTAGCATCATGGAGTCGACAAGCTTTTACATCACTTTGCCTAGCAATGCGAGTATGACCTATTATCCCAACAACAAGGCTTCGAATTATCAAATTCGTATGCCTCGAACCATTTATCTGAATGGAAAATATGAAGTGGCTTTAGCTGAAATTCAATATCCACATACATGGACAACGATGAGACAGGGCATGAACTATTCTATTGGGTATCGACAAATAGATACATTTGGCATTTGGCATGTTAATATTCCTTATGGGTACTATAGAACCATACAAGAACTATGTGAGGCAGTCAATGAAGAAGCGGCTAACCCCGATGACCCGAAACAACCTATTCGGCTAAAGTATGATAAAATTAGACGACGTGTGTTTCTATTTCTCGATGATGGTCTTGAAGTGTCCTTTTCCACTGGATTAGCTGAGATTTTAGGATTTATCCCAAATCAATGGTATACTGAAGCGTGTGCAGCTGACCATAAAGCGGATGTGAAACAGGGATTTTATACACTATATGTGTATTGCAGCATCTGTGAACCACAAGTTGTTGGGGATTATTATGTGCCCTTGCTACGTTCTGTTGGGATACAAGGCCATGATGGTGATATTATCATGAAAACGTACGGCGAACCGCATTATGTTCCTGTAAACACATCCAAATTTGATGTGATAGAGATGAATATAAAGGACGACACAGGCCATACTGTTCCATTTCAAACTGGAAAGGTGATCTGTAAACTTCATTTTCGACCAAAAGCATTATGAAAGCCTACACACACGATCCGTCTGCATATCGCAACCATTTTCTTCGTCAAGTGGGCGGGGAATTACCAGGATTCAAAGGAGCGCGAATCCAGTATGGTGATGGTATTGGTTCAATACTGGGATCATTGGCTCGCAAAGCTATTCCACTACTTAAGGCTGGGGCTAAGATCGTTGCGCCACATCTTAAGAAGGCTGCAAAGAATGTCGCGAAAGATGTGACGGGCCGAGTAGCAGAACGTGTGTTTGGAGAACAAAAGCGTATGCAACCGACGAAACGTGCCAGAAGACGAAAAACAGCCAGACGGATAACATCAAAATATCGCAAAGATATTTTTAAAGAAAAAAAAATGTCTCTCATTCATAATCATTCGTGTGAATGTAGTCTTTCTCCATTGGAATGGTTTCACGTACCACCGACGCAAACTGCTGTAGAGAAAAGTTATAATGTTGACTATCAACCACTGACTACCATTAGAGAAGGCGCTCCAATCGAATTCTACATTCCTGCGAGTACAGAAGAATATCTGGATTTAAAGAACAGCAAACTTCATATTGTATGTCGCATTCTAAAGGCCGATGGAACAGAGTGTGGCGCAGATGATAATGTCTCTTACATCAATGATGTGTTTAATGGGTTATGGTCTAATATTGAATTGTTTCTGAATGATCGTTTGGTTTCGCATAGCAACAATACTCATGGTTATACCAGCATTATCTCTCATCTCATCCATGATTCGGAAGAAAGTCTGCATTCTGAGCGCTCTATGCGTCTCATGTACAAGGATACTGCTGGGTCAATGAATAGTCATGAGGTGAAAAGACCTAATCATGAACAATATGTATCCGGGTTTCATGTCAATGCCGACGGCGGTGACTTGGCTGAGCAAGGCAATAATGGCTTACATCATCGTTATTTACATACTCGTCTTAGCCGTGATGTTATGCTTACTGGTGGTTTAAGGATAGATTTGTTTGAGCAGGATCGTTATCTTCCGAATGGCATCAGTTTGAAATTGCGTTTCCATAGACAAAAAGATGACTATGTATTGATGGCTGCAGATAATACCTATAAGGTAGAAGTGAAAGAGGCATTTTTAACCATTCGCAAAGTGAGGGTGAGTCCAGGTATTCAGTTAGGACATACAGATGCATTGATGAAAAGTCCTGCCAAGATCATCATCACTAGAAAAGAATGTAAAGTCTTAGCAATTCCAGCAGGATTTCAGTCTTTTGTGAAAGATAACATCTTTTTGGGTCAATTACCAAATCGTATTGTCATTGGTCTGGTTCATAATGAAGCCTTTGGTGGATCAGTATTGAGGAATCCATATGATTTCAAACATTTTAATCTGGACTATATGCAACTGTACACGGATGGTGAACCAGTTCTATCCAAACCTCTCAAGCTTGACATTACACAGAGCAAATACCTGAACGCTTTTGAAACGCTTTACAAATCGTTTGATCGGTTGAATGGTGAGAAAAGTTCTATTATAAAACGGGAAGATTGGCCTAGAGGTTATGCTTTATTTTCGTTTGACTTAACACCGGATTATGATGGTGATGATCATTTCCCCCTGATCAAGCATGGAAATTTGCGGCTAGAAATGAACTTTGCTACGGCTTTGCAACCTACAATCAATGTTATTGTCTATGCTGAATTTGACAACATTATTGAGATCAGTGCAAATCGCAGCATCCAATTCGACTACCAGTCATGAACACGAAGCAGATTGATGCTATATTGAGTCATGATGTCATGACCAAAGACTTGTTTCAAGGCGTGTTTGCCATGGACCAGTTACCGTCTTTACAACGTGGCGCCTATGTGATCAACACAGACGATCAAGATGAACCAGGAGAACATTGGGTGGCAGTGTATTATGATAAAGACCCTGCAGAATATTTTGACTCTTATGGACTGTTCCCTCTCGATGATCGTTTAGATATGTTTTTAAGAAATGACTATATGTATAATTCTATCTCATTACAAACGCCAATATCATCATCATGTGGTTTTTATTGTGTCTATTATATATTACATAGAGCTCGAGGTCAGAGTATGTTTGATATTGTGAATATATTAAAAAGAAAGGATGGTGATTTTATTGTAAAGGATTTTGTATATAGACATTATAAACCATTGTTTTATTAATGTTGTTGTTGTTATATTAGTTAAGTTGTTGTTGTTATATTAGTTAAGTTGTTGTTATATTAGTTAAGTTGTTGTTGTTATATTAGTTAAGTTGTTGTTATATTAGTTAAGTTGTTGTTGTTATATTAGTTAAGTTGTTGTTGTTAAATAAAACAAACCAAGTTTTCAAACAACTGTCTTGTTTATTGTGTTCTATTTACAAAGTTTACAAACACTATTTACAAACTCTTAACTACAAACGCTATTTACACTATTTACAAATTCTTAACTACAAATTCTATTTACACTATTTACAAACTTTTATTTACAAATTCTATTTACACTATTTACAAACTTTTATTTACAAAGTTATCAAACACTATTTACAAATTCTTAACTACAAAGTCTATTTACACTATTTACAAACTTTTATTTACACTATTTACACTATTTACAAAATTCTTAACTACAAACTCTTAACTACAAAGTCTGTTTACAAAGTTTACAAAGTCTATTTACAATCACATTCATTTTTCAATACATTCATCAATGAATACCATTCATTAGAATCTAAATTGATATAGGTATCATAGACATTACATCCATGTTTGTAAGTGCTATGAAAGCTCACATAACACACATCACCAAACTTTATCACTTTCACAGTTACATGTTCAGACAGTTTCAGTTCATATCCTTCTTCATTTATGTCAATGTCTATCACGCGCATAGGTTGTGGCAGCTCAATGGATTTGGTACCCCGCATAAGTTGTATTCCATGCTCTTTGAATTCAAGCGTCAGGTTCTTTCCAATCCAATGCTTGCAACAGCGCGTTCCATTCCACGGTGCTGAGGGTGATGATGTCGCAGTCTTCTGTAAGCTCGTCATATTGGCGAAATTGTACAAACACGTCTAGACCGTTCTCAGTCACACGCACTTCTAATTCATTTGAGACTGCTAGGAGAAAGCCGGGTATTCTCAACTTGTCTAGATGATCCTTCAACACGGATTGGTCATCAAGCGATAGGACGAGATACTGTCCAAAATGTCGTAGCACAATATCATCACATAAGTTTCTCATGTATGAGAATCCATATGTCATGGGTTCATAATCCAACACATAGTCTTCCATCTCGTTCATGTATTTTATACTCGGATGATGTCGAACAGCGGATGTTGTATCACTTCTAGGAATCGTAAGATTGCGCGCCAGTTCTTGATATCAAAGAAGATCAACTGTGCATAGGGTGTGTCTGGCACAACTCCCTTATAATCCTTTGGATAATCCTGTAAAAGATTTCTACAGAATGTCACACGTATCTTAGAATCATATTCAGCCACCGTCACTTCCAGTTTATTTTCAAGTCTGCGTTTAAACCCAGGTTCAAGCGGTATGTTTTTAAAGTCTTTCCACACTTCAGGTTTAAACCGATAAGCAGAACATCTCCGAGAACCCATCATCACTTCATTCCTCTCATTAACTTTAAGGTAAACACCATCGTCCAACATGAGTGCATTCATGATTGTTACCTTGTTATGACTTGTCGTCTTGTCTGCGAAGCCTTTTATCCACTTCTTTCACCTGCTTCTTCAGCATTTTCCATTCAGGTATGGTCAGCAAAATTCCCTTTTTCGTTGGACGGTTTTTTCCAGTCCCCTCATCTCTGAGGTATTTGCGAATGTTTATCACACCTTCATTACTTTGTTTCATAATCTTGATATACTTTCCATTGCCTAGAGAAAGCATTCCATCCCACGACTGTGGTGTTGGTGCTATCTCCACTTTTAATTTCTTGATGGTAGTATCAGGATGTTTCACATTCATATCTTTCACTGTATCAGCAAGAGTATCCATATCCGTTGTTGCAGATCTTTTCATGTTGACGCTTCAGTGTTCACACCTCAACTGACTCTAAAGTTGAAGTGTCTCCCCCTTATATACTGTAATGCCCATGCGCCAAAGTGGAATAGCCATCACTCATCACATATCGCTTGTCATCAAAGGGAGAGAGAGCCACTTTCCTCAACTTCTCCGAGAAAATCTGGTGGTCATGACTTCGTATGATGTGCCCTGTAGTCATCGTTTGCGTTTGGTTGAACAAACTGTCTTTATACTGCTGATGTTTCATACGTCTTTGACACGCGCGAGTGATGCCTTTGGCCGTACGTTTTTCTTTCCCACCATATATCATACTATACATTTTCGGCCGAAGTCCAACAAACTCTTCAATGGGAATGCCCGCCGTCTCATCTTTCATTTTCCCAAGCACTTTCTTGTTCACGTTGGAATGTAGGAAATGATCTGGGGGATAGTCACTTGTGTCGAACAAGTCGGCATCTTCCTGCATGTCTTTGTAGATATCGTCCGTTTCTATGTCATAACATAGACTGTCGGTGTCGCTGAACAACAGCTTGGCGTCGGGATACTTGGTCATGATGTAGTTGTAATGAAAGTGGAACATGAGCACTTTGCTGAGGTCGAGAATGGTGAAACCAACTTGAATGGGTTTATCCAGAAACAGATCCACTTTGCGCAAATGTACCGCGGTCAAATCTTCGTTGAAAATTCTAAATTTGTGGAAGGACGGTTTGGCCACAAGTTTCTTGAACCGCTTTTCCTGGTGAACAAGTTCCACATTGATGCGTTTTCTTACATTTTCCATGGTTTTGCCAAACACCGAGTTGTTCATCAGTTTGAAAAAGTCTTTCTCAAACGGGTTCTTGGCCAACTTTCTCTTTTCCGTGTTCAAGGAGATGTATTTTGCCAACCATTTGCTCTGTGCAAACATGATGGCACGATGCACCTTCGTGACTTTCAATCCCAGTGAGACATATTGCTGTAAATTTCTATAATGAAGTACATATTTCTTCTTGTCGCACAAGTTGGGAATGAGCTTTTCACTAGGCTTGCTTTTCATGTCTAGATCTTTCCGTAGCTTCTGACTATGTTCTGACAATTCTCCCACTTTCACACATTTCCGTTCTGGAGCCACTGGGTAGTGATTATGACGATCATGGATTGAATATGGGTATTCCAAATCCACTTCTAAAATGTATCCAATCTCGTCATCTTCATCCACATCCATAAAGTCAATGGATTCTGGCTCGCTCACCCACATAAATCCACTTTGTGGCATGCTTTGCGACATGGCCCAGCCATACAAGTTGTTTGCATCCAGGTAAGTCAAGTAGTTGGTGGGTTTCGTGGGATTGTAATCTGCTACGTAGGGGTTATTTGCTTTCGCATACTTGTGTGTGATGACAGATATTCCTCCACGTAGACCTTGTTCAACCATTTGGTACATGTCAATGTCGTTGATCAATTCCAATTTCACCTTTGTCGCTTTTAACATGGCATCCCACGACAGTCCTGGCGCTGTATAGTAGTGAGCAGGATCTAATTCATACGTGTTGAGACATACGTGACGAAAGTTTTCAAACACGTCAGCCAGCAGCAACACATCTGATTTCAGGTACAAGTCATGGTATTCGCCAAATGTAGTACAGTGGAATGTTTCCCACACCTTCTGCGCATGCGCATAATCCTCATCGCTAATGTCTTCTTCACTGAGTAGACTGTAAAACTTGTCCTTGGACGGCAGTTGTGTTTCAGCAAACTTGGATGGCTCATCCACGTAATCATAAGGGTATACTCCCTTTCTCAACAGTAACTCTTGTTGGTCACTATCGTGAATGTGTGACGTCATGTGATAAAAGTTGTCTTTCCCTTCTGCTGCCAGGTTGGAGACCAACTTCTGTAGAGAAGTACTCATGAACTGAAAGCTGTCTGTAAATTTCAGATTGCTCATGGTGAATGCAATATATTTCTCAACGGTGTTGGAATGACTGTAATGGTTTCGTTTTTGAACTTTCCAATTTCTTCCATGATCAAATGGCTGTCATAGCCTCGTAAATTGTGGAAAAACACAGGAATGATGAAAGAATCTTCAACATCCTGCTTATCCTTTCGAAATCGAAATTGTAAATTGCATTCATTATGTGCAGCTCCGCGGTATTTGCCATTGATATGGTCATGATCTCTCACACGATCTGCTCCTAGAGGCTCATGACAAATGTAGCAATCTGTGGCGTTCTTATAATCCTCTTCATCTTCATGAGTCATCACCATTTTCTTTTTCTGCTGTAGACCATGCACAATACGATCACGCTCATTCACCATATGGTCTAAAAAGACTTTCACGGCATTATCGCCTCGATATACGACTGGAGCGCGTGTCTCATACTGGCTGACAACCACATAGGCAAAGCTGTTTGGACGATGATGTTGATACTTGTCTCCTTCATGCTTTTTCGTGAAACATTCAAAGTCTGCATAAATCACAAACGGCGCTCGCTGTTGTTTGGCTACATTCTTGAACTTGATGAAGGGTTCCTTGGGGAATGATAAACGTTGTGCGCCATGCTTGCCACACACTTCACGATGCTTGTCTAAAAGATCTTGTCGCATAAACCCATGAAGAAAGTTGAAACAATAAAATATTGCATTCTGACGCTTTGTTCGATAAGCCATCAGTCTGCTGAAATTCTTGATGAGGCAGTAATGTCTTGTCTTGTCATTGCTAATCAAAAGCAAGTTGATTTCTCTCGCACTGGTGTTTCGGCTGAGTTGTATGGGAACAACGACATCATGTTCATATCCAAACACGTTAATGGACACATCATTCTCCTTTTCAAACTTTGGAATGTCTGTAATCGGTGTGGGAAATGTCATGCCTTCCACCTTCAATTCGTTCTCAAATGGTGTGTAATGACTCACGCGGCAAGGACTGTTTGTTGAAGGGTGAAGGTGAGCCAATACAGACCATAAGAAACATTTGTTGTCTTTATTCTGAATGTTTAACACCGCCTTTGTACTCTGTACTTTCTTCGGTAGTGGGATAAAACTGCTTGCTTCCAGTGGCGCTGACGTCGCTGTATGCACTTCAATGAATAATATGTTATCCAACACCCAGCCAGAGCCTTGTCGCTCATGTTCATCAAACCTGGTAAACAATTCTTTATAGGCTTCTGGCAAGTCCTTCTCAATATCTGTTGGATTGTATGCTGCATACGTTGGACTACTGATGAAGGCATTATCCGCTTGTTCTACCATCACGCCTTCAACATTTGGTGTCATTTTCTTGAAGCGTGCATGTACCACAATGTACCATTTCATGCCATGGTTTAACGTTTCGAACAAATGTCTCTTGATTCTATTCTCTTGTTGTCGCATTTCGAGTAGCAAATCCGATCCATCTTCAGGCTCAAACCGTCTTTCCTGCGCGTTTTCACCAAGACTCACTCTTCTGCCTCTGCCTACTTGTCCTGTCTCTTTCTTTCTTTGTTCTTCATGAGACACATTTTCCATCTCAGCACATGCATGTGTCTCAAATGCATCCAAAGATGAAAATATCTTGGCGCATTTACAGCAGAGGACTGGATCAGGTCTGTCAACACCATCTTGTACGGTTTTTCGTCTCTTGGCTTCAATCTGCTCAACAAGCTCTTCATGAGCACGTTTCATCCTAGCTGGTTTGCATGTGTGTGTCACGAACAATTCCAGAGATGGAAATGTCACATCACAATCATGACAGTAGACTGGTGCCATCGTTGTTGCTTCTTCAACTGCTGGAACTGAAATGAAGTAAAATATACGTTTCACTCTTCCTTTTATACCACTTCAATGGTGTGTTGACTCAGCAGAATGTACCACTAGTTGACTAGTTGACATGTTTCACTCATGCTTTTATGCTACTTCCATGTAATGTAAAATTGTTAAAATTGCTGACTCAGCAGAATTTTACTTGTGTATATGAATATCTCACTTACAGTTGTACAGCTGTTATACAGCAGAGACATCTAGCGGTGAAGTTAACTGACGGTGAAGTTAAATGGTCTGCCAAATGGTATTCATCCGCGAAGAAGCACTGTAATGGCGGTAAAAATGCATACAGCCAGCTGCGCAAATAGCCTATGACTACTTTATAACAAAACTTTACATAAAACTGAATCAAATGGTGAAATTTTCATATAAATCGACCAAGTATAACGAAAGGTATTGTTTTACAAAGTTTCAATTAAGCAAATAACCAAAGTTTGTTTACAAAGTTTGTTTACAAAGTTTGT
Organism: Protula sp. h YS-2021; assembly: GCA_949752745.1. Lineage (NCBI taxonomy): Eukaryota > Metazoa > Annelida > Polychaeta > Sabellida > Serpulidae > Protula > Protula sp. h YS-2021. The sequence goes on from OX457033.1 coordinate 39,286,336, forward strand.
TTACAAAGTTTGTTTACAAAGTTTGTTTACAAATTTTCAATTATGTAAATAAGTCAAGTTTGTTTTCAAAGTTTGCTTACAAATTTTGTTTATAAAGTTTGTTTATAAAGTTTGCTTACAAAGTTTGTTTACAAAGTTTGTTTACAAAGTTTGTTTACAAATTTTGTTTATAAAGTTTGTTTACAAAGTTTGTTTACAAATTTTATTTATAAAGTTTTCTTACAAAGTTTGTTTACAAAGTTTCAATTATGCAAATAACTAAAGTTTGTTTACACAGTTTGTTTACAAAGTTTGTTTACAAAGTTTGTTTACAAAGTTTGTTTACAAAGTTTCAATTATGCTAATAACTAAAGTTTGTTTACACAGTTTGTTTACAAAGTTTGTTTACAAAGTTTCAATTATGCAAATAACTAAAGTTTGTTTACAAAGTTTGTTTACAAATTTTCAATTATGTAAATAAGTCAAGTTTGTTTTCAAAGTTTGCTTACAAATTTTGTTTATAAAGTTTGTTTATAAAGTTTGTTTACAAAGTTTGTTTACAAATTTTGTTTATAAAGTTTGTTTACAAAGTTTGTTTACAAATTTTATTTATAAAGTTTGTTTACAAAGTTTGTTTACAAAGTTTCAATTATGCAAATAACTAAAGTTTGTTTACACAGTTTGTTTACACAGTTTGTTTACAAAGTTTGTTTACAAAGTTTGTTTACAAAGTTTGTTTACAAAGTTTGTTTACAAAGTTTCAATTATGCTAATAACTAAAGTTTGTTTACACAGTTTGTTTACAAAGTTTGTTTACAAAGTTTCAATTATGCAAATAACTAAAGTTTGTTTACAAAGTTCACTTTTTATTTATAAAGTTTCAATAAACACTTACCGAAATAGTTGTCACTGGATGCCATCCCTTGATCTGATGTGATCCAATTGTAGTTCTACAACTTGTACTTCCTTCGGTACATAGTCTGTCCTGGGGGGGGGGGGGGGGTCGGTACATAGTCTGTCCTGGGGGGGGGGGTCGGTACATAGTATGTCCTAGGGGGGGGGTACATAGTATGTCCTGGGGGGGGGGGTCGGTACATAGTATGTCCTGGGGGGGGGGTCGTGGCTTTTTAGTGTTGCCATGGTTACACTGATTGACAGGTCGAGTGCATTGGCTTCATGTTGATTGACTCGGCCAAACCACTTTCGCTCCAGACAGCATCATCTCAGTATGACGTCATGATGACGTCACAGAGGGTCGCGCCTATCCTAACGCTTATCATGACTTCCCGTCCAGACATGATGACGTCACTTCCGGTCCAGACATGATGACGTCACTTCCGGTCCAGACATGATGACGTCACTTCCACTCCAGACAGCACTTCCGGTCCAGACGCTATGACGTCACTTCCAGACATGATGACGTCACTTCCAGACAGTATGACGTCATCAAGTGACCCAGAACCAACGTTTTCATACTACTGTTTTAAATCGCAGACAGTCTTATCGAGGGCATTCTATGGTGTAGAAGGAATAAATAAATAAAATGTTTTGTACATGCAAATGTGACAAAGCCATAAGGAAATGAATTATAAAAAATGGGAACATCTGCGCATGCGTTTATAAAATAATAAATAAAATGCGCATCAAAAGCATCATTTAGCTGTCATTAAAATGGAATACTATGAATTACATGTATTCAAGGGGTGGCGGTGAGAATGAAATAGGTCAACACACTGCAAAATCAAAGTGTCTATTTTTCCCAGGACCAAGCCTCAAAATGTCACAATAGCAGTGAGAACAGATGCCATTATACAACAGATATGTACATCTGCATTCTGAAAAAAAAAGCTCCAGACTGTTTGGTCGTGCAGAAGTGGTTGAAAAGCTGGAAGGATTCGATTCGATTGCCACAAGGCCGAGCCTCTTTTCTGCATGCATAGACTTCAATCGATAAAGAATTAAAAGCAATGGGGAGATCCCGGGGGTAGGGGGTTGGGGAGAGGTGTTGTGGGGGGGGGGGAGGGGGGAGGGGGGAGGGGGGGTATTCACGTACCAGCCGATTACAATGCTTGTCAAAGTTTTTTTTTTAACTGTGAATGGTGAGTGCTGAATGAAAATTACCCTCCCCCCCCCCCCCCACCACGCACACACAATTTTAAAGGAAATTGGAGAGCTCCCTATGGACCACGTCTGGTCTCAAAATTATCTCACTTCTCATTTTTTTGGTTTTTGGACAAGCATGATAACACATATCTAGTGCCCCCTTCTCCCTTCCCCCTTCCCCCTTCCCCCGGGGCTGAGCTAAGTCTGACGACACCAGGGCTAAACCTGTAACCCTCTCTCCAACTTAAATCGTTAAATAATGAATGAAACTTAATTCAATAATAAATTGTGCAAGTTGAAAACAAACAGAAAATCATGGAGCTTTGTCGTGTTCTGAGCTTCTGGTAAAAGTTGACTGTTCCATGGTACTTGCTATCCGGTCGATACGGTTGTGCTCGTTATGACTCAAGAGCGTGTCAGCTGGTGCAGTCCTGTGGGAGACGGACGACGCCCTACCCTTCCTTGGTACTCATTCCTCCCCTCCCCCCGCCCCCCACGGGCACTCACTCTCCTCGTCCCCTCAGGGACACTCCCCCAATTCCCCCCACGGGCACTCACTCTCCTCGTCTCCTCAGGGACACTCCCTCCTCCCCCCACGGGCACTCACTCCCTTCCTCCACCACGCGCACTCACTCCCCTACTGCCCCCCCCCCTCGGGCGTTCACTCCCCTCCTCCCTCCCCCACGGGCGCTCACTCCCCTCCTCCCTCACGGGCACTCACTCCCCTCCTCCCTCACGGGCACTCACTCCCCTCCTCCCCCACCAACACTCACTCCCCTCCTCCCCCCACAGGTACTCTTCCCGGCACTCACCCCCTGCAAGCCCCCTCCACGCATTTCTCCCTCTCTCCCTCTCCCACACAGCAGACAGGCAGTATTGACCGGGGTGGAGAGGGGAAATGTGGACGGGGGAGGGTTAGCCACTTGGTGTTACATGTGTTACCACGCATGCCCCCCCCCCAAAAAAAAAACAATAAATAAATAAATAAACGCGGAGAAAGGGGGGTTATATTGATTCCAGACGAGATTGGTGCGGAGTACGAAAAAACAGCCCTCCTCGTTTTCTATAAACAGTGGAATTCTTTCCGAACTACACTCCCTGTTTAGGGTTCGTTTTTAAAAAGTCACGAACACACATAGTAGCCAGTTTATGGGGGCTGGATGCCGCCACAGGTAGCTAAGCGAACATAGCAGTCTCTACAACACTTCAATCACCGGAAACAAAGTGGACTCGACGTCCCAAAACAAAATGATGTCAGTTATGAACACGAGGATCCGTCTCTGGGTGGCAAGAGGGGGAGGGGGGGGGGCTCCCCTTCAAGTTTCTATCAATGTGGCCCATGGATTTTGGAGAAGCCATCATGAAGCCTTGCCCTAGGGCTTGGGAACGGGATCTCTGCGACAGAAAGAGCCATACCACTCACACATGACGGCCTCGACTGCCACAAAAGGACCCGCAAGTTACAGTCACGTGACTTCATTTTTATGAACAAGTCTTTTTAGTATTATTTGGGTGATACTTTTGGTACAACTTTGCATAAAACGAATCGGGGGAAGTCCAGGAAACTTGGACTTTGACCTACTGAAGCCCTCTATGGTCTGTGTTTTTTTTTACCTTCCTGTCCTGCACTATGGGCTTTGTTACTGAAGCCTTCGATGACATTTTTTTCTTTCGTTCTTTAAGCTCCTATAACGACCACTTTGGTGTAATTCGAGACTTTGATCTTTGAGATATTCTTATTGAAATTATGCATAAATGAAAAGATTAAAGCCTTCTGGACGTGGGCATGATATAGGTGTGAGATCTGAAGAAACTGGCACGGAGCTTTGACCAGGCAGAGTGACAGAGGACCATCCCCCAAGTCTTATGCCTCTAAGACCGGCAGAACGGCATGCTTTGAGTGGCGATGGGGTTTTTAACCTTGAAGCCTGCGCAAGGGTCACCATTTCCCTTCACAGCCTGGCGATCCAGAATATCCAGTGGATTTTGCCCCTTATTTTTGTTTAAGAGAGGGTTTAGTGGTAGTGGTAGCACCTTTGTGTATAGGAACGTGTCATATTTTGTTGTGTCGTAGCTTTAACACCCCCAGCTTCTCTGTAGATGTCGTGCAAGGAAGCTACTAAGAACTGGTCCACACCCTCACCTAGGGTGGACCTAACCCGGACTGGTCAATCTACTTCTCGCCAAGTGGCTCCAAGAAGGATTGAGGACATACGGCCTTACTCCGAGCAATTTCTAGGGTGGACCTATTTCTATCAGTTAGATACCTGGAAGAAAAGCCAAAAAACATTGAGTTCGGTGAAAAACAAAGATTGCAACACCCATACAAATAAAGAGGATGTGCTAAAATGCTGGCTGAAACATTTTTGTTCACACCTAAACACTGTGTCTCCGCTCCAACCCTCCGCAGTCACAAAAATACCCGAGACGATTCCTAACGCCGACAGCCTACCTCCGGTTGACCTAGAAGAAATTAGAGTAGCATCACCAAAAATGAAGTCTAGAAAAGCCTCAGGCACAACTGCTATTGTAGTGAAATTAGTTAACAGTATTTTATCAGTAACGCGTATTGAAAGTTAGTTTAGCTGGGTTCGGCGTAGAGTTGTTCAGCTTGGTTAAGTGAACTTGTATGGAGCCTCACCTGCGACCTGTGCATCGATCAACTACCAGCAGCAACTTACTGCGGATCCCTTGACCTGCGCAGTTTACCAGTTTACATCGTCTGCAGCGAAGACCATTTTAGCAAGAAGCTGTAAATCCTCAATTAGGTGAGTTTTCCTACAAATGGTACCAGTTGTAGAAGGTTATGACGTGGACATTCGTCATATAAAGCCACTGGAAGGGAAATTTAGAAAATCGTATGTGTACTTTGGATAAAAATTGAGTTTGAAAGTTCGCGCCACAGATGTGTTGTTTATTCTATTACCATAGCAACGAATTTGAAAATTTCTAAGTTCATATCTGAGTGTGTATAGTCTTTGATATCAAATAAAAACGGTGGGAAATACTAATTATCTACATTAATATATTTTTCCTTAAATTAGTTTTGTGACGTTTTAAGTTTCAGTGCCTTTTTCAAGGCGCAGGCTGTCAAAACAGTTGAGTGACAGACACGTGTGGTAATATAGTATATCATTTGTATACATATTTTGGCGAAGGAAGGTGATTTATGCGAAATTCACATTTACTGGCACAATATTAGAATAACTTGGAAAACTCGATTATACGTTGAGCGATGTGTAAAAAATAAAAGTCGAATTTCAGATATATAGAATAAAGATCGATAAAATTCCACATAGCTAGGGTTGGCTCGGTTTATGATTAAAGATCTGATCGTGTCTTTTTCTAGATTAGCAACTAGTTTATGTGAAATTAGGTAGTTTGCCCTTAAGTCCAGAAATCATACTTACGTACATAGTACTTGTGCAACAGTAGTATTAGTGTATTATAGGTTTAGGGTAATTTAATTCCCAAGACCCATAATATCATTTTATTGCGTTAATCCAGAGATTTTGTGAAATTTCCAAAATATTTTCAGCATTAGCCATTTTGTTGTTATTGTGACCTTTGACATAGAAAGGGACTCCGCAAAACTTTTCTGCGGGTCAGTCTTGCAAATTTTTATCCCGAAATTCAAATATTTTCGAATATTCAAATAAACGATTTCTATCATTTCTTATTATAATTATTGTCATAAAAGGTTATTATTGTTAGATCGAGTATCCATAAACTGTGTTTATCCCGAAAAAGTATATTTCTTGTGATATCCTTGTTGGAAGTGAAGTTGAAATGTGTGTGTACTCATTGATAACCTAACGGAATTTTGTCTACTTGAAAGGAGACAAGAAGCGTTCGGTTATAATTCTACAACAGTATACTTCATATTCATAACACAGTTTTGAGTTTTTGTTCAAATCAATAGAAAAACTTTTAATTTAAATTCTTTTCATTTTAAACACTCAAAACCTTGCAAATTGTGAAATACCATTCAAATACTTCAAAAATATCAAACGGCAACACATTCTTTTTATTTTTTCATACAACTGCATCACTGATTTGTAATTTCAAGCCATATACAATACATTTCATACACGATTTTGGTACAAAATTTCTAAAACAAACTTATCAATAACAATATAATCCATTGTTATTCAAGAATAATAATAAGATTCATTCTATTTTTGTCAAATTAACTTATAATTTATGCATTATTAGTACATTTATTCAACAAACACTTCAAATTTTGCATCAATTTATTTAAAATCTTTATATTCGTGGTACTTATTTGATAATTTTCTCTTTGCTTACTTCTTTTGCCGCTTTCCAGTTTGTGGCTGAAGCTGTAAGGAGTTTATTATCGAATATCTAAATTAATATTTTGGATAAAACTTGATGCAAATTTCTTAAGATGTAATAATATAAAAGAAACACACACACAAACATACACACACACGCGTGCATATTCTCTTGGCATTCTTCAAAATTGTTTATTCATTTATTTTATTTTTTTTTATCTCTACTCAGGGAGTTCTTTGCTTTGATTCCGTACGCCGCTTTCCTGTTTGTGGCTGGAATTAGTAAAGAGATTCACTGAGTATTAAAATTAAAATTGTTTAGGAAAATTCAGCCTAAGAGAAATTAAAACATTAGATCTACAAACGAACAAAAAACAAATACCATTCAAAATGGCAACTCCAAGTAAACCCACCACAAGACAAAAGACAAAGGCAGATGCTGAAGCCAAACAAACAGAAGAAGAGCGGGTTGAAAAACAAATATCAATGTCTGATGTCATGAACGAAATTCTTGGAATGAGATCAGATATGCAGCAGCTAGAATTTCGAATAAATATAACAATGGATCAAAATTCAGACAAAATCAATCAGCGTTTAGATATTCAAATCAGCGAAGTGCACTCTGAAGTTAGTCGAGTTGAATCAAAAATGGACATGAAATCGGACAAACTAATCCGAATGGTACAAGAAGTTGAAAAACGTATCAATACCACAACAAGTACCAACTTAGATAATTTGGAAACCAAAATTTACGATCATATGGAGGCTCGCATTGAAGAAGCTATAGCAGATAAGGAAGACAATACACATCAAGAAGAAGGAAGAGAAGATCCACAACAAGAAAAAGAACAGCCCGAAGAAGATTTTCAACAAAGAATAGGAGAAGTTATCGAAAGACATAACAGACATCATGAAAATAATCAAAATTACAGACCTGGTAGAAGCGAAAGAAATCAACAAAGGAATCAATCAAACATCCAGCTTTCCCGGATTATATCATCTCTCCCTACTTTTAATGGCAAAGAATCCTTTGAAGCCTTCATATCTACATTCAGATCCATCACCGAAAAATTATCTGTTAGCCGCAAAGATAAACTGGATTTTCTTTTGATTTGTTTACGAGGAACAGCTGCTGAGTTCAAAGATGTCTTACCTTCTACGGTTACAAACGATTATGACGAGCTAGTACGTAGACTTGAGGAGAGATTTGGAAAGAAAGAAGACATCATTACCACGAGAAGACAACTTTCGATAACTAAACAACTGATAGATGAGAAAGAGGATGAATTCGCAGAAAGAATAAATCGATTAGTACAACAGGCTTATCCGGGTTCAACCGATGACATGTTCAATTCACTGGCAATTGAGGCGTTCCTCAGAGGGTGTGCAAATAAGCGGGCAGCTCTTATAGTAGCCGATCAAACACCAGCCCCAACCAACATCAATGATGCCGTTAAAAGAATGAAAGCTGTCGTCAGTAACCAGAAAGCCATCATTGGTGAGAGTTCCAGCAAAGTCAGGCGGATGCAATACCCAGTCGAAACAAGTGAAGACTCTGATGAGGACTTCGATGAATTGCGAGGGAGACAATCAAGTAAGTATAGAGGATATGGATTAGACGATCACCATCGGGAAGAGAGAAGGGGCTACAGATCTGAACGTCGGGATGAAAGAGGTTACAGACCCGAACGCCGAGAACGCCAACGAAACTACACTCGAAACGTATGGTCGACAGAAAGACGAAGTTATAGTCCGTATGGTACTGATGATAGTTCTGGAAATAGCTACCACAGACGTAATCGTAATACAAGACACCAACGCGAGAGAAGCTTTTCACCTGAGAGACCACAATATGAAAGACGCAATGATCGCTATGGCAATGATGAAAGACGCAAGTACCGGAGTAGTGAGAAAGAATATCGAAGATACGACAGCCCCGATAACGAGTTTGAACATCGTAAAGAAGACAGAAAATACCGGGAAAAAGGAGAGAGATATTACGAAAAACAAGATCGTTACTACGGTAAAGATAGATACCACACCAAAAAGGACAACGATGACAAATCACGAGCAAAGGACTACAAGACATCAACTAAATACCAAAAAGACCAAAGAAGAGATTCTAGTAATGACTCCAACAGCAGAGAGAGAACATCTGATCAACATGATAAAAGCTCAGAAGAAGAAAAGAAGACCACTAGTTTCAGAAAACAAGTTTCTTTTAAAAAGGATAGCCCAAATTAGTCAGGACCGGCCAAGAAGCCCGTAAACCGGTCCTAAAACAGCAATCGGGCAGAAATCAAGCAAAAATTAGAGAAATATTTTGGAAAGAAAATTCAAAAGGTCTTTCGGTAATAACAGACGTCAAAATTCATGGAAATTCTATTAAAACAGTCATTGACAGTGGTGCCCAGGTTTCGATTTTGAGTAAAGCAGTTTTTGAAAAGTTAGAAAATCAACCAAAATTATCTCAAGATGTTAAATTACGAGGTGCCAATGAGAATCATACCATGTCAGCAAAATTAGCAAGAAATGTTAAAATTCGATTTGGCGACAAAGAATACAAATTAGATTTGTACATAGCCCCGATTTCAGACGAGATGATTTTAGGCTTGGATTTTTTAGTTTCCAACAATGTTATTGTAGATTTAAATGAAAATCAGCTGATAGTGAAGAAAACGAAAATACCCATCACTGTAGTTCGTGACAAAATGAATGAATATCAAATCTGCCGAGTTCAAATGAAGAAAAAAGTTGTGGTTCCTCCAGAAACAGTTGTACGAGCTAAGGTTAATTTAGTAGGTGATCTCGATGAAAATGAAGAGTTTGTAATCAGCTCAAACAGCAAAAGCAGCAAGCTGCTAATACCACACACTTTGGTAAAAGGAGGAAAAGAAGCAGTTATAAATATCATGAATCCAACTAAAATACCACAGCACTTCAATAAAGATAAATTTATAGCAACTGCAGTGCAAGTAAACAAAGTAATTGAGGATGATTCCGACCGAAACAGCAATGTACAAATCGACGATATTCCAACGAATAGTGACACTACAAACAGTGATTATGACACCGACAATGAGCCGCAAATACGACGGGTAGCTAAGGAGGATTTGGTAGATGAAATACCACAACACTTGAAAGATTTGTTTTTACGATCGTCAACAAACCTTACCGATGAGGAAGCGAAACAACTAGCAAAAACATTGATTAATTTTGCTGATGTCTTTTCGAAACATGACTTAGATATTGGATGCTTCACTGACATAAAAATGAAAATCGACACTAAAGATGCAACACCTATTAGACAAAATATGAGAAGAACGCCTTTCAATTTTCAACAGGAAGAAGAAGAGCATTTAAATTCTATGCTAAATTCTGGAGTGATATCACCTTCTAGTTCTGAGTGGGCAAGTTGTCCAGTGCTTGTGAGAAAAAAAGATGGAAAAGTACGTTGGTGTATTGATTACAGAAAATTAAATGCAGTTACTACAAAGGATAGCTTTCCACTCCCTAAAATAGAAGAATGCATAGACACACTTTCCGGAAATACTCTGTTTAGCACGTTTGACATGAGCAGTGGTTATTGGCAAATTTTAATAGACGAAAATGATCGAAGTAAAACCGCCTTCATTACAAAATATGGACTCTTTGAATATAATCGTATGCCTTTTGGTTTAACCAATGCACCATCTGTTTTCCAGCGTGTTGTACAACTCATAATGTGTGGCCTTACATGGAAGGAGGTACTCGCTTACCTTGACGACGTCATTGTATTAGGAAAAAATTTCAAGGAACATCTTCGAAATATTGAGAAAGTTCTGGAGAGATTCAGGAGGTACAACCTAAAACTCAAGCCGAAAAAATGTATCCTTTTCCAAACTCAAGTCCTCTTCTTAGGCAAGTTAGTCTCAAAAAATGGAATGGCAGCAAATCCAGAGAACGTTGAAAAGGTTAAAACATGGCCGGTTCCTAACAGCGTGAAAGAAGTTGAAAAATTCTTAGGATTTATAAATTATCACAGGGAACATATCAAGGATTATGCAGCCATTTCTAAACCACTGTACGAATTAACTGGGCCAAAAGCAAAATTTGTTTGGCAAGACAAACATCAAAAAGCATTTGAAAAGTTGATTGAAATTATGACAAATTTACCCGTTTTAGCTTACCCAGATCCCGACTGTCCATTTATTCTTGATACTGATGCGTCTGACACCGCAATTGGAGCCGAACTTTTACAAGTAGATCCTGAAACCGGAAAAGAAAAGGTAATTGCATACGGTAGCTATGTTCTCAAACCAGCTCAGCGAAAATACTGTACAACTAGAAAAGAGTTATTGGCTATAGTTCGCTTCACCAGGCAATTCCGACACTACTTATTAGGACGCCAATTCACTCTTAGAACAGATCACAATAGTTTGACATGGCTGCTAAATTTCAAGAACATCGAAGGTATGCTTGCCAGGTGGATTGAAGAACTTAGTCAATTCAATATGATTGTTAAACATCGACCAGGCAAATTACACGGAAATGCAGATGGAATGTCACGTATACCCGATAGATTAGAATACTGTGGCAACTACCGAACTGGAGTTAGTCTTGAATCGTTACCTTGCAAAGGTTGCAAATTCTGTAGAAGAGCGCACGAACAATGGTCAAGATTCGATGAAGATATCGACGATGTATTGCCCTTAACTGTGCTTAAAATACAGACAATGAATTGGTGTTTTCACTACACAAACGAAGAAATAAGGAAGTTTCAACAAGAGGATCCTGATTTATCTCCTTTGATTGTATGGATAGAAAATAACATCACACCCGAACAAGAAGAAATAATGGTACATAGTCCAGGCGTGAAACGATTTTGGAGACATAAAATTCATCTTAAAATTCAAAATGGCGTATTATTTTACCAATGGGAATATCCAGAACATACACAAGATTTGCTGGTAGTACCATTCCAAATGAAAGAAGACGTTTTAAGATACTGCCATGACATACCAACATCTGGTCATTTAGGGATTAGAAAAACGTACAACAAGTTAAAACAATCATTTATATGGTACGGATGTCACCTGGACACGAAATTACATATTCAGACTTGCAGTTTATGCAATAAAAATAAGAAAGCCAACAAGAAACCACGATTACATCTTGGTAAATATCACGCATCAAGTCCAATGGAGATCATTCACATAGATATTCTAGGTCCTTTACCAACCAGCAAATCAGGCAATAGTTATATACTCTCGATAATCGACCAGTTTACAAAATGGATTGAACTTCTTGCAATTCCAAATCAAACCGCTGAAACAGTGTCAAAAGCAATAGTTGACGAATTTATTTGTCGTTTTGGGTGCCCTATAGAGATCATCACAGATCAAGGACCTTGTTTCGAAAGCAAATTATTTAAAACAATATGCAGCCATTTAAACATTACAAAATCGAGAACTACACCTTACCATCCCAGTTCTAATGGCCAGGTTGAGAGATTCAACAGAGTGATACTTCAAATGATACGATGCTATCTGGATGAAGATCAAAACGAATGGGATAATTATTTACCAAAATTAGCCAGTGCCATCAGATCGACAGAAAACCGGAATACTGGATTTACAGCAAACCGCCTTATGCTTGGCCGTGAAAACATTCAACCAATTGAAATTATTTCAGGATTAACACATCAGGAAACTTTTAGTACGGAAGCTGAATATTTAAAGAAGTTAATCACCGACATACACAATTCTCATCAAATTGCAAGAGAACAAATTCAACGGAATCATCAAATCCAGAAGCGAAATTATGATACTCGAATAAAAAATTACAAATACAAGAAAGGAGACGCAGTCTACAGATTAAATTTATCCTCGAAGCTTGGACAAAGTAACAAATTAAAAGCAATCTATTCTGGGCCTTATATTGTTAGTAAAGTTTACTCTCCAGCAGTTATACAAATTCGAAATCAGAAACGATGTTGGAATTTACACCATGATAATCTTAAACCCTGCCAAGACAGAGATTTACCAGTCTGGATACAGCGCTTACAACAGCAGATTTTACAGGAAGAACAAAAACCACCTGAAGAAGAAGAAATTTCTCTCGCTTCTCTGTTTGAAGATTACATAGAAGATGAAAAAGTCGAAGAAGACTTAACTGAACCCGAATATACACAATGGGATGAAAACGATTATGGAAAAAATCTAACTGATTTATTTCAAACCGATGAAGACAATGACAATTTAGAGTTTTCGAGAGCTGGAAGAAAACTCAGGAAACCGAAATATTTGATTGATTACGATTGATCAGCTATCTGCTATACTTGTAAATATTTTGTAATTTTATGCAAAAACATGTACATACAAATCAGTTACTGAACTAACCATTGACATACAATGGCATAAATACATTATAGTTAGATATTAACTCATATTATTAACAATGAGTACACAAGGATTTCAACATTAAAAATATTTATATTCTCTGTATATGTACATATATCTTCATGTACTTAATGTTATTATTTTATTTTCATAGAAATGACTGAACTTTCAAACGTTGACTTTGAGGAAGCAAATTTTGAACCTGATTATGAAGACACAATAGACTCTAATGGAAAAACTTCCAAAAAGAAATTTAAGAAACAATTACCTTGTGTCATATGCAGTAAGAAAGTTTCGCATCCTCGGATGCATGTTATACGTGAACATTTACCAAAACAGTTCAATCCTAACCAGGAATTGGCTAAGTCGGCTGATTCGGCTCCAATTATTGTTGAAGGTCTTTTAAGATTGGCACAATGTTTTGAACTCAACTCCGTTGATGCTCTATTTCGGTATGTCGTAGATAAGGATTTTAGTTCTTCAAAGTTCAGTCAGTGTGCAATTACAGAGTCTGATATAGCCTTGATGGACTCCATTAGTCGTGAACTCCAGATATATCCAGTTGCATATATTTTACATCCACCAAACTCACCAGCGGTCCTTGCGCATTGGCGTGTTTTATCCATTATTTTATCGAAAGTTTCGTATTTGGATCAACAAAATTTTCAGTATAGATTGACACAAGATTTCAATACTTCAGACGTTCATCTCATCACAGACTCACATTTTCATTTACAGCAAACATTGCGTCGTTCTGGCTTCGCGAATTTTGAATCAGCTTGCATCAATCCACATTTACCTATTGCTTTGGCTGTCAATAACTGTTGCTTTTCAAATTTACCAGGAAACGATGAAATAGACCGGCTTCATGCCTCGGATAACAGATTATTTTTCACCATAGGAGCTCATCCACGCTTTGCTCATACCTCTCAGTCTCATTTGCAAAAGAGGTTAGAATCGGTGGTTTCAAATAGTAGTGTTGTAGGTATAGGCGAAATGGGATTAGACTACACAGACTCATCAGTGGAAGAGCAGTGTGCTCAAATTTCTCTCATCCAATATATGTTGGGTGTTGCCGTGCATTGTAATAAAACAATAGTAATCCACTGTAGGGACAAACATGAAGAAACACTGGCATTCAGGAAGCTTTTGAGCATATTTGAAGATTTAGTTCCCAAGTTTCACTCCATTCATTTTCATTGTTTTGGTTATTCGAGGGCACTCATGTACGCTTGGTTGAATTCATTCCCGAATACTTCATTTGGTGTAGCTTCATTTCATTTTCGCGAAAAACAGTTCCATCTGTTCGAAGATTTGTTATCTCATATTGATATACAGAGACTAGTAGTCGAAAGTGATAGTCCTTATCTTGGATTTTCCCCTGCTTCTGCATTTAATGTGGTTGAGAAACTATCCAAAGTCAGATCAATTCCGTTAAATCAGTTGCTTACAACGATATATTTCAACACGAAACGTTTATATAAAATTGAATAGATACTGCTGTATATATATAAATAACATGTTAATTTTTATATGCATAGGTTCATTGGGATAAGTTGATAATAATTTTCTAAGAAATTAGATAAGGAAGAGTATTGTATAGTGTGAAATTGTAAGTGTTTAGTGTAAGCCTTATAATGAGTACGGGCCCTTAAAAAAACAAAACGGAAAGGAGTGTAGTGAAATTAGTTAACAGTATTTTATCAGTAACGCGTATTGAAAGTTAGTTTAGCTGGGTTCGGCGTAGAGTTGTTCAGCTTGGTTAAGTGAACTTGTATGGAGCCTCACCTGCGACCTGTGCATCGATCAACTACCAGCAGCAACTTACTGCGGATCCCTTGACCTGCGCAGTTTACCAGTTTACATCGTCTGCAGCGAAGACCATTTTAGCAAGAAGCTGTAAATCCTCAATTAGGTGAGTTTTCCTACACTATCACAACTGAGGTCCTAAAAGCCGCCCCCGAACCGATGTTAAATGTGCCGCATAAAATGTTCAACATAGTATGGAATACTGAACAAACTTCTAAAGACTACGCCCGAATGCTGGTTAGACCAATACACAAGAAAGGCGACAAACTAGACCTGGCAAACTACAGACACATCCCACTGTTGTCAATTCCAGGAAAGGTATTTAGCCAGATTTTGCTAACCTGAATGAAGACCAAAACAGAGGATGCCACCACGGAGAGCCAGTTTGGTTTTAGGCTAAACAGAGGTACAGTCAACCCGATCTTCATTGTACGGCAAGTCAAAGCCAGAGAGCACAGAGTAACCTTACACTTCAATTTTGTAGACTTCAAAGCTGCCTTTGATACAGTGTGGAGGAAAGCACTGTGCAAAAGGATGCTAGCCATAGGTGTGGATGCGAAAATAGTCAGAATCATCGAAGCTCAGAGACTTGGACTCCCAATTCGGAAGACATGCGCAGAATAGAAACCTTCGAATAAAATGTCTAAGGGCATTACTTGGAACATCCCTAACAAACCGCTATACGAATGAGACAGCCCGAAAGATTACTGAAACAATGTTGGAGGTAATCAAGAAGAAACGACTCCGTTGGCTCGGCCACGTCACAAGGAAACCTGTCGAACACATGGTGTACCAAGCATACAACCAAGACTTCAAGAGACCACGATCCAGTGGAAAACCGCCAAAGAAGTGGGTAAGCCAGATTCGCGAAGACATCGGCCTCCCAGTACGTACCCTAGAATGTCATGGAGCTGCAATAGGGCAACGTGCCCTAAGCACTTAACTAACTAACTAACTTTTTAAGGCTAGTAAGAGATCAATCTTACTGTAAGATGGCCTCTTCTCTAAAGTGTTCTCGCGTCTCGTTTGACTAGGGGAGAGGTCCCATTAGGCTACGTTCGATCCCGAAGGATGGCCAGCGGGGATGGGGGTGGAGGTTCGGGGGCGGTATTTCCTTTAGGTATTTCTCTATAGAACAGATAGTTAAACATGTCCGCTACCACTACTGGGGATGCATGAAAGGGATCTATTTTAGATTTAGTGCTCCAGGAACGGACTTATTCCACTACAAGTGATAAATTTTCACCGTAGATTTTTTCTGGCCACTCACATTCTTGCCCACTCTTCTAGGAAATACGTTCTAAAAAGGACTGTTTAGACACAGGTGTAAGTTCAGTAGGTGTGTGAGTAGGGGGAGGGGGAGTGGGGAGGGGTGAGTGACAACAGTGGGAACCACTGGGGAGGGACGGGGAGGGTGTGGAGGTATGAAGACAACGACGCCGCTAGTAAGATTCGAGAATACATAAAGCACCTCCGACAGAGTAGCTATTATATTGCATCGACTGAAGAATGACCTTGTTGATGGGATGAATCGTTTCTATGGCTTTTATGACTTAACAAAACTTATCTTGGCGACCGAGTGCGGGATCCACGTGATAGGTAGCCAGATTTGACCTTTTCCCTAGGAACTCCATACCCTGTTTGGATAATAACTCGGCCAAGTAGACAACAACCTATCTGTATGACCTTTTTGATCAGTTGGACGGTCTGGCAACGAACTTGTTGCTGTGGCGCGATCAAATGGTGAGACCTCCGGCGTCATTGGCAGAAGACACAGCGTCTTCTGATGAGGGCAAAAAGTTGGGGAGGGGAAAAGAGTACGGATGAGGTGTCTCCCTGTCAATCTGCCATCGTTGGATCTGCAGCTGATACGGGAAGGAGGATGCTAACTCCACCTCCCTCTCCCCTTTCCCCGCCTTCGGAAACTGTTGGTCATCCTCAGACTAGTCCGAGGTGTGACGTGAAACTTGCTCCTTCGACTGGGAGTATGTTGATTAGGCTCTGTACCTCATGTTCAACATGATCTAAGAAATGTGGTTTTGGGCGTGCATCCTCTTTTTCAGGTTGATAAGTAAAACTCTGGCTTCGTTGCCTTCATTTATTTCATTGGCTTTTCATTGTTCACGCGATTCTTAACGTCACGATGATTGACTGGCGATAGACAGAAAGTGGGCGGGGCTTCATTGATTTCATTGATTTCGTTGGCTTTTCATTGGTCACGTGAGTTGATGACGTCACGATGATTGACTGCACTAGAACTCTTGTTTTCCCCTTACTCCTTCTTCACACTTGTCGACGTTTCTATCGGGATAACTACAAGATATTTCAAAATATTGAAATAATCGTATTTTTCAATCAGTCAGGTACTCGTTTTCTAGAAATAAGGAGCAATCTGGCTAACCAGCGTTAGGGATTCTTTGAGACTCTTTTAAAATTAATATATAACTGCCTTAAGTTATTAATTTTAGATATTTGAAAAAACTCCAATGTACAATTTATATCTTTTTTGGAACAATATCTGGAGGGGTGGAGGGGGTGGTGGAGGGGTATGAGGTAGAGGTGATGGGGGAAGGGTTCAAAATAATCACTAACTGTGCATATGTTTGAAAGGATCCCTGATAAGTTTTTGTCGAGACGAATTTTATTTGTTTTCAGTTCTTTCCTTAGCTTTCACCAGCCTTTACCCAACGAATTTGCTTAATATAAGACCTTAAAGGAAGTTTTAAAGTTCGTTTTCACAATAGAACTCTCTTGATTTAAGAAAATAAAGTAAACGGAAGAAAAAGAAAATAAATAAAACGCAGATAGTAAAGGTTTGGAACAGTGTTTTTTGCAAAGTTATGGCAGGCGTACAAAGGATTGCTGCATTTGCAAGATATTTCGCTGTTTTTACAGCTAAGCTCACCGGGTTTTGAAACGTTAATGTGCCCCTGATAAACAGTGTATATGTGGGACACCGCAGAGGGGACTCCCTGCAAGAATGTTACCATGGTAACATGGAAGTGCGGACTTTGGCAACATTGTTACCATGCAAACATGAAACTGTGTCAACAGCCAGGAGAATCCCGCCTCCCGCCCCAAACGCCTAACATATACGACGTGTATTGCCTAGGGGTGAATATTGTACTGTAAACTAACAAATATCTCAAATTCAAAAAAAAAAAAAACAACAACAACAACAACAAACAAAAAAAAAAAACAATCAGAACCCTACAAATCTGCCCATTGTGGAATTTCCGTGCATTAATTAAAATGCTGAATATTTTGTGAAATATTCAATAAATTATTGATTCAATTTGAAAAATAAACGTCAAGATACTTTTGATTAGAACGACGCGTGGGTTAAGCTTCCTAATCAATAATCCTAATCAGTCTCCTTAATCGATCTTCCTTACTTAAAAATTCCGTTCGTAATAACATACAGTTGATTTTACGAAATATTGAAAAATAAAATAAAATAACAAAAATCTCATTGCCCGTCTCCGTTGTTTCATTTACCGACTTTCTAGTATTTGGTTCTATTCTTACTAGAAATAGGTTATCACACATGTCACGTGTCAATGTCACGTGGCAAGCATGACATGTCACATATCAAATATGCCATGCCAGGTTATTTGTCGTTTATAAAAAAAAGCAGCACAGTATATATAGATGTATTGTGTTGAACATTATTTAGCTGTCAGATTAGGGATATATCTGTTATCAGAAGAAAAGGAGTGATAGATAGCACTTGTACATTCCTGTAACTTAAAACTAATCTCCACCCATTTTAAGTACTTCCTTCTGTCACTAGCATAATTTTCCTATCTATGTCAGCTTTAAGCCGGTGTATTTTTTTACCAGTGACCAATTGTTGTTGTTAGTCCCCAGCTGTCGCGTAGTGCGAAGCGGAGAAGTATAGCATTTGGGTCTGTCCGTCCGTCTGTCCGTCCCTGGACACTTTTTTGTCGGCGCTGTATCTCTGTAACCTCTGAACCGATTCAATTGCTACCTTGCACCTGCAAAGACTATATAGTTGATCTGTACAACGAGGGGTTATTTTGAGATTTTTCCAAAAATTGGGAAAATGTGAAAAATTTTGAAAATGCCACACAATTGACCTATTCAGTGGGTTTTGATCGTCGCTGTATCTCCGTCACCATTAAAGCAAATCAATTGCTCTCTTGCACATGTAAAGACTATATAGTCGAGCTGTGCAATGAGGGGTTATTTTGAAATTTTCGCAACAATTGGGAAAATAGGAAAACTTTGTAAATTCAACACTATTATCCTATTCAATGGGTGTTTGTCGGTGCCGTATCTCCGTAACCATTGAAGCGAATGAATTGTTTTCTTGCACCTGCAAAGATTATATAGGACCTGTGCAACGAGGGATTATTGTGGGGATTTTTGCAAAAATTGGGAAACTGGAAAAATTTTGAAAAATACAGCACAATTGACCTGTTCAGTGGATGTTTGTCGGCGCCATATCTCAGTAACCACTGAATTGATCCAATTGTTCTCTTGCGCATCCAAAGGCTATATAGTAGAACTGTGCAACGAGGGGTTTTACACAGATTTTGGGGAAATGGGAAAACTTTGAAAATACAGCACAATTGACCTATTTATTGGGTGTTTGTCGTATTGAAATCTTGTGATTGCACGCCTGCGGGGGACTTCGTCAGTGTTACTGACATAATTGTTGTTATTGTTTTTGTTATTGTTGTTGTTATTGTGGTAACATTGCTGCTGTTGTTCCTGTTGTGGTCATTTTTGCAGTTGTTTTAGTTGTTGTAATTGTTGTTTTTGTTGCTGTGGCTTTAAATGTAGCATTGTGGTTGTTATTGTTATTGTTGTTGTTGTTATAGTTATTGTTGTTTTTTGTTGTTGTTGTGTTTATTTTTTTCGTTGCTGTTGTTATTGCCTTATTATTGTGGTTGTTATTGTGGTTGTTGTTGTGGTTGTTGTTGTATTTATTATTGTTGTTCTTATTGTTGTTACTGTTGTTATTGTTGTTTCCTACCAATAAGTCATTCTGGTCTATCTGAGAGCACTGAACGAATCGCCTAATTAAGAAGATTTTGCGGCGTAATGTTTATCATGTTACAACTTGCATCATATTTCGTTCTAAAAATAGACAAGGTTGTCTCGAACTCGTATTTTCAGCAAAAAAAGATGCTTGGAAGGAAGACGGATGGCATTTATTATCCTGAAATGAATTTCAATATTATTTTATTTCCTTTTACATCCTTATAATTCTTTCTTTCTTATAATGCGTCCTTTTTTGTGTTGTCATTTGGTGAACACGTTTACAAACACGAGTTTCGTTCCTTGCTTGGCACAGCTTGGCTTTCAACTTTTGATTCAGAAGTTTAGAATAAAACGGGATTTTTTCCCACGACATTTCATCCGTCGAGGTTTCATCTTCCGATATTTCTCTCGCATCACGACTCTCTGAATCCAAAAAATATCAATGTGAATATTCATAAATATTATTTTTATTAAAGTAGTAAGAACCTTTATTAGTTTATTCTCTAAATCGTGAAACAAAAAAAATAAGAATGTCCAGGGACAACATGACCAGCTTATATCCAGTAGAATAAATATCAATAGGGTTGTGTGGTCGCCAGTAGTAGACAAAAACCCAACCAAATTACCACCCACGCCCAATGTCGAGATCTGGTCGGGCCAGTGTATCAGGATAATGTTTAGTTTGCCCCGCGGTTTTTTTTTTTTTTTTTTTTTTTTTTGTTTTATTGTCTTTTTTTTTTTTGCCGTTATGTTATTTCATGACTTATTTAAAGTTTCAGAATTGTAGTGCATATGCAAACATAGATGCCCTGTTATTTTTTTTCTCAAATTGGTGAAGGTCAAAACTGATTATTTCGTCTTGTTATAAGTCAGGTAAAAAGTTGTCATATTTCAGGTTTGGTCTTACCGCTGTAGTCTGGTGCATATCATAAGCGGGTATAGATTAGTCGCGAACTACTTTTTGACTATGACTACTTTTTGGCTTGGACTTCCTTTGAGCTTGAACTACTATTGGGCTTTGTGTTTGGACTATTTTTGTGTTTGGACTACTTTTGTGCTTGGACTACTTTTGGGCTCTGTAATCTCAGTGCAAAAATACCTGCAGCAAAACCTTCAAGCAGTCCATTAGCGTCTTTCCAGTGTTCGAGCATAATGTCATTGCAACGTCACAACGTCACGCCAACGCGTTTCAAAAACAAATGTCACAGATAGATCACATGTCTGTTGGTCAGTGACGCCACATATTAGCATCACATAATTCCTCTGGGTGACGTCATTGGTGTGGTTCTTATACTGAAACCACTTTGTAGCTAGTGATATGACGGAAAGTTGTCGTAGTGTCACAAAAAAGAAAAATGCTTTGCGCCTATAGCAAAGTCCTGCTTTCATTAACTGAGTCGATGGGTTAGAACAAAAGCTAATGGACAACGTCACATTAGGCAAAAGTAATACCGGATAAAATTATGCCAGAAAATGTCAAACCGGACGATATGACGTCAGACACACGGACAACGTGATGCTGTTTTGGACCAATGACACCGAACAAAGGAAAGTGGGGATGGGGGGGGGAGGAGGGTGACGAGGGAGGGGGAGGGGGGAAGGAGACTTCGGGCACAGTGAAACTGAATAAAGTACGTGTTATTTTAATAACTAAAGAAATAAAATGGAACTAGAAAATGTGATATCAGCAAATATTTTTCTTTTTCTTTTTTTTTTCTGTTGCCGTTTGGTTTGTGTGAAGTTTAACTAATGATTACAATAATGAAGGGATGAGGTAAGATAATTGTATAGTTCAGCAGTAAGTTATTATAAATAAAAACACATTATTTAATCAGGGGAGAAGCTCTACGACATACCTCCCCCCCCCCCCCCCAGGATATACTACGTCAGATCCCCCCCCCCCCCCTCGGTAGGAAAATTATGCGATTTCAACATATTTATACATTTCAGCCAATTCTGAACATTTTTTTTTTGTTTTTGGACCCCCCCCCCAACCTCGGTAGGAAAATTTTGTGATTTCGGCATATTTATGCATTTCAGGCAATTCTGAACATTTTTTTTTGTTTTTGGATGGACCCCCCCCCCCCCCAACCCTCCGTAGGAAAATTTGGTGATTTCAGCATATATTTACGTTTCAGATAATTTTGAACATTTTTGGTTTTTGGATCCCCCCCCCCCCCTCGAAAGGAAAATTTTGTGATTTTTAAAACTACTTGACCGATTTGAATCATTCTTTCATTAAAACGTTCTGAAAGACTTTATCTTTTTTGAAATATGGATGATATTTTCAATAGGGTCTATACAGACTTTCTTTGCTGAAATGACCATCTTTGCAGAACAGCTTTGTAACTGATTTAGATGGAGGACCAGGACTTACATTCTAACTTAATGGTAGCATTAACAAAAGACAATATTCATGATACAGAAGATGAACAATACCATATTTGGGAAAACAATATAAAAAAATGTGAGGAAACGAATCAATGTAGATTTTTTTTTTCACAATGAGAAACGTTCAAAAAAAGTGGTGACTAAGCCTACATTTCACAAATTATACATTTTCAATGAAGACGTGACACCACGTTAGCTCATGGACATTACACAACTTATAGAGCATAAAAAGGTTGCCGCCTTTAGACATAACGATCATTATGTATCAAAATATTGAAGAGTGAACATGTCTGCAGTGCATGAACAACAAGTGCCATCTACGACAATGCCTACAGAAAAGTCTGAGACAAAGTCACTACCAATACAACAGCGTCGAAGGCGACCACATTTTAGAAAGTTAAAAAGAAATGAGTTACCAGCTACGACGCCGCCGTGTAAAAAGCGAAAAATTAAAACAGAGCCTAAAATGAAGCAAGAACCTGAGCGTAGAGCTGCCACTATAAAGTTCATGAAGAAGAGGAGTGTAGACGATTTACCGGTTATGATACCTATTAATGGAGAAATATATATTAACTTGGCGAAATATCAACAGAAAGTTATGGTTAGCATTCGTGAATATATTACGGATCATACATCTGGGAGGTTATATCCTACCAGGAAGGGAAACCCAAAAATGTTCAGAATTGTCTGAAACGTATAAATATGATGAAATCACAAAATGTTCCTACCGTGGGGGTAGGGGTCAAAAAACCAAAAATTGTTCTGAATTGCCTGAAACGGATAAATATGCAAAAATTACAAAATTTTCCTACCGAGGGGGGGGGGGGGGGGGTCAAAAAACCAAAAAAGTTCAGAATTGTCTGAAACGGATAAATATGCTGCATGAAATCACAAAATTTTCCCACGGGGAAGAAGGGGGGTGGTGATAAAAAAAAACAAAGTATTTCAGGATTGTCTGAAACTGACAACTATGCTGAAATCACAAAATTTTCCTACCGAGGGGGTGGGGGGTGGGGGGGGGTGGTCTGACATAGTAAATCCTTGGGGTGGGGGTGTCGTAGAACTCTTAGGTGTCGTAAAACTCTTGTTTTCCTGCTTAGGGGCATCACGGGAGAATTCTAAATAACAAAAGAATCCTAAACAATAGGATAAGTCCTGATGCTTTCGATAAAGAATCGTTCGCTCTCATAGACGTCACGTTCTTCAGGGAAATTCAAAGAGCATCTATGAAATAGATGGAGTGATAACTGGGTGACCCCACCATCGGGACCGTCCAAAGGGGGTCTAAAGTCACATGGGGGGGGGGGGGGCTTATTTAAGAGGAGGTTGTCGTCATTTGGAGGGGATCGTTATTTGGAGGTGATCGTCATTTGGAGGTGATCGTAGTTTGGATGAGTAGGGTAGAAACGAGAGTTCTACTGCACTTTGTGACGTCATACCGTCTGGAAGTGACGTCATACTGTCTGGAAGTGACGTCATCATGTCTGGACCGGAAGTGACGTCATCATGTCTGGACCGGAAGTGACGTCATCATGTCTGGACCGGAAGTCATGATAAGCGTTAGGATAGGCGCGACCATCTGTGACGTCATCATGACGTCATACTGAGATGATGCTGTCTGGAGCGAAAGTGGTTTGGCCGAGTCAATCAACATGAAGCCAATGAACCCGACCTGTCAATCAGTGTAACCATGGCAACAGAGCCTAAAAAGGTCGACAACCCCCCCCCCCCCAGGACAGACTATGTACCGACCCCCCCCCCCTAGGACATACTATGTACCGACCCCCCCCCCCCAGGGGACATACTATGTACCGACCCCCCCCCCCTAGGACATACTATGTACCGACCCCCCCCCTAGGACAGACTATGTACCGACCCCCCCCCCCAGGACAGACTATGTACCGACCCCCCCCCCCCCCCAGGAGAGCAACAAAAATTTTTGCCGAATCAGCATGATAAAATCCTATATAAGTGTGGTGTCTCAAGGCTTAGAGACATTGTCAGACACATCATGGATAACACACCAGCTATCATCATTGATGACTTAACAGCGTTTCAAGCGAATGAATCTGTTTGCATCTGGGTAAATATGCGTGATGAAGCTGAAGCAGCTGATATTACATATGCTTTGGAGGAGGTGCTACAATTTCCAACTCAGATCACTGCAGTGAAGCCTGACGTAGTAATTACATTTATGTGGAACAACCGCATAGTAACACTGACTCAACGATACTGCAAGTGTCAAGTGTGGTTGGAATATGAGGGACAACCCCATAACTGCTGCTGATATATACTAAAATATTTCGGGCCCTTTTAAGGGCCATCCTATATTATGAAATGAAGCAATACATGTCTGTCTGTGTGTGTGAGAGAGAGAATACATTTTATCACATTTCAGGTCTAGTTGGCGGATGAATACCATTTGGCGGATGAATACCATTTGACAGACCATTTAACTTCACCGTCAGTTAACTTCACCGCTAGATGTCTCTGCTGTATAACAGCTGTACAACTTCACAACTGTAAGTAAGACATTCATATACACAAGTAAAATTCTGCTGAGTCAGCAATTTTAACATTTTGGAACAAGTTTGAAAAGTTACACACCATATTTTGATTACATGGAAGTAGCATAAAAGTATGAGTGAAACATATCAACTAGTCAACTAGTGATACATTCTGCTGAGTCAACACACCATTGAAGTGGTATAAAAGGAAGAGTGAAACGTATATTTTACTTCATTTCAGTTCCAGCAGTTGAAGAAGCAACAACAATGGCACCAGTCTACTGTCATGATTGTGATGTGACATTTCCATCTCTGGAAGTGTTCGTGACACATACATGCAAACCAGCTAGGATGAAACGTGCTCATGAAGAGCTTGTTGAGCAGATTGAAGCCAAGAGACGAAAAACCGTACAAGATGGTGTTGACAGACCTGATCCAGTCCTCTGCTGTAAATGCGCCAAGATATTTTCATCTTTGGATGCATTTGAGACACATGCATGTGCTGAGATGGAAAATGTGTCTCATGAAGAACAAAGAAAGAAAGAGACAGTGCAAGTAGGGAGAGGGAGAAGAGTGAGTCTTGGTGAAAACGCACAGGAAAGACGGTTTGAGCCTGAAGATGGATCGGATTTGCTACTCGAAATGCGACAACAAGAGAATAGAATCAAGAGACATTTGCTAGAGACGTTAAACCGTGGCATGAAATGGTACATTGTCGTGCATGCACGCTTCAAGAAAATGACACCAAATGTTGAAGGCGTGATGGTAGAACAAGTGGATAATGCCTTCATCAGTAGTCCAACGTATGCAGCATACACTCCAACAGATATTGAGAAGGACTTGCCAGAAGCCTATAAAGAATTGTTTACCAGGTTTGATGAACATGAGCGACAAGGCTCTGGCTGGGTGTTGGATAACATATTATTCATTGAAGTACATACAGCTACGTCAGCGCCTCTGGAAGCAAGCAGTTTTATCCCACTACCGAAGAAAGTAAAGAGTACAAAGGCGGTGTTAAACATTCAGAATAAAGACAACAAATGTTTCTTATGGTCTGTATTGGCTCACCTTCACCCTTCAACAAATGTAAACCCAGAGCGTGTACATCAATACAAAGCATTTGAGAACGAATTGAAGGTGGAAGGCATGACATTTCCAACACCGATTACAGACATTCCAAAGTTTGAAAAGGAGAATGATGTGTCCATTAACGTGTTTGGATATGAACATGATGTCGTTGTTCCCATACAACTCAGTCGAAACACCAGTGCGAGAGAAATCAACTTGCTTTTGATTAGCAATGACAAGACAAGACATTACTGCCTCATCAAGAATTTCAGCAGACTGATGGCTTATCGATCAAAGCATAATGGTGTAGCTTTTTATTGTTTCAACTGTCTTCATGGGTTTATGCGACAAGATCTGTTAGACAAGCATCGTGAAGTGTGTGGCAAGCATGGCGCACAACGTTTATCATTCCCCAAGGAATCCTTCATCAAGTTCAAGAATGTAGCCAAACAACAGCGAGCGCCGTTTGTCATTTATGCAGACTTTGAATGCTTCACGAAAAAGCATGAAGGAGACAAGTATCAACATCATCGTCCAAACAGCTTTGCCTACGTGGTTGTCAGCCAGTATGATACACGTGCGCCAGTCGTATATCGAGGTGATAATGCCGTGAAAGTCTTTTTAGACCATATGGTATATGAACGTGATCGTATTGTGCATGGTCTACAGCAGAAAAAGAAAATAGTCATGACTTGTGAAGATGAAGAGCATTATAAGAACGCTACAGATTGCTACATTTGTCATGAGTCTCTAGGAGCAGATCGTGTGAGAGATCATGATCATATCAATGGCAAATACCGCGGAGCTGCACATAATGAATGCAATTTACAATTCCGATTTCGAAAAGATCAGCAGGATGTTGAAGATTCTTTCATCATTCCTGTGTTTTTCCACAATTTACGAGGCTATGACAGCCATTTGATCATGGAAGAAATTGGAAAGTTCAAAAACGAAAGGATTACAGTCATTCCCAACACCGTTGAGAAATATATTGCATTCACCATGAGCAATCTGAAATTTACAGACAGCTTTCAGTTCATGAGTACTTCTCTACAGAAGTTGGTCTCCAACCTGGCAGCAGAAGGGAAAGACAACTTTTATCACATGACGTCACACATTCACGATAGCGACCAACAAGAGTTACTGTTGAGAAAGGGAGTGTACCCTTATGATTACGTGGATGAGCCATCCAAGTTTGCTGAAACACAACTGCCGTCCAAGGACAAGTTTTACAGTCTACTCAGTGAAGAAGACATTAGCGATGAGGATTATGCGCATGCGCAGAAGGTGTGGGAGACATTCCACTGTACTACATTTGGTGAATACCATGACTTGTACCTGAAATCAGATGTGTTGCTGCTGGCTGACGTGTTTGAAAACTTTCGTCACGTATGTCTCAACACGTATGAATTGGATCCTGCTCACTACTATACAGCGCCAGGACTGTCGTGGGATGCCATGTTGAAAGCGACAAAGGTGAAATTGGAATTGATCAACGACATTGACATGTACCAAATGGTTGAACAAGGTTTACGTGGAGGAATATCTGTCATCACACACAAGTATGCGAAAGCAAATAACCCCTACGTAGCAGATTACGATCCCTTGAAACCAACCAACTACTTGACTTACCTGGATGCAAACAACTTGTATGGCTGGGCTATGTCGCAAAGCATGCCGGAAAGTGGATTTATGTGGGTGAGCGAGCCAGAATCCATTGACTTTATGGATGTGGATGAAGATGACGAGATTGGATACATTTTAGAAGTGGATTTGGAATACCCATATTCAATCCATGATCATCATAATCACTATCCAGTGGCTCCAGAACGGAAATGTGTGAAAGTGGGAGAATTATCAAAACATAGTCAGAAGCTACGGAAAGATCTAAACATGAAAGGCAAGCCTAGTGAAAAGCTCATTCCCAACTTATGCGACAAGAAGAAATATGTGCTTCATTATAGAAATTTACAGCAATATGTCTCACTGGGATTGAAAGTCACGAAGGTGCATCGTGCCATCATGTTTGCACAGAGCAAATGGTTGGCAAAATACATCTCCTTGAACACGGAAAAGAGAAAGTTGGCCAAGAACCCGTTTGAGAAAGACTTTTTCAAACTGATGAACAACTCTGTGTTTGGCAAAACCATGGAAAATGTAAGAAAGCGCATGAATGTGGAACTTGTTCACCAGGAAAAGCGGTTCAAGAAACTTGTAGCCAAACCTTCCTTCCACAAATTTAGAATTTTCAACGAAGATTTGACCGCGGTACATTTACGCAAAGTGGATCTGCTTCTGGATAAACCCATTCAAGTTGGGTTCACCATTCTCGACCTCAGCAAGGTGCTCATGTTCCACTTTCATTACAACTACATCATGACCAAGTATCCCAACGCCAAACTCTTGTTCAGCGACACCGACAGTCTATGTTATGACATAGAAACGGAAGATATATACAAAGACATGCAGGAAGATGCTGACTTGTTCGACACAAGTGACTATCCGCCAGATCATTTCCTACATTCCAACGTGAACAAGAAAGTGCTTGGGAAAATGAAAGATGAGACGGCGGGCATTCCCATTGAAGAGTTTGTTGGACTTCGGCCGAAAATGTATAGTATGATGTATGGTGGGAAAGAAAAACGTACGGCCAAAGGCATCACTCGCGCGTGTCAAAGACGGATGAAACATCAGCAGTATAGAGACAGTTTGTTCAACCAAACGCAAACGATGACTACAGGACACATCATTCGAAGTCATAACCACCAGATCTTCTCGGAGAAGTTGAGGAAAGTGGCTCTCTCTCCCTTTGATGACAAGCGATATGTGATGAGTGATGGCTATTCCACTTTGGCGCATGGGCATTACAGTATATAAGGGGGAGACACTTCAACTTGAGAGTTAGTTGTGGTGTGAACACTGAAGCGTCAACATGAAAAGATCTGCACCAACGGATATGGATACTCTTGCTGATACAGTCAAAGACATGAAAGTGAAACATCCTGATACTACCATTAAGAAATTAAAAGTGGAGATAGCACCAACACCACAGTCGTGGGATGGAATGCTTTCTCTAGGCAATGGAAAGTATATCAAGATTATGAAACAAAGTAATGAAGGTGTGGTAAACATTCGCAAATACCTCAGAGATGAGGGGACTGGAAAAAACCGTCCAACGAAAAAGGGTATCTTGCTGACAATACCTGAATGGAAAATGCTGAAGAAGCAGGTGAAAGAAGTGGATAAAAGGCTTCGCAGACAAGACGACAAGTCATAACAAGGTAACAATCATGAATGCACTCATGCTGAACGGTGGTGTTTACCTTACTGTCAATGAGAGGAATGAAGTGATACTAGATTCTAAGACAAGTTATCATCGGTTTAAACCTGAAGTGTGGAAAGACTTTAAAACATACCACTTGAAGCTGGGTTTAAACGTAGACTTGAAAATAAAGTGGAAGTGACGGTAGCTGAATATGATTCTAACATACGTGTAGAAATCTGTAGAAATCTTTTACAGGATTATCCAAAGGATTATAAGGGAGTTGTACCAGATACACCATATACAGATTTGATCATCTTTGATATCAAGAACTGGCGCGCAGTCTTACGATTCCTAGAAGCGATACAACATCCACTCTTCGCCATCTTGTGAGCATAAAAAAAAAACGTCTTTGCAGACAAGGAGACAGCTCATAGTTCATCTGACTGTTGAACGAGATGGAAGACTTTTTAACGGAATATAAACCAATTACGCATGGGTTCTCATATCTGAGAAACGAATATGATGACATTGTGCTAAGACATTTTGGACAGTATCTCGTCCTATCACTTGAAGACCAATCCGTGTTGAAAGACCATCTAGAGAAGTTCAGGATACCTGGCTTTCTCCTGGCAGTCTCAAATGAATTAGAAGTGCGTGTGACTGAGAACTGCTTAGACGTGTTTATACAATTTCGCCAATATGACGAGCTTACAGAAAACTATGACTACATCACCCTCAACACAGTGGAATGGTACGCTCTGTTACAAGCATTGGATTGGAAAGAACCTAACGCTTGAATTCAAAGAAACAGAAATATGGCTTACACGAGGCACCAAATCCATTGAGCTGACACAACCTATGCGTGTGATGGACATTGACTTAGAAGAAGGATATGAACTGAAACTGTCTGAACATGTAACTGTTAAAGTGATAAAGTTTGGTGATGTGTGTTATGTGAGCTTTCATAGCATTTACAAACATGGATGTAATGTCTATGATACCTATATCAATTTAGATTCTAATGAATGGTATTCATTGATGAATGTATTGAAAAATGAATGTGTTTGTAAATAAAAAGTTTGTAAATAGTGTAAATAGACTTTGTAGTTAAGAGTTTGTAGTTAAGAGTTTGTAAATAGTGTTTGTAAACTTTGTAAATAGTGTTTGTAAACTTTGTAAATAGTGTTTGTAGTTAAGAATTTGTAAATAAACGTATGTACAACACAATAAACAAGACAGTTGTTTGAAACTTGATTTGTTTTATTTAACAACAACAACTTAACTAATATAACAACAACAACAACTTAACTAATATAACAACAACAACAACAACTTAACTAATATAACAACAACAACTTAACTAATATAACAACAACAACATTAATAAAACAATGGTTTATAATGTCTATATACAAAATCCTTTACAATAAAATCACCATCCTTTCTTTTTAATATATTCACAATATCAAACATACTCTGACCTCGAGCTCTATGTAATATATAATAGACACAATAAAAACCACATGACGATGATATTGGCGTTTGTAATGATATAGAATTATACATATAGTCATTTCTTAAAAACATATCTAAACGATCATCGAGAGGGAACAGTCCATAAGAGTCAAAATATTCTGCAGGGTCTTTGTCATAATACACTGCCACCCAATGTTCTCCTGGTTCATCTTGATCGTCTGTGTTGATCACATAGGCGCCGCGTTGTAAAGACGGTAACTGGTCCATGGCAAACACGCCTTGAAACAAGTCTTTGGTCATGACATCATGACTCAATATGGCATCAATCTGCTTCGTGTTCATGACTGGTAGTCGAATTGGATGCTGCGATTTGCACTGATCTCAATAATGTTGTCAAATTCAGCATAGACAATGACATTGATGGTATGTTGCAAAGCCGTAGCAAAGTTCATTTCTAGCCGCAAATTCCCATGCTTGATCAGGGGGAAATGATCATCGCCATCATAATCCGGTGTTAAGTCAAACGAAAATAAAGCATAACCTCTAGGCCAATCTTCCCGTTTTATAATGGAACTTTTCTCACCATTCAACCGATCAAACGATTTGTAAAGCGTTTCAAAAGCGTCCAGGTATTTGTTCTGTGTAATGTCAAGCTTGAGAGGTTTGGATAGAACTGGTTCACCATCCGTGTACAGTTGCATATAGTCCAGATTAAAATGTTTGAAATCATATGGATTCCTCAATACTGATCCACCAAAAGCTTCATTATGAACCAGACCAATGACAATACGATTTGGTAATTGACCCAAAAAGATGTTATCTTTCACAAAAGACTGAAATCCTGCTGGAATAGCCAAGACTTTACATTCTTTTCTAGTGATGATGATCTTGGCAGGACTTTTCATCAATGCATCTGTATGTCCTAACTGAATACCTGGACTCACCCTCACTTTGCGAATGGTTAAAAATGCCTCTTTCACTTCTACCTTATAGGTATTATCTGCAGCCATCAATACATAGTCATCTTTTTGTCTATGGAAACGCAATTTCAAACTGATGCCATTCGGAAGATAACGATCCTGCTCAAACAAATCTATCCTTAAACCGCCAGTAAGCATAACATCACGGCTAAGACGTGTATGCAAATAACGATGATGTAAGCCATTGTTGCCTTGCTCAGCCAAGTCACCGCCGTCGGCATTGACATGAAACCCGGATACATATTGTTCATGATTAGGTCTTTTCACCTCATAGCTATTCATTGACCCAGCAGTATCCTTATACATGAGACGCATAGAGCGCTCAGAATGTAGACTTTCTTCCGAATCATGGATGAGATGAGAGATAATACTGGTATAACCATGAGTATTGTTGCTATGCGAAACCAAACGATCATTCAGAAACAATTCAATATTAGACCATAACCCATTAAACACATCATTGATGCAAGAGACATTATCATCTGCGCCACACGCTGTTCCATCAGCCTTTAGAATGCGACATACAATATGAAGTTTGCTGTTCTTTAAATCCAGATATTCTTCTGTACTCGCAGGAATGTAGAATTCTATTGGAGCGCCTTCTCTAATGCTTGTAAGTGGTTGATAGTCAACATTATAACTTTTCTCTACAGCAGTTTGCGTTGGTGGTACGTGAAACCATTCCAATGGAGAAAGACTACATTCACACGAATGATTATGAATGAGAGACATTTTTTTTTCTTTAAAAAATATCTTTGCGATATTTTGATGTTATCCGTCTGGCTGTTTTTCGTCTTCTGGCACGTTTCGTCGGTTGCATACGCTTTTGTTCACCAAACACACGTTCTGCTACTCGACCCGTCACATCTTTCGCGACATTCTTTGCAGCCTTCTTAAGATGTGGCGCAACGATCTTAGCCCCAGCCTTAAGTAGTGGAATAGCTTTGCGAGCCAATGATCCCAGTATTGAACCAATACCATCACCATATTGGATTCGCGCTCCTTTGAATCCTGGTAATTCCCCGCCCACTTGACGAAGAAAATGGTTGCGATATGCAGACGGATCGTGTGTATAAGCTTTCATATTGCTTTTGGTCGAAAATGAAGTTTACAGATCACCTTTCCAGTTTGAAATGGAACATTATAGCCTGTGTCGTCCTTAATATTCATTTCTATCACGTCAAATTTGGACGTGTTTACAGGAACATAATGCGGTTCGCCGTACGTTTTCATGATAATGTCACCATCATGGCCTTGTATGCCAACAGAACGTAGTAACGGCACATAATAATCACCAACAACTTGTGGTTCACAAATGCTACAATACACATAAAGTGTATAAAATCCCTGTTTCACATCCGCTTTATGTTCAGCTGTACATGTTTCAGTATACCATTGCTCTGGGATAAATCCTAAAATCTCAGCCAATCCAGCGGAAAAGGACACTTCAAAACCATAATTTAGAAATAGAAACACACGTCGTCTAATTTTATCATACTTTATCCGAATAGCTTCTTTAAGATTATCTTTCATAGAATGAGTTGCTTCTTCATTCACTGCCTGACATATTTCTTGTATGGATCTATAATAACCATAGGGAATATTGATAGTGTCAAGTGTCTCTGTCAGTGGTTGTTGTCGATACTGAATAGAATAGTCCATGTCATGTCTCATCGTTGTCCATGTATGTGGATATTGAATTTCAGCTAAAGCCACTTCATATTTTCCATTCAGATAGATGGTTCGAGGCATACGAATTTGATAATTCGAAGTCTTGTTGTTGGGATAATAGTTCATACTCGCATTGCTAGGCAAAGTGATGTAAAAGCTTGTCGACTCCATGATGGTGGGAACTAAATGGTATAGGTGCGTTGACGTTGCCTATATACTTCACGATAGCGCGCGCCATTCGACCAAGTATGCAAATGGTCTTTTACATCATGATGATGATCTAGATGATCTATAACTTCTCCTTCACAACAAGCACTTGTACATCTAATCTTCACAGGAATAGTTGGTTTATCTTCCTCACAACAACAACAACATAGCTCTTTCAGCCATGTTAAAAATTTTCCCATCCTTCAGGAAACTGTCTTTGTTGACGTTGTTTCATTTCTGTTGTAATGTCGTCACGAGTGGTCTTTTTACTAAACATTGTTTTTGGAATATTAGCATCAACAATTTCCTGGATAAACGGATGCCAGCCATGTGGTGGTATGGCTCGTTCTTTTCTTCTTGTCGCCACCAATGCTTCTTTCATCAAATCAACCATGTTGGAATTTGCTATAATATCGCCCGTTTTCAACACAAGTTCATTCTTCTCTGACCATGTCGTACCATATTTCTTCAGTTCTGCTAAAAGTTGTGTTACTTTTCCATGATAGATAGGTTGAAAATGACTTAAAAATAACTTTTCTGGCTTTTCAGGTGGTGATGATGATGAGGGCTTTTGCTGCCTAGACTGACTTGTTCGTAAATGACGACCAAGAAGTTGAGACATTTCAATAACCTTTTCACGTGTTCGTTTCCCACGTAAAAGTTTATTCACTTTCGTTTTGATTTCACCATCTTTACCCTTCTTTTCTAATAACAGTTTGTATTCATATTCAGGAATGAGGACCATTTTCATCGTATGTTTCATTTTAGCAGCAGTTTGGCTAACAAGGGCAATGCCAATCTAGCAATAACTCCAATGAATCCTCCTTTCTGATTAATCAACTTCTTTTTTCGTCGAAGGGATATCTTCTTATCTGCTAGAGTACGTAGCGTATGACGTTCACGTTTAAATTCCTTAAACCGTTTTGAGCTTAAGGGTAAATGTCCTTGCAATATATTCAAACAAATTTCAAACAAGCTTGTTAATTCCTCCTTTGTAGCTTGCTGTAGCAAGGATTTACGTCATTTAGGCCCACTGCGTGCAAGCAAATGAAGAAACGGCTGGTTCGCTCGAATACGTTTAGACATCTTGACTGCGAATGGTTAAATGACTTGGTTCTTGTTCATACACTGCTTTATCAATATATACATAATGTGTATCTTTTGGTAAAATGCCTGTACGAATACGTAGTTGATCATTTGTCTTTGGTTTTAAATCAATGAATAAATAACCATGAGGTTTGCTAGTAGCATCTTGATAGGCTTCTATGAGAAATTGAGATCTTCTAGGATACATTTGCCGCGCCAATGTACTAATTTGTTGACTGTCTCTCGGATTTTTAAACAGAATGATATAATGTGTATTCAAACTAATATTTCGCATCTCTTTCCCATGATGGAATAAATTATGCACAATAAAAATAATGCTTAGATTTTGATGACTGCTGCCAACACTAAAGAGACGTGTCATACGCTCATCACTATGGCATTTCGTCATTAAGTCATCAATGATAAGTAAGTTTGGTTTCTTCGGGTTAAAACGCTCTTCAATGTCATCTGGAATGCCTTGGTAAAATTTCACGCCTTTCATTCCCTTGTACAAAGGCTGATCTGCTGCATAGAGCCATAAAATGCTTTTTGGAGAGGGTTTAATCAACTTTTGTTCTAGAATTTCCTTCACCAGAGACGTTTTGCCACTGCCTGTAGGTCCAGAGACTAAACATGTAAATGGATGCTTCATTGTTGAATGTCTGTTTCTTTCACCCAACTGTTAAACTTGTTTGGCCAACCTAACCACTTGACAAATAATTCTTTCACACCTCCTCCTCGTCTTTTACGTGTTTTCAAGACTTTTTCAATTCTATAAATAGATTCAATATCTTTGGTCACTTTCTGCAGTTCTTCTTCATAGAAATGACCATCAATATCTTCGTCTAAAAAGTCTTTCACACGATATAAATGTATTCCTTGCTTCTTACAACGATGTGTGACAATGAAGACTTCTTGCGTCCATTTGATGTGATAATCCCGTTGAAACACATATTTAATGTGAGAAATGCGAACATGATCACCAATGTTAAATTTGTACTTCTTCTTCTTCTTCTTAGGTTTCAATTTCAGTTTGTCGACATACATATACTTCCACACTTTTGATTCGTTGTCTTTACGAATCTCGGCTGGAGCATATTTATTAGGAAGAGAACCATGAGGTCTATGGTTGTAATTGTACACCAAGTCTGGAAGAATGTCTAAATAACGGTAAGTTTGATTATGTAGAAAATACCGATACATCATTCCCTTTAGAGTACGAATGACTCTTTCAGCAAAGTTGGCTTTGGTTTCATTCTTTGTGGTATAAGCATGAATGCCTTCTTTCTTCAAAAATGCTTTTACCCATCTGTTTTTAAATTCTGTTCCTTTATCAGACCTTAGAGTTCGCGGTCTTCGTCGTGTGTCATGAAAAATCTTTTGGAAAGCTTGTATGACGCTGGTATGTGATTTATTAGGTATTGGCTGTACCCAGACATATTTGGAAAACACATCAATGACAATGAGTAAAAAGCGTATGTCATCATTATAGGGAGCTATGTTTCCCATATCAGCCAAATCAATATCCCACATGTCATCAATACCACGTGTAATGACACGTTGTCTTTTGAACCTGTATTTGACAGGTTGGAGTAAACTAAAAGCATCTTGATCCTGCAACCATTTCTTCACTTGTGACTGTGTGACTGGTTGATTATGTTTTCGTAAGATGTGATACAGTTTGTAAGGACCAGCAAATGCTCCAGGCTGTCCAGGTTTGAAGTAAATATTGGTCAAGTAGTCTTTCCACGTCGACATGGTCACACCGAATGAAAACCACCTTCTCAACAGAACAGCTTTTATTTTATAACTCAACCAACATCACTTAACTAACATGCATTTATAACTTAACTAACAAGTTTTTTACAAATCAAGTATAGATACAATGGTATGAATAACTGGAGACCATTGGTCTTCAATGAACACTAACCAACGACTGAGTTCATCCAATGTAATAGCATCTACACCATATTTCTCACAACGTTGATTTGCATTCTCTAACACTTTATCTAAATGCATGTAATATTTAGCTTCATTCCAATATGTATAAACAGATGCAAAATGACAAGTATGTTCTTGACACTCTTCATGTTGACAAGCAGGACAGACTAAATATGCAAACTTTTTTACAGCGGATAACATTTCTTCACAATAAGCTTTTTGCACAATATATTGTCTCAGTGTCATGTCCGCCATTGTGCAGTCTTGAATCAATGCAACACAAGTTAAACATACTTCAAATTTACATGTTCACACGTCTGCACACCATGACGGTTGGCAAGTAAATGAAAAAGTCTCTAACCCTCACACAACAGTTCTAACAACTTTCCCATGATATTCTGACCAGGATATCCAGATGACACTTGTTTCACACCAGCTCCCCACCAATGATCATACGTTGCTTCAACTAAAGTTTTGTCTTTACATTCTTTCAACTTGTTGCGAAACAATACACACTGATCCAGTTTGACTTGTAAAACATCTTGCATTTTGCTTCTCTTCACTGTATGCCATAAAGGACATGGCTTTATCACTTTAGCAATACGTTTTGCTTCATATCCATTTCTACATGAAGCAATGGCTGAAGCAATATCTTGACGGTGATGAAACACTGCTTTCTCATATTGATACAAAGCTTCACTTGAGTTGAACACATGTCCATACTTTTCAAGTCGTGTTGGAAACATGTTTGAAAGAACGTCCTTATGACCGCTGAATAGTACAAGATTCTCCATGTTGACTTTGCTGTTTTATTCTGACATGTCGGTTTCTTCCTGTAATAAAATATCTTTTAATATATTTGCTGCCTCTTCTATCATATTCTTTCTTTGTTTACGTTGAAACCACTCACATAAAACTAAATTTGCTAGTAAGAAAAACATGGTTATGTCTTTGAGAAACAATTCACTATGTTGTCATAAACATGTTTAGAAAAGGTTTTTATAACTTACCTGATAAAGCTGCTCGGTTTCCTCTTCTTCTTTACAACAATCTCTCAAATGATCAACCACGGTGAAATATACTTCCACATCAGTGCGAGCAGAATAAAGTGCAGAATCAAAGTCAAAGTCAGGATCTTCTTCTATTCCAGTTTTATGACATTCTCCAAGAAATCTTGAATGCAGTTCAATCACATCAAGACTATGATGTACAACATCCCAAAAAGCATCCAAATGATAAAGTTGATAGTCTGGAGTGCCACAGCAAGCAAGTTTAGCAATCATCAAGTTAATATAAGCATTTTTAAAACATGCGTCCATCTTGTTTCAGTGTCTTGTGGGCTTTTACTTTGCTTCACTGACTTTAAGTACTCCACACTTGCCGCAGAAGTTGCTTGGTTCACACAACTTGCAATTATACTTGTGGCAGTGGCAATGATAATCCTCCACATATCCACAAGCACCGCAATAGTCACAGGTAAGTCCAAGTTGATTTTGTACGTTCATGTTCTCCAACTGAACTTCAGCCAGCCTTTTCTTGGATAGCTTTGACACCTTCATCCGACCATCCTTTTGCAGCTTGATGATCGTTTTCTTGTCATGACATTCCTCACATGGTGATAGGGCTGAGTTGATGTTGTCCATCTCCTGAAGCAGTGTCTCCCATTCACCATCATTCATGTTGATGTGATGTGTGTATTCTTTCCCTTCAAACCGTGACGTGCGCACAAAACTCACATAGCGCATATCCAAGTATGAAATGACTTCAAGCCACTTCGTTTGCGTTAAGTACAGTTTGAAGCCAATGTCGCGTAAATTTTTCAAGCTTTGGCATACAATCTTCCACAAAGATGGTGAATAAGCACACCATCTCTCTCCACGTGTGATGCGTAGAAATGGCCCATATTCTCCATGCTCCACAGTAATGGTTAAGTTAGCACTAATTTTAAAGCTGCTGCTGCGCTGCGTTGCGTTGCTTGTCTTGTTCTCCATGGCTGCTACAATGTACTGATGATCCACTCCCTCCAACTGTCTGCTGAGAAATGACTTCACTCTGCTGAGTTCACTCCCTTTTATACCCAACTATCTGCTGAGTCAGCAAAGAACTTGCAAAGTTTTGAATTCACTTCAACTCGTCCATGGTTGAATCGGACAAGCTCTGATACATTCGTCTTCAATGGAACATCATCATCATAATGTAAAATGATTCTTGCAGCCACATCTAACATGAGCTCAACTGCCCAAATTGTATTCACGTTGATAAATGCTAAATCAATGTCATAAGTTAACGGTAAATGTAGATCTTCACATTCACGTAGAAACGAGCGGATGAAACGATCTCTTGGAATGGTCTTTCCAACAGCTTCCCAATGCTGATGTAAGTTCTTCACTTGCAGCATCCAATCCGATTCAAAAGCAGGAAGCTTTGAAAACACATAGTCAGCATAATTCACTTTGAAGACGTCATCCATGGTCTCTACACATCGATGAAGAAGCAATGTTGACATTGTAGATGGTTTTACCTCCTTTTATACAGATGTTACATGTAGGTTTTCATGAGATGTTTGTAAAATCGCGGAGTCATGTCATTGAAACCGTCGAGAAAGGTTGTTGGTAAACCGTTTGTTAGCGATTGTACCATGACAATCACTAAAAAGTCTCCTGGGGTCCGATGCCCTAGTATCCATTGAAACAGCATTGACATAGTGAAATATCCTTTTTCATCGAGGTAAGCCATCATATCATACACATGAATGCGTTCTTCAAGGTATTTGAAACCATGCAACATGACCTTTGCACATTTGAATTCACGATCCTCATCCAGAGACTTTGGCGCCGGTAGAGATAAAGTCTTAAAAAGTTCCTCATGAAGACTTTTAATAAGTTGAATGAAACGTTGAGTCATAGCTTCGGAGAACTTTGGCTCTGACGCCGGAACATGTTCTGTGTTTCCTTCTAACATGTAGATGAGTTGAATGACGGTATTCACTTCTTCCGTTAGATACATGTACGTGTGGTTGTTGAAAAAGCCTTCTTCACATAAACACCATAAAATGTTACAATCAATCAGAGGAAGTACTGCTCGAAAGTTCCG
The DNA here is from genome assembly GCA_949752745.1 of Protula sp. h YS-2021. Classification (NCBI taxonomy): domain Eukaryota; kingdom Metazoa; phylum Annelida; class Polychaeta; order Sabellida; family Serpulidae; genus Protula; species Protula sp. h YS-2021. The sequence continues at coordinate 39,325,597 of OX457033.1, forward strand.
TTTCAACATTATAACATCTTCCTCAGTAACAGGTATGGTCTTACTCGATTCAATTTTAGATTTCAGCTGTTTGTCTTCTCCGTCATCGCTTGACATGTCCACTTCTGAATCCTCATTATCGCTTGACATGTCCAATTCTGAATCCTCATCATCATCACTCACTTCGTTTTCCTCATAATGTGCTAGATGCGCTTTTAACTTTGCACTTAGTTGTGAGTTGTCACCATTGATAAGTCTATTCGCAACCCAGAACGGGTAGTCAGACCCCTCAGGATCTGGCATTTCTTGCTGCACTGCAGCGACATCTGATGGTGCATTTAATGCTTCCTCCTGAGGCATTGCTTGTTGCACTGTAGCGACATCTGATGGTGCATTTAACGCTTCCTCCTGAGGCATTGCTTGTTGCACTGTAGCGACATCTGATGGTGCATTTAACGCTTCCTCCTGAGGCATTGCTTGTTGCACTGTAGCGACATCTGGCAGAACAACTAACGCTTCCTTCAAAGCTGTTTCAGCGTCTTCAAAGAACGCATCTATCTCTTCCAACGATAATAATGTATCATCAAAAGTAACTGTTTCAAAGTCATCCATGTCTATGTTGATAGCTGGTGTGTCTGACGATGCCTAAGCCTCGAGACACTACACTTATATACGATTTTATCATGCTGAATCAACGATTTCATCATGCTGATTCAGCACAATTTTTTTTTAGTTTGTTCTCCTGGGGGGGGGGGGGGGGGGTCGGTCGACCCAAAAAATGAAAAATGTTCAGAATCGTCTGAAACGGATAAATATGCAAAAATCACAATTTCGAGAGGGGGGGGGTCGAAAAAATGAAAAATGTTCAGAATCGTCTGAAACGGATAAATATGCACAAATCACAATTTCGAGGGGGGGGGGGTCGGTCGAAAAAATGAAAAATGTTCAGAATCGTCTGAAACGGATAAATATGCAAAAATCACAATTTCGAGGGGGGGGGGTCGAAAAATTGAAAAATGTTCAGAATCGTCTGAAACGGATAAATATGCAAAAATCACAATTTCGAGGGGGGGGGGGGTCGGTCGACCCAAAAAATGAAAAATGTTCAGAATCGTCTGAAACGGATAAATCTGCAAAAATCACAATTTCGAGGGGGGTTGTCGACCTTTTTAGGCTCTGTTGCCATGGTTACACTGATTGACAGGTCGGGTTCATTGGCTTCATGTTGATTGACTCGGCCAAACCACTTTCGCTCCAGACAGCATCATCTCAGTATGACGTCATGATGACGTCACAGATGGTCGCGCCTATCCTAACGCTAATCATGACTTCCGGTCCAGACATGATGACGTCACTTCCGGTCCAGACATGATGACGTCACTTCCGGTCCAGACATGATGACGTCACTTCCGGTCCAGACATGATGACGTCACTTCCAGACAGTATGACGTCACTTCCAGACGGTATGACGTCACAAAGTGCAGTAGAACTCTCGTTTCTACCCTACTTGGATGCGATCGTAATTTAGAGGTGGTCGTAATTTGGAGGTGATTATACTTTGGAGGTGGTGTGAGCGAGTTCGGTCCTGGGGTACACGCTGGAGTTCGCTCAAAACATGGTGACTTGGCCAAGCAGATACATAGAAAAGCTGTCGATTTTTTTCGCTAAAATGTAATTTATTTTTAAAGATTGACAAATGTTTAGATCCAAGGTTTTTTTTTTATAGATTTGATTAGAACTTTGTTTCTCAACAACAGTGCGTTACCTAACCACTGCAGGCGCTTCCTTTCGACCTACAAGTGAATCAAGATTTATGGTCATAGTATTAACAACATTGAACTTACACAGTCACACGTGGAGGAAGTTTCGACGCACCTCTTAACACCCCTCCCGCCTCCCTCGACGACCCACCCACCACACATCCTTCCGCACCTGGACTCCAAAGAAGAGAAGAGAGACATCGGTATCACGCTGATTTCTTTTTTTTTTTCACCATTTGACCCAAGGGTGGAGACCAAACTTCCTTCGTCTGCTAAATGGAACATTCGCCTGGTCTAGTTCCACCTTTGCACGATACAGGGCAGAATCTCCCTCGTAAGTTTCACGTTTCTCTGGCGTTTCTCCGGCGTCAGTTACGTGCACCAGATTAGTATCGTCATCGTTGAGCATTACGTCATCACTTTCGACGATACGCGTGACGTCATCGGCTGCCTGGGCGACGTTGTTTACCTTTCCAGAAAAGACGTGTACGACATGACGTTCCCTCCAGACGAGGGCACAACGTATATCTGACGGCGACTTGATCTTGGTACTCACGCCAGTTAGGTAGCCGTAATAGGCAAACTCAGTATCGAAATTAGGATAGAATCGCCGGGCGTCGTTTTCAAATAGTGGACGCATGAATTCTTCAATCCATTTTGGTGTTACTTTCTCGAGTACGGCTTCGCATTCATGAGCATCGGTGTACTCGCCAAGACGCGAGTATTTCGCGTGGTATAGTTGATACATACTCTTGTTCTTCAATGGACTCGGCATCATACTAATGTATTCCCCGTCCATGACCGTAAAGGCCCGATCTCCCTTGCATGCCCCCAGGTTTACCATTAGTATCGTGACACACGGCTCATGGTAGACCTCGGCTTTAAAAGGTACATTTTCTGGACTGCATTTGAAACTTTGATAATACGTACAATTAATAACCCAATCGAAATCTGTTCCACCAATAGAGGGCGTTGGACTGTTTCTATGTAGTATTTCCGTCACTGTATAATCCGTATAAAGTTGGATCCCGAGTTCTTTGAAGCGCTTCTGGAAATAAAGGCCTGGTAGTTCCCTATAAATATATGCCTCAAAAACATTAAAGGCACAAGATAGATGAGAAAAGCTTGAGTGATTCAAGTCAACTTCTTCCACACAATTGAATTCCTTGCAGACGCTCTCAAATTCTTGCTTGGACACCAGACATTTGTCATCATCAGCTAGGCCGTATATGGAATCGTCACAGTTCATGATCGCAAAGCTGAACTCGGAAAGAAAGTCGTAAAAACGTGACTGACATTCTTTGCGCGTTATGGGAGAACGCGGATAGTGCGGTCCCGCGTGTACGCGAATGCCGAACTTGCCCGATGCACCCTCAAAGAGGCGGGGCTTGCTTTCAAACACGGTGACGTCATGGTGACGTTTGCGAAGATTGACAGCCACAGTACAGCCATACCAACCTCCGCCAATGATAGCGATTCTTTGGCTCCGTCCTTTCGAGAAATCCTTTGCCATTCTGTAACATACCACAAAATGTCTCAGAAATAATAATAATAATAATAATAATAATAATAATAATAATAATAATAATAATAATAATAATAATAATAATAATAATAAATAATGATAACAATAATAATAATAAATAAATAATAATAATAATAATAATAATAATAATAATAATAATAATAATAATAATAATAAATAATAATAATAACAATAATAATAACAATAATAATAATAATAAATGGCGCAGCAAAGCGGCACATACAAATAATAAAAATTATAGTAAAGCTAAAATAAATTTAATATTTTCAGTAAAATTAAAAACCAAGGAACTGGCCCTTGTCTCGGGTTATTTTGAAGTGGTTCGTTTTCAGTTATGAAAATATTTTGAATTTACAATTTTCAAATTTTTAAAACAAGTATTATCTCTTGATGAAAGCACTTGTAAATTCGAATACCTCCTTAAAAGGTCGCTCTTTACAGTCAAACTGGCATTCGTTCTTATTACGCAAAGGCCTCTTAAATTAAATATTAAGAACTCTTTCATTGGTGCTGGCGGTGATCGCAATTTCGGTGTCATGCTGTGTTTTTGATGATTCAACGTCACATGAAAGATTACTTTATTTAGTTTATTGACGATAACGTTACGGTCCTTACCTTTGAAATCGTTAGGAATTAGATACCAAGCCCGATTCCGGAGTTATACCCTGCAGTGTGGTCTACGTGGGGCAGTCGGTCCGCGCCTGTCTGTTTGGTCGACGCGTGCCTGGTGTTGTCGTTGTGTGATGGTCACCCCCTCACTGTTTGGAGCGTCTTTATATAATCAAGGCTGGTAGATGCATTTTTTTTTCGAGAAAACCCAGTGAACCTTCCTGGAGACAAAAAACGTCGAAATGGAGTAGCAGGTTCATTTTATCATACCTCAGTCTCAGGTTGGTTCTCTTCACCCTTTGTTTTTGTTTGTTTGTTTGTTTGTTTGTTTGTTTTTGCTTATTGTTGTTGTTGTTGTTGTTGTTGTTGTTGTTGCTGCTGCTGCTTTTGTGTTTAACATCGACTTTTCGTTTCGGATACCGTCCTTTTTATGATACAGATTAAAGGAATTATAGACTTATTTTTGCATAATCATGCTGAACGATCGTATGTCCTGAAGAACAGTGCATGCTAAGCAATCATACATGCTGCGCTATCATGCATACAGTACGATAACACATATTGAGCGATCATACATGCTGAACGATCATGCATGCTGTACGATCACCCATACAGGACGATCACACATGCTGAGCGATCATAATTGCTAAGCTATTACACACGCTGAGCGATCATACATTCTCAACAATCACATCTGCTGTGATGAATGCTTTAACGTAGTGAGCACTGGCATATGGTAAATTCACACAAACACACACACACACACACACACACACACACACACATACTGAGCACTGGCATGTGGTGAATGCTCATACATGCTGAACTGTGGGATGTGTCGGTTCGGTATGCTGAGTGATAGAGCATGCTGAACCATAGAACCTGCTTAGTGATCGAGCATGCTAAGCAATACAACATATTGAGCAAGACAACATGTTGAGAGATGGAGCATGCTGAGCGATGGAGCATGCTGAGAGATGGAGCATACTGAGCGATAGAGCATGCTGAGCGATAGAGCATGCTGAGCAGTACACCATGTTCTGCGATAAAACGTTCTGATCAATCAAAGATATTAAAAAAAAAACAACGTCTTCGAAAGACAAAGCTATTCAGAAACATTTCCAGCATCTATACGAACCACAACTTATGCTAAAACGGGACACAAACGACAGTACCTTGGATTTTCACCGCCGACTTGTGCAATGGCATTTAGATAAGCCGTAGCTGCCTGCAGCACTGGGCATCTAACTTCAGAAAAACGCGATGTGTTTGGATGGGGTCGGGGCAGGGGAAGATTGTTGTGGGGGGGGGGGGGGGAGAGAGAGACCTTGTGACATTAACAACACCACAATTGTTGTTTGCTGCCTTCACTTGTAGACTTGACAAGTTTGCGACATTCAAAGATAAGCCCAAAATGCATTGTTACCTCGATTCGTGGCCACCTGTGACAGGTCAACTGACCCATGCAATAAATCTTATCACAATAAAACCTGATTGATTTGGTTGGAGAAGAGGGGGTAGGGGGACTTTTCAATGAACGGTTAGCTGTTTCGTATTTTAAGTTATCTATAAAGTGTTTTGGTGTCAAATATGTTTCGTGCGTTGTCGCCCACTCCGTTGGTTCTGAGGTCATTTTATCTAATTTTTAAACCATTGTTGTTGTTGTTGTTGTTATTTTCTTTCTTTCTTTTTTTTTGTCTCTTGCAGATTGCTGTCTTTTTATCAACAGCTAGTGTAAGATTACAAGCATAGTAATTGTTGAGGGAGAGGAGAGGAAGGGAGGGATTGGGAGGGAGGAGAGGGAGGAGAGGATGGGTGATAGGGAGGGGGAGGGAGGAGGGGGGGAGTGAGGGAGGGAGGGAGGGAGGGAGGGATTGGGAGGGAGGGAGGGAGGGAGGGAGGGAGGGAGGGAGGGAGGGAGGGAGGGAGGGAGGGAGGGAGGGAGGGATTGAGAGGGAGGAGAGGGAGGAGAGGATGGGTGAGAGGGAGGGGGGGAGGAGGGGGAGGAGAGGATGGGTGGGAGGGAGGGGGAGGGAGGAGGGGGGAGGGAGTGAGGGAGGGAGGGAGGGAGGGAGGGAGGGATTGGGAGGATGGAGAGGGAGGAGAAGATGGGTGAGAAGGAGGGGGAGGGAGGAGGGGGAGGAGAGGATGGGTGAGAGGGAGGGGGAGGGAGAAGGAGAGGTTGGGTGGGAGGCAGAGGAGAGGGGGGAGGGGTAGATTGTTGAGAACAGCTAGCGTCAGATGACAGGAGCAGTAATTGTCGAGGGAGTATGGAAGATGGAATTGGGCAGGGGAGAAGGTATACGGGAGTGGGGAAGGGGAAGGGGATCCGGATCCGGGGGGTCGGGAGTACGCTGTGGAGAACGGCGTAGGTTAATACTGTTTATGGACACCTATTTATAGCCGCAACTTCCTGATTCAAAGAGTCCCAATACAATGCACATTTGAACATTGCCAGTCCTTTTCTTACAAACAAACAAACAAAATCAAAACAAAAAAAAAAAAAAAAACAAAAAAAAAAAAAACAAAAAAAAAAACAAAAACAAAAAAAGAACAGATGACGAGTTTTTATCCACGTCAACCCCAGATCCGAAAATTTCCCATCTCCTCCACCCCATCTCCTCAAAAATAAATTAAATAAAAATAAATAAATAAAAGCGTCGCCATAGAGACACAAGAACATGGTGTGTTTCTCATTGCACATTCTGAAATAATTATATTTGAAAGAAATTTTTGATATCACTGAAAGGAAAATAAAACTGAGATTTTGTTATCAAATATTTCATTTTTGCTATCGAAAATTTTATTTTTGATCTCTAAAATCGATTTAAGAGCTCATTAAATCACTTTGGTGTCAATAATTATTTCTTGATATCTCTAAATATTTACTGAAATCACGAATCATTTTTTGAGATCAAGAATACATGAAGAGTTATCAAATATATTATTGCAGAGAGCAAAAGTAAATTCTTGATATCAAAAATGATTTTTGGAAAAAAATCAATTTTTGAGATCAAAATTTAATTCTTGATATAAATAATTCCGTAATAATTGTGAAAATGGCATTGCAGTTCTGAATTGATGCAACCTAAAAAAAATATGTTACAGTGTTGAACATTTGCAGGTAAGTAGGCATCAAGCTTTGTGCTATAATTTAGCACAGTGAACCCACTCACAGCGTTCGTGCACGGTTGGAAAATTTAGTGTGTGGTGGAACGTTGAATGTTGACCTTTTGTAGTCCTGCGGTCAGTTTCATCAGCTTGTGAAAGTCAAGAATTTTTAATTGTAAAGGTAATTTCCTGTGACATATTTTTGTATGTCCAAAGCTCGCAAATGCCCAGGTATATATATACATATACCTGACAGCGTCGCCTGGCGGGGTGGCAGGTGCGTAGACAGTGCCTGATGCGCCACCCCAGGCGTCGTCGCACAATGGGGGGGGGGGGGGGCGATTGGATGGCAGGAGAGTAAAAGCGACAACAACCCTGTCTCAAAATGTCTGCGTTCAATTTCAAATTCGCTTTACCAAAATATTTACGCCGACAATGTGAACAAAACAAGTATGTATCGTCTGACGTCACACTTACACAAAGTGATATTGACGACATACAGGCCGATTATGTTCGATTGATTTTGTTTATTTAATTATAAGATATTAGAAAAATAATCAACGTCGACTCACCCCCACCCAAAAAACATCGTACCGGATTTTCGCAGTAAGTTGGTGACGACATGACACATTTTGCATGCGTTGATGGGAGGGAGGGAGGGGGACGGGGACGGGGCAGGAAGGGTGCCATATTTTGGTTTGGCAATGACTAATCTCTATCATTCAGCAAAATTCTAAAAAAAAAAAGAAAGATCATTTCTTCGATGCTGGATGGGTTTATTTTAAAATATTTCAGATCATTGAAAAAGTAAGTCATCACGATCAGTGGGAAAATTTTCTTTGTTTTTTTCAAACGCACTTGTTTACTCCGTCATTTTCTATTATTAAGAGGAGTATTTCAAGAAGAAAGATGATTGGGTGTATAAATCTCACTAACTTCTTGGGGTCTGTGTAAACGGGTTCCGTAGACAGATAGCCGCAGTTACTGACCTTGGCCTTCAATCCGCCGACGATGACATTGCCCTTGTGTGATAACACATGGCCAAACCGCTTCAGTTTGCCCTTGAGCTAGACTATCTTATGAGCTTTTAATTGTGTAATTTAATTAAATTTTCAATATGCAAAACCATCAAAAGATGGCCAACAAGCATAGTGATCTACTTCAATCAACGGTATGATTGTTATTATCTTACAACAAGCACACAAATGTTTACAAAGTCCCCTGTCATCTCCTTAGTTATTTAATCATAGTTAAAAATTACGGTGAACTTGTAAATGAATAAATAACACAGGGAGCCATCGACTTGGGAATGAATAAATAACACGGGGAGTCATCGACTTGAGAATGAATAAATAATACGGGGAGCCATCGACTTGAGAATGAATAAATAATACGGGGAGCCATCGACTTGGGAATGAATAAATAACACGGGGAGCATCGACTTGGGAATGAATAAATAACACAGGGAGCTATCGACTTGGGAATAAATAAATAACACGGGGAGCCATCGACTTGGGAATGAATAAATAACACGGGGAGCTATTCTCTTTGGAATGAATAAATAACACAGGGAGCCATCGACTTGGGAATGAATAAATAACACAGGGAGCCATCGACTTGGGAATGAATAAATAACACAGGGAGCCATCGGCACAATTGAAACCAAGGCACAGGGCAAAGTGAATTCCTGTATTTGTTTGTATATTTTGAGTACTTCGTTATCTTTTGTGGAGTCATCTGAGTACCAATTTTCTCCAGCTTTACCAATAGAAAGTGGAAATTTAGTTTGCTTAAAAAAAAACATCAACATGGATCTTTTTATACAACATCTGACCTCAGATGAGATCTATCTTTTATGTATAAACACAGAGCGGACGGATATTTTAAAATGTAGTGCCCCCTTAATGAGCATCCCCGGTGGATCTGTGGAGTAAAAAAAAAGCTATTATTACACAAAAGTCCGAACCACCGAAGAGGTTGGCTGTTGAACAAGAACAACAACAACGCCAATATGCCATCTAGCGGGATATTGCCACACCCTCTCCCCCCTCCACACCCCCCCCCACCCCATCCATGCTGAACACATCAGTATAAAGCCCGTTTAGACTTAGCGTCACCACCAGCCTAAGTAATGTATATAAAAAAATAAAAAAACGTCACACAAAACATACTTTCTAGCACGAAAAAAGGCCCGCTCTACTCGTTATTTTACATGATAACGGGTTGCCAACTGTGACTGCCTGGCCGCATTTTTCACGCTAGTGTCGTCACTGATAAGGGGTGCGCAATTTTGGCCTCCTGTCACAAACTCGCCCCACCCCCTCCACACCCCCACTCTGCAGGTTCCAACGATTCATGGCTACGGGTTTAATTCTTGTGCAGATAAGTCACCACCTATTTGCACCAATTATCTCAACACCTTTGTGACTTAGGAAAAGGCCAACTAGACCCCCCACTACCCATTCAGTTGCTGTTATCACACAGATAATGTATTAAACATGATTTTGTATTCAGTCCAGTGCTTCGTTGATAGATAACACGCCTGTGATCTATGCGCACTTAAACGTTTTAATAGGAAATTTCTCTGCTTAGTTGTAATTGTATTGGGTATTAAGATGGCGGGTTTAGGAGAGGTCGTAAACGTGGTGAGGGTTGGCGAAGGCGGGGGGGGGGGGGGGGGGTCAGAATATCAGTGCTGTTACTCAATCTTGCAACACTGAGAAGTATAGTTGCGACGTCGGACGAAAAGATCGGGAATAATGTCGAACGGTTATGTGACTCTGTGACGGTGGCGTGACTCTGTAACGGTAATGTGACTGTAACAGTGATGTGGCTGGGTCGAAAATAAGTTTAATTTATTGTTTTCCTTATTATTATTATTATTATTATTATTATTATTATTATTATTATTATTATTATTATTATTATTATTATTATTATTATTATTATTATCGTACGCTTGCGATTTTCAATCCCCTAGTTTATTGAATTCGCACGAGTTGTAAAATGTTTCCGCATGATTTCTTTTTTTCTTCAAAACCTTGTCACACGAATTCCTCTGAGGACGGCTAAAGCTAGGACAACCAAATTTGGCAGGGACATAAATTAGCATATCCAGTTGGTCCAGCTAATTTTTTCAGAAATTATATACATATATATATATATATGTATATAGTTTACGTAGAAGATGAAATTTTGCCAAAGGATACAGACTGATGAGGGATCGTGAAATCCTCATTTTTTTCCTTGACATTAGAAAACAATTGACCATTATCTCAAAAAACAGGTTAGCGATTTTGATCTTTGGGCCTAAAAGACCATAAGTAAGAGGAAACTCGGTGATCTTGACCTCCTCGTTCATGGTTAATTCTAAATTTTTGTGGCCCCAAGTGTAATTTTCGCTACTCGATGGTGAAACGGTCTAGTATAAAAACTATTTTAGATATATTTTAGATGTCCTCGATTAAGACCAGGCCCGATGGAATGTCATCAGAGGAAGTTTTGAGATATGGTAATGTTATTTCTATCAATGTTCCAGCTGGTTTCAGTGTCCTCGGACGTGCTTTTGAGTTTCCTTCAACTTTAAACGCCACACCTATGAAAATTTTATGTCGTGACAAAAGATAGTTTTTTTTTTTTTTTTTTTTTTGTTTTTTTTTTTTTTTAGCGATAAATAGGCTTTTCTCTTATATTGCAACTTACTTTTTAAAAACTACCATTCAAGAGCAGGATAAAAACATTCCATTCTAAACATCTTTTAGTAAGAAGGGGTTTAATTCCATAAATGTGTGACAGTTTAACTGGCATGCCAGTGGTATTGTGTTGATGCCATACTTTCATAAATATTAATTTTAAAACATTAACATTAAATGCAAATTAAATTATAGAGTTTTTACAATTGTTCATAGGGCTAAGTACATATCGTGTTCATTGTCTATGATTATTTTGTTTCATGATCACAAAGAGGCCCGGTCCTTTTGAACAGTTAAATCATTCAAATATCGTTCATCAGTTTCATGAACAGATCATATTACTCTTTGATAAAACCCTTTGAATATTACACAATAAAATAATAGCAAACATTTCTGGGGGTAAAGGGCCGGGGGGGGGGGGAGGAAGTAACCGGGCGGAAAAGCCCCGGGGGGGGGGGCGGCCTGTTCCCGATAACAATGCAGTTGGTCATTTAGTTGCCCTTAAGGGGGAGCCAAAATTCCTTTAAATTACTTGCACTGTTATTGGAGTTTAACAAGCACATTGTTTCACACAGAAGGCCAATTATATATATTACACAGCATCTACGATTTTTTTTTTTTTTTTTGCAGGTGCAAAAAAGTCACCAACAAAGAGTCAATCACATTTCAAACAGTGTTGCATAAATATTATTTAATGAAATTGACATAAACGCATGAACGAATTGACAGGTCAGAGTATATTATATTTATTTAAAAATAATGGCACTTGCAGCGTTTCGGTTCCATTCAAAAGGACAGCGTATATTTAGAAACAAATCTACTTCCTCTTTCTTAGTTTTTATATTTATGTTCAAATCAAAATATATAAATTTTATTTTTATGATAATCCTTAGCTTCCTCATAGCTAAGAAGATAATATTTCGGATACTTTATAGCTAACCTGGAGCAAAAGAAACTGCGAAACTTATGACGTTACGTTTACCCAAGTGTAGTCAAGAATGCGGCTGTGCATTTATTGTGACGCGGCTGTGTATTTATTGTGACGCGACTGTGTATTTATTGTGACGTGGCTGTGTATTTGTTGACACGTGGCTATTTATTTATTGGGAAGCGGCAGTGTATTTAGTGTGACGCGGCTATGTATTCATTGTGACGCCGCTGTGTATTTGTTGTGACCCGGCTATGTATTCATTGTGACGCGGCTATGTATTTATTGTGACGCGGCTGTGTATTTGTTGTGACGCCGCTGTGTATTTGTTGTGACGTGGCTGTGTATTTATTGTGGCGCGGCTGTGTATTTAATGTGACGCGGCTGTGTATTTATTGTGACGCGGCTGTGAATTGATTGCGACAGGGCGGTGTTTTTATTGTGACGCGGCTGTGTATTTATTGTGACGCAGCTGTTTATTTATTGTGACGCAGATGTTTATTTATCGTGATGCGACTGTGTATTTATTGCGACGCGTCTGTGTATTTATTGCGACTCGGCTGTGTATTTATTGTGACGCAGATTTTTATTTATCGTGATGCGACTGTGTATTTATTGCGACGCGTCTGTGTATTTATTGCGACTCGGCTGTGTATTTATTGTGACGTAGATGTGTATTTATCGTGATGCGACTGTGTATTTATTGCGACGCGTCTGTGTTTTTATTGTGATGCGGCTGTGAATTTATTTCGACTTAACTGTGTATTTATTGCGACGTTACTCTGTTGTCACCTGTAACGTCTGATGTTGTGACTCTGGATGTCTACTAAGTCACGGATGTGTGTCTATTGTAAGTTAATTGCATTATCATGCCTCTTATATGCATTTGCTGACGTCATTGGGTGGCGTGGTTCATGGTAGATGGGCGTTTTCTGTGACATCATATCGCTATCAACACAGGGTACAGGAGAGAAGCCAGATTTTATGCGAAAAAACGTTTCCTATATGAACTGATTCAAGAACTTTCTGTTCCTCATTCGAGCCCTCCTTGGACCTCCTCTCCACCCGACTTTCTTCATGTCGTAGCCCATCTGTGTCACATGACGTCGCCCATCTGTATCACATGACGTCTCCAATCTGTATTACATGACGTCTCCAAGCTCTGTCACATGGCGTCTCCAATCTGTATTACATGACGTCTGCAAGCTCTATCACATGACGTCTCCCATCTGTATCACATGATGTCTTCTATCTGTATTACATCACGTCGCCCATCTGTATCACATAACGTCTACCATCTATTTCACATGACGTCGCCCATTTTTGTCGCATGGCGTCACCAGATATTACTGCATCATGTGAGGTTTGAATTTTTCCGCATCAGGAAAACCTTCAAGTAAAGTGAAACGAGCAGCACCTGTTGTCTCTTTTCAGTTAAATATTTCCCCGTATTTCTGTGGTCCATTTGTGTCAGCTCAGCGAATGCAAAGGCTTAAGACAGAATTCAAAATTATCACCAATTGACTCTTTCGTTAATTCCCTAAAATACATTTTTCATTTTGGCGTTTCTTCACTGAGTTTGCAATTTGTCATATTGATATCAGACACCGCAGTCCCCCACCAGCTTTGCAAACTTTCCCCCGTGCAATGTCCTGTCCTACCCCATCTGCTCCGGCCCCCTGCCCACCCCACCCCTCACCCCGCTTCAAGAAAAGTAACGCTCAGCCCTCGTCCACTTCCGCTTGCCGATAGCAGTAGAATGTTTCGGCCCCCCAATTCCATGAAGTATAATTCTAAGATTAAACGATTGAAATGAGGTTTGATCTGGATTCCATCGCCTGTGCCTCCTTGAGGGATGGGGAAAAGTGAGAATAACTCCTTGAGGGATGGGGAAAAGTGAGAATGACCCCTTGAGGGATGAGGAAAAGTGAGAATGACTCCTTGAGGGATGGGGAAAAGTGAGAATAACTCCTTGAGGGATGGGGAAAAGTGAGAATGACTCCTTGAGGGATGGGGAAAAGTGAGAATGACTCCTTGAGGGATGGGGAAAAGTGAGAATAACAATCTTTACCGTATATTTTAACATCGAGAGCATGGCGTCCTCAACCACCCCAAGAAATCAGCCCACGTACTATACTTGGGGTCTGGGAGGGTGGGCACTTTTTCCCCCGAACATGACATGTTATAAACATACATATGCAATTGAGTCAGTGTATGCTTTGAAAGATAAACAAAGTTTAAATGCATACGCTACTTAAATGCAACTAAGAAATGCAAAGTATCGTCCTAAGACTCAGTCTGCCCCCTCCTCCTTTTTCTTTTCCATAATACTCTCTTTCAACAATTGCTGTGAAACATTCTCTATAAGAGGTTTATTGTAGAATTTCGCAAAAGGGTTCTTATTTGACCAACCAGCTAATTTCATAATACTGTGAATGGGTAAGTATTTCGCATTTTTACTAACTGATGCACACCGTGTGCTATGAGATTTAAATACTGTAGTAGAGTAAGGTGGGGCAAGAGGCCCCCCTTAAGCGCGATTTGCTATAAAATTTTATTGAGTTGAGATATGTTCCTTATCTTTTGATTGGTGTTCAACCTCAAATCTCTCTACATCCACAGTAGTGAATCAGTTATTAAAACTTTTTACTTTTCATTAAAAACTGAATAAAATTTTTTTGCCCTTAGTGGGCCTTTTGCCCCATACCTGGGGCAAAAGGCCCACGGGTGCCCCCCAAAGGGTACAATGTGAATATCATCTCAAAAAATTACTATCGCCTATCATCGGTTACACTCTGTTATGTTTTTACAAACAGTAAGGCCACTTATTAATATCATGATATTACTCTAAAATCTGTAACCTATAAAAACTTCTATGGTTTCCCAAAAAATTCTGATTCTTATGAAATTGACCCCCTAAAATTAAATAATGTCTTTACTTGCAATATTGTGCCACTGTTGTGGTTTTATTTAGATTACATGTGCTTTCGTCATGTGGCGCTTCGATCAGTTTTGAATTTGAGTGAAAAAGTAACACATTTCAAAATAACGTTGGGTGGGCCTTTAACCCCGCATGGGCGTCTTGCCCCACCTTACTCTATTGATACCAGCCAGCTATAACATAGTACGTGTCCACCTGGCCAAAGTCTGTGCCGTTACTGCACCATGCGGGGGACTATAAGAAATGAATAGTTTTTTTTACATTTCCTCGTAAATCTTTAGTACTGTCTCTATACAATCTAAGATAATTAACTATACACAGCTCCTTGATCGCTCTAAACACATTGTAGACAAATCGTACGTCGCCGTTGACTGTTTCAATAGTTTTGTTACCGAAATCTGTACTCTGTTTTGCTCAAGCTTTACATTTTCAAGTTCTAATACAAGAAATGTTTGCATTCTTTGGCTAGTGACTAACAACAACAATGTCAATGTTATCAAAGTTAATAACTTCAACTGTAATTTCTCCGTGGGTGCCAGTTCTGCAAGATATCTCAAAACTACTTTGATGTCCCAGACAAAAAAGTACTTTGGTATATTTGGTTTGATATTAAAAATCGTTTCATTTTTTACAGCTGGGATACCTTCTTTCTTAAGCACGCTGCTGATGGTCCTCTTGGCAGGCAGTATTAATAGAACTGTAGGATAATCCTTTGACAAACAACGAATGAAGGTTTTCTAAAACACTTACTAAAGACGTCTGAAAGGGGTTCTCACCCCGTTTTTTTCACAAAATTTCTCCCATCTGTTAAGATGTGAGGCATGCTGTTCCCTTGTTGTAGGTTTCCAGGATTGAAGTATGACGTCTTGGATACCCTTTGGCAGGTGTTGTTTGGCACGGGACCGATGTAGGAGACTATCCATCCCGCTCTTATCTGTGCTTTCTTGTCCAGAGGGTTCGTCGCAGTCTGGCGCGCCTGACAAGAAAAGGGGATATCTATAGACATGTTTATGTGCATAGAATACCAATGTGACGTAGGCCAGTCAGGCACACTACGATTATTTTCGCACTATCTTCCTGTACCTTTTTGAAAACCTTTCCACTGAGCGAAAAAGAAGGAAAAGCATAGCCAAAAAAGTGTTCAGTTCATAGTGAAGACATCTAGATGTTCTGCCTGGGGATCGGGCAGCCACGATGCGAACCCCTTTAATTTGTGATTCAATTAGCAAACAAATCGAAATTGATCTCCGGAAAACGACCTCTAATCTTTTGAAACACCTCCTCTGATAATTCCCATTCTGTGTTTACCGCGAGGGATCTGCTTAATTTATCTGCCAATGTATTGTGTACCCCTGGTATATGAGTAGCAACAAGCCAAATATTACGTCCTATGGCCCACTCCCAGATTTGTTTTGCTATGTTATGGCAACTTTGAATCTTGCCTCCCATGTTGTTTATATACGACACAGTTACGGAAGTATCTGATTTTTCTCAAGATGATTTCATGTCCTGGTCCGTCATATAGGCTTTGCAATGTGATCAAAACCGCCAATAGGGCTTTCTCATTTATATGTAACTGATTTTCTTGTACAGACCATTGCCCTTTTGTAGATTTTTGTCCAATCCACCACCCCTCAATCTGTGTTAGATGCATCACTTGTTACTTCAGCACTTGATGGTTTGATTTCTGCGTTTGCATATTCGGTGTCTAAGTTTGAAACCCACGAACTTAGATCTTTTAGTGCCACATCAGAGAGAGATAGTTTCGCCTTATAATCACCAAAATTTTCTTTTAATGCTTTCAATGTCAAGCTGTTGGTAGTAAAGTCTGCCATATTTCGTACCCGGAAAAGAAGCTACCATCTTTCCTACCAGGTGGCCCAAATTTTCTAACGATATTTTATCGTGATTAAGCGCAAATTTGATAAGAGTTTTAAGCTCTTCTACTTTCTTTTGTGTAAGACGTATTGTCATTTCGATTGTATTCAGAAAGCCCGCAGATATGTTATAACCTCACAGGGGATCAACACAGACTTTCCAAAATTTACAACAAATCCTGCAGTATAACTGATACGAACCGTTTCGATGACACTCTCTAAGCATTTCTGGAAAGATATTTCTGTTAAAAAATTGTCATCTATATAGTTAGTTATTGAGTAACCTCTTTTCTGTAAGCAACTCATGAGAACTCGCGTGGTCCTGTTGAAAGGCCATTTGATAAGCATGTATATTTATACTTACACGCATTCCAATAAAACTTGAGGTATTTTCTAATTTTTTTCTGTGTGTATACGCTGCATCTTGAAATGGCGTTCATTTACATTTTAGTTAAATTCTTTTAAATTTAGAGTTATTCTAAGCCCCCCCTGAACTTTTGGGTCTTGAAAATATTGTCGATATGAACTCTACCTCTTCATCATCAGGGTCGATCTCAGTAATGACCCCTTTTTCAATCAATTTTCTTAGTTCAGCTAATATAATGTCAGTTTTTTCGCTATTCTGAATTATTCTAGAGGGCTTTTCTTCTTGCTGGGCATCCGTTAAAAACGGAATTTTCAAACCCTTTATTGCATTTAAAACCCATTTGTCAAAAGTGAATCATAGTGTAAGCTCAATCTGCCTGCAGAAAAAGAGGTTACGTCGTAATTTTTTTTAAGACTCTACATTAAAGCCGAACACTTACTGTTGTCTGCTGTTTCTACGTCTGATTCGGATGACCCTGAGCTGCTGGCTTCTTTTTCTTTTGATTCTGTTTTCTGTACTGTTGGTAATTTTGGTTGTAATTTAAGGTGTAACCCTGGCTGTGAAACGGGTTTTGATTTTGTTTGAATTTTTCCTTTTCTCTGTAAAAAAACCCGCCTTGTTTCTGTTTTGGAACGATCGCTGATTTTTTGTGT
The DNA here is from genome assembly GCA_949752745.1 of Protula sp. h YS-2021. Taxonomy (NCBI): domain Eukaryota; kingdom Metazoa; phylum Annelida; class Polychaeta; order Sabellida; family Serpulidae; genus Protula; species Protula sp. h YS-2021. The sequence goes on from OX457033.1 coordinate 39,343,060, forward strand.
ACTTTCCCGCGTAGGAGTTGAGCGATGCGATGGACTTTGTTAATTTCGATATATCATCAGCCTCCTTTAATGTCTTTGTTAGATCTTCACCAAACTAATTATTTGTTTAACATCTCTGTGTATAAAGAGGTCCATATTTTATATGTAAATAGGGATTGGTACATTTATTTCTGATAACCGACAAATCCGAAGCAACTTTAGCAAGAATTGTCGTCGTACGTGACGCATGTTTGGCGAGTGTACCCAATAGATCCTTTGGGATATCATTGCGATGTTTCAACATCTCATCTATCATACGCAGATTAGCATTAGCTGCGCACATGCCGTTTGTCTGGACCGATTTTAGATAAAAATCCCTCTTTTTGACCGATTCATGGAAATTTCTGAAAATCTCTGCTTTCATTGACTTCGAAGACAGGTGTTTGGTATTTTCGGGTTCGTTGTAGTCTTCCCTTAAATTGGACACATACTCGCTATCTATATCTTGCCCTAACCATTCATTTGCCATTCTTAGTGTAACATCTCCGAGTGGTTTGCCTTTCGGAGCTGATTTCAAATCCTCAAACAAAATAGAGTCAAGCTCTTTGCAATCAGTACTCAGTAACGGTGTTCTTTTTGGAGCACCCTTCCTTTGGCAATTCACCATCTGAAAGGTAAATGTTTTCATCATTATCGGACTCCTTGTCCACGAACGTTCTATCCATGCTGAGTATCTCTGATACCGGGTGGCTTTTGACAACTGTCTCAAAAGATCAAGTTCTTTCTGCTTTTCAGTATTCCAGCTGGACACAGATTGTCCAGAATGAATCACAACGTCATTTGCAATATTATGAATTCTCGCTAAGCTAGAATCGTTCGAGACAGGCATGTTCTGTGACCCCGTGAGAGTTTCTGAATTCTCTCTTGCGTAGTTGTGCTCGCGTCTAGGAGATTTGTCCTTCCTTGAGCACTTAGAAGAGCGTTTATGTTTTGATGTTTCTTAGACGGAGACCTGGATGCATGCCTTATTCTAGGACTGACACAATACACTTTCCTAGCGCGTTCAGGGGAAGGCATCCTCGCGCCAGACGAATGAAGTTTACTAGATGTCCTCGAGGGACTGCGACTGCGCCGCCTACGCGGGTACAGCTTCTGTGCTTATGAGGGCTCCTGCTCCTCCTATCACCATCCATAACGGTAACGTGATCAACTTGTGGGCACCACAAATTTTATCTGCAGACACTGCAGATTTCTGCGCACAGATACTGTCCAGAAAATGACCCCTAATATTGTAAATGGCAGACACTGCCCCGGTCAGATCTTGCGATATAACATTCACAGATGCGTGTCAGGTAAATTGCTGCACCTTATAGTGCTATGTATATAATATTACGTAGATGAATATTGATTTTTTCAAAAGTTTCTTTCGTGATCCATATATCAACCGGAAACGGAAGTTGCTAATGTCGGACCGACGGTAAAGATTGTTATTCTCGCTTTTCGTCATCCCGAAATAGGAGGCACTCTCGATGGAATTATGACCTAAGGAAACGTTATTTATTGAAGGATAGGTGGTTGGTATACAAAGCCGAATTACCCACAATTCTCTTACAAACCTTTAATCTCTTACAAAGGCAAATTATTCACAATCCTTTTGCAAACATTAAATCTCTTACACAACCGAATTACCCAGAATCCCTTTGCAAAAATTCTTGAAAAACATACAAAATCATCCCAGCTAACACACAAATATGTATGCTACTGATTTTATAACTATTTAAAATCATATGCTGTCTATCTGGCTGTCACCATCAGGGCATCATAACTTTGCAGATGTAAATGAAGGAAAACCATCTGGGCATCATTTTTTAACAGGTGTAAATAAAATAATTCTGTAATGTTCTGTAAGGCTTGTTTGGGAGTTTTCATAACACTGTCGTTTTACGATTCCTATACCAGTCTGATCGCGAACTGTCTTTGAATCTGAAATTAAATTTTGCAAATGCCATTCTATATATTAACGCTGTCTTCTGTGACACGCTGTTTTCTGTGACACGCACGCTACCTTCTGTGACAGGCTGTCTTCTGTGACACGCTCTCTTCTGTGACACACTCTTTTCTTGACACGCTACCTTCTGTGACACGCTCTCTTCTGTGACACGCTCTCTTCTGAGCTACGCTAGCTTCTGTGAAACGCTACCTTTTGTGACACGCTGGCTTCTATGACACGCTGTCTTCTGGGATGCGCTACCATCTGTGACAGGCTGTCGTCTGTGACACGCTGTCTTCTGTGACGCGCTACCTTCTGACACACGCTCTCCTCTGTGACACACTCTTTTCTTGACACGCTACCTTCTGTGACACGCTCCCTTCTGTGACACGCTTTCTTCTGTGCCACGCTAGCTTCTGTGACAAGCTGTCTTCTGTGACACGCTGGCTTCTGTGACACGCTGTCTTCCGTGACGCGCTACCATCTGTGACACGCTGTCTTCTGTGACACGCTGTCTTCTGTGACACGCTACCTTCTGTGACAAGCTGTCTTCTGTGACAGGCTGTCTTCTGTGACACGCTCTCTTTTGTGCCACCCTAGCTTCTCTGAAAAGCTGTCTTCTGTGACAGGCTGGCTTCTGCGACACGCTGTTTTCTGTGACACGCACGCTGCCTTCTGTAACAGGCTGTCTTCTGTGACAAGCTCTCTTTTGTGCCACCCTAGCTTCTGGGACATGCTGTCGTCGGAACCAACATAAATACTCGAACCTTTTTCAAGCTGATAGTTTTTTTAAATAAGATAGAAGATAATTGAATAACAAAGACCATTTTAAAAATGTTCGGAAAATATCAAATAATGATCATATAAATCATGTTAAATTAACTGATAAAAACGTGTTTTTCTTTACATTTGAATATAACTCAGTTCAAAATTACGGATATCCTTATACTTGACTATTTTGAAAACTTGAAAACTTGAAAACTTGAAAATTAATAAGAACGCAACAGACTGACACTATGTTTTTGCAAATTTAAAAAAGAAATGTTTTCTACACACGAGGAATACAGCATTATGTATAAACACGTAACCGTGATGAAACTGTCAGATTATATATTAGAACACTGTGGCACACATCCTGTGCACTAGCATCCTGTTTAAAGGAGATAGAGACAGAGAGACGGGAAAATGTGCACAATCCCTTCCGATAAAATTAAAGCTAAGCTGAAGCACCATCTCGCCTCTACCACACAGCTAAGCTGACACAGACACCCCCTCCACCAAACAGCTAAGCTCGCACAGCTCCATCCCCTCAATCACACAGCCCTCCCTCCATCACACAGCTGAGTTGATGTACCCCCCTCCCGTCACCACACAGCTAAGCTGACACAGCCTCCTCCCCTCCACCAAACAGCTAAGCTCACACAGCTCCCTTCACCCAACCGCACAGATGAGCTGATGTATATCCCTCCCACCATGAGAGAGCTAAGTTGATTCACCCCCTCCCCTCAACCACACAGTTAAGCTCATACAGCCCGCTCCCTCCATCACACAGCTCAGCTGACACAGCCCCCTCCCCTCAACCACACATCTAAGCTCACACAGCCCCTCGCCACCCCACCCAGCAAAACTGACACAGCCCCCTCCCTCCACCAAACAACTAAGCTCACACAGACCAGGCCCTCTACCACACAGCTCAGCTCACACAGCCCCCCTCCCTCCACTACACAGCATGGCTGACACGGCCCCCTCTCTCCACCAAACAGCTAAGCCTTCACAGCTCCCCCCTCTACCACACAGCTAAGCTGAAGCACTCCCTCCCCTCCCCTCAACCCCCTTCTCATGCATAGCAGCCTCTCCACAACTCACACACACAGCCTTCCCCCCATTCGCGACACGCACTCTACAATCAGCCCCCTCACCGCAATCCCCTGAAACACAAACCCACTACTCCACATACCCCACAGCCCTCCCACCCTCACTCCACCCAATATACACAGCCTCACCCCACCCCAGCCCAAACAAACTGTCACGCCCTCACCACACCCCATAAGCACAGTCTCACCTCCACCACAGCCCCCAAACACGCTGCCCCGCCCTCATCACACCCCATAAGCACAGTCCCACTTCCTCCACCCACTGCGTTCTGTTCCGTGCATGGCGTAGGAGGCGACTAATCGGAATTTCTTTCTTACTCTTCCTTACAATTTCTTCATTCTTCCTTCTAGTTTCTTCCCATTTGTTTCTTTAGTAAGTGCGCCCTAATATACCCATCCTAGTTGGTGAATGGGACGTTCAACACCAAACAAACATCCCCCAAACACACTGACCCGCCCTCACCACACCTCATAAGCACAGCCCCCACCTACCACAGCCCCCAACCACACTGACCCGCCCTCACCACACCCCATAAGCACAACCCCTAACTACCTACAGCCCCCAACACACTGCCCTGCTCTCACCGCACCCTCATTCACGCAGCATTTTCCCAAAACTGAGCCCCCCTCTCAAGCTCACACCTAAAAATATGCGAAGAGTACACTTTAACACACAAGCGTATCTGCATATGAAATGAAGAAGATCGTGATCCCTTAAGGAAACGCATAATAATAACTATAATTAATCAACGCCCAACTTCATCAAAACAGGATTAGAAAAAAGCTAAGAAATTTGATAATCTAGGTCTGTGATATGCAAAGCGAGATCTTAAGTAAGAATTTCAATTATACATCTTTGAAATAAGGAAGAGAATAATATAGAAATAAACAGTAGATTTCGTGAGTGCGAGATGTTGTATATTTTAAGAGCATAGCTGCGCTCTCATAACAAATGAATTTACAAAGAGAAGTGCACTGTACATAAAATCTTTCAAAATGGAACTGCTGTTGTAAAGACTATTTTGAGCAAATAAAAGACCGCGACAAGGATATCTATGTTGAAACAATCTGTGAAAAAGTTCTCTCTTCTTTATATTTTGAAACAAAATTTGATATAAACCTCACAGGATTGCAATGTTTCTGAATCAGTTACTATCAATCTCCCTAATTCTTGTTGTTCTCACAGAAAAAGGTAAGTCTTTTATCAACATTCATAATATTTACATGATATTTCTTAATTCTGTGTCTAAAACATTTTTTAATAATAATAATCATGATAATGATAACAATGATAATAATAACGATGATAATAATTATGATAATAATAATAATTATTATTATTATAATAATTGAAAACAAGATGGTACAAATACATCATCTCTGATGTATGCTATTTTTTTTCATTCATTTGTAAAATTTGATACTGAAAACAACTATAATTTAACCACAGGGACATTCATTGGAATGCGACAGGCAAATGTCATATATGTTCGGAATTTTTTCTCTCTTGAAACCGGAGAGTCGTACGGACGAATCTAGAAGGGGGAAGTGCGTGTGTTTCCGCGGGCTGAAAAGCCAAAAAATAACTCTCTGCGCTTACCATATATTATTATTTAGATTATTATATGCTTCACTTCAGTGATATTTTTATCTTATCTTATTTAGTTAATAACGAAACTATTCTGCTCTGTCTGTATGCTTAAAGGGCTACTCAAATGAGTTACTATGTTAGTATTGATTTGTATGCTACATATATTTCAATATCACAACACAATAAAAAAGAAATAAATAAGATCGGGATAATATGCTTAGGGTGGTGGGTGCAATACATGTTCGAAAATACTGCCTTCTTCGTTTCTCTTTTTACAGTGCGCTGGGCATATAATCAGAAAAATGATAGTAAACGCTTTCGGAAAATATTTTCACAAAGTTTTGATAACTGAACAAAGTGGTTACATAAGCAAGCTATTTCGCTATTTATTACAGTTGATCTCACCGAGTGTTGGAAGTATGGTTTGGGAGATTGCGTAGCCTTGAAAATCTTAAATCCCATACTCTGTCGCTTTTAGCACAACATAAAAAAGCTCCTACAATGCGGAATTTCCGGTAGTGTCTACATTTTTAGGTACATTTCCCAAAATCTTACGGAAAATGTCAAATTCTAATTGGCTTTTTATGTATGCTTTTCCACATATAATTCACCTTTTTTCTGAGTTTTTACCATCATTTGTTTCATGCATTGTAACTTGACAACTAATTTAGTAAAGCCCTTGCAGCGCAGATATATTACATCGTTCCTCTTCTGATGTAGTGAGGATATTGCTGAAATGTGATTGGTCGCTTTCCACTATTATGTGTTCATTTTTCGTCAACCAGGACGCAAATATGGATAGATGTTGCAGGTGTTATGATCAAAAGGTTAATTTAGTCAAGTAACATAGCATTATTGACTTATTTTGAATCAACATGAATATATTACTGACTAACATTGACCTAACAGTATTCATTATTATTCAATATTGGAGTTCAATGTTTACTTATTGGCCAATAATGCTTTTTTATGGTGACACAAAATAAGTCCATATCTGATATCTGTCTGAAGAAATAATTTAAGAAATGCGCTGCGATATCGGTACTTTAAAATGCAAAATGTATATTTGTTTAAGCATATTCTGTTTTTACTAGCTAGTTGTCAGTGTGTGGACGACTGCGATGGGAAAGAAGATGGAGAATACCAGTCATGCCACACGTGTACTGGTTATGTCTCGTGCCATGCTGATGTCCTGACAAACCGCACCTGTCCACCGGAAACTTTCTGGGATGACACTGTAAGAAATAGGTCTTATCACTTTTACTCATATCGCATAGGTGGTTGCATATCCAATGCAACAAATCCGTAACGTATTTCCAGATATATAGCATGGAAATATTACACGCATTGCAATCGTGCCGTGCGGTTAAGTGCATCCCATACAACTCTTAAATGAATTTACTAGTTATATTGGATGCAAACGCGCCGCGTGGTTGTTAGACGTGCACAGTCATTTCACGCATTCACTAGCTATATTGCAAACAATCACGAACATGACGCTGGGACCGCTGTATGCAATTCCTAAATGTATCTATTCGTTGTATGACATGCTGGGAGATATTTCTTGGATGATAAATCAGTATTCATAAAATAACAGCGATTTGTTTTCGGTGTAGTGGTTTTACTTTTGCCAAGAACAGTTTTACAACGGGGTAATGCTTTTTGCAGCGTATCACATTACCAAGGAGAACATTCCTGTCACTTACTCTATAACTTCTTGCAACTATTTCTTTCTTAAAAGACAGACAGTGATTAGCCGTTTCATTCTTAATTTAATTGACTGATTGATTGATTGATTGATTGATTGATTGATTTACGGAGTGACTGAGATCGTCAGTCAGTCATTGACAGAAAGATAATTAAATTTCAGAATAAATGGTGTGGTTCTACTCCGACTACTTGCATCCCTACCGGACAAACTGTGATAACGTTTACACCCACACAACCACCTGTATGCATTACTGACTGTACTGGTCGTCCTACTGGCAATTACCAGTCTTGCTGTACCTGCAATGGCTATATCACCTGTGTACATGGTAGGAGACATGACCAACCTTGCGACGGGATGTGGGACAATGTGGTAAGTTAATATGCACCTTACTTGTCTTTAATAATATTCAAATTTTAATACTCAAACCATCTGCATTGCTATATTTTCACTTGACCCTCTCACAACTCAGCTTCGAATGTGTTAAGCTTTCAATAGTACATTGACATGTGAGATATATTATATATTTATTGCATGATAGATGATGTAGTAATTATTAATGAAGGCAGGGCGATGCCTTGAGGAGTCGACAACTTGTAACAACTCCACATTATGCCCCAGCTGTTGCGTCATTACATCCACAGAAACAACAACGACAACAACTGCTGCCACATCCACAAAGAAGACTGACACACCAACTGAAACATCAGCAACAATTCATAATATGGATTCATCAACACGCTCCGAAACAACAATCACTGAATCGACAAACGTATCTGAGTTCACAACTAACACAGCTACAACTACGGACAATACCACCAGTACTGAAGCAAGAACACCATCGGACCCTAGCACAGTTACTACCACAGACAGCACAACTATTACTGAAGCACGTTCACTGCCTGGACCTACCTCAGTTGCTACCACAGTTGATACCACTAGTACACAAGCAAGTACACTATCTGACCCAACCACAGCTATTACCACGCACAGTACCACTAGCACTGAAGCAAGTACAGTATCGGACCCTACCACAGATACTACCACAGGAAATACCACCTCTACTGAAGCAAGTACACTGTCTGACACTACCACAGCTACAACTACAGACAATAACACTAATACTGAAGCAAGTACGCTATCAGGCCCTTCCACAGTTACTACCGCAGACAGTACCACTAATACTGAACCAAGTACACTATCGAACTCTACCACTGTTACTGTCACAGACAGCACCACTATTACTGAAGGAAGTGCACTGCCTGGATCTACTGCAGCTACTATCACACACAATACCACTAGTACTGAAGGAAGTACACTATCGCACACCAGCACAGTTACTTCAACAGACATTACCACTATTACTGAAGCAAGTACACTGCCTGGACCTACTACAGTTACTTCCTCAGTCAATACCACTAGTACTCAAGAAAGTACGCTATCTGACCCTACCACAGCTACTACCACACATAGTATCACTGGTACTGAAGCAAGTACACTGTCGGACCCTACCACAGTTACGATAACAGACAACACCACTATTACTGAAACATATACATTGTCTGGCCCTACTGCAGTTACTACCACAGACAGTACCACTAGTAGCGAAGCAAGTACACTATTTGACTCCACCACAGTTATTATAACACATAGTTCAACTAGTATTGAAGCAAGCACAGTATCTGACCGTTTCACAATTTTTACCACTGACAGTACTGCTAGTACAGAAGGAAGAACACTATCCGACCCCACCACAATTACTACCACAGACAATACCACTAGAACAGAAGGAAGAATACTGCCTGACCACACCACAGTTACTACCACAAGCAGTATCACTAGTACAGAAAGAAGTACACTGCCTGACCACACCACAGTTACTAGCACAGACAGCATCACTAGTACAGAAGGAAGTACACTGCCTGACCACACTACAGTTACTACCACAGACAGTATCACTAGTACAGAAGGAAGTACACTGCCTGACCACACCACAGTTACTACCACAGACAGTATCACTAGTACAGAAAGAAGTACACTGCCTGACCACACCACAGTTACTACCACAGACAGCATCACTAGTACAGAAGGAAGTACACTGCCTGACCACACCACAGTTACTACCACAGACAGTATCACTAGTACAGAAAGAAGTACACTGCCTGACCACACCACAGTTACTACCACAGACAGCATCACTAGTACAGAAGGAAGTACACTGCCTGACCACACCACAGTTACTACCACAGACAGTATCACTAGTACAGAAGGAAGTACACTGCCTGACCACACCACAGTTACTACCACAGACAGTACCACTAGTACTGAAAGAAGTATTCCGCCTGACCAAACCACACAAGTTACTACCGTAGACAGTATCACAAGTACTGAAACAAGTACGCTATCTGACCCTACCACAGTTACTACTGAAACATATACCATAGTTACCACCTTAGAGAGCAATACTGGAATCCATGTACAGACATTCAAAACAGTAGAGCTACATAATACTTTAGAAAGTGAAACGATTCCTTCTGAAGAAGTAAGCACAGCAACAACAGGTGTGTTATGGTATATTCCATGCGTGATACTCCTACCTAATGAGCGATTCACGGATGCTCTGAGCGATAGCACAAGCCAAGAGTATATAATGTGGAAAACCAGATTGCTTACTGCAGTAAGTATGTCGTGCATTAACCAATATCAAGATTAACATATATGCCATATTTAATTTAAGCATTAATTTATTTTCATTAGGAGTTTCTATGTTATTTACTTTCTCAAGATTTAACAAGTGTTTTTAAATACAAGAAACAAGACTTATTTAAACTTAAATCTTTCTGCTGCAGGGAAGATCAGTACACATTGATTGTAATATTGGCGATTGTTCAAAGGAGTATATTAATGTATTCATACATACACTTTAGCTACACATTTTATTTAATGTAAGCTTGTGGATTATCAAACTTCTTTTTAATTTAAAAGTTGTTTTATTTGAAAATGCAAAAAGCTGAGATGTGTTTTTATTTCGTTTGACCTAAATTGTATGGCTTTAATTGATAGGTGGAGCCATTGTGTAATAGCATCATGAGTGTGCAGTTGTACACTAAACAATGCAGACTAATCTCTGTGACGTTTACTCGGGGCAGTATTGTAGTAGATTTTGACCTTGAGTTGATTGTACCGCAAATCAGTATCAACCAGGTAACTGATACATTCTTTAACAACAGGACAACAAAACGAGGGTGAAAAATACTAATAAATATTAATTTACCAAAAGAATAAGGGTTACTTTTTCCTTAATCGTTAAAATTCGGCTTCGAAAATATTAAGTGACTTATTCTGCATGTTAAAGTTGCAAATAAAACAACCACGTAATGAAGCAATTATGTGATGGCCGTGAGTATGTATACACAATTTGACATTTAATGGCAACAGAATTTCATGCTTGGATACGCAGATGCTATTGCGGAGTACCTGTGAGACTTATTAATACTTATTATTCATCACTGATTATTATTACTGATACTTATATATGTACGACGTATTCGTATTTACCTTGACAGATGGCGTGGAGATGTGCTCGTGTAGATATTATTTGCATTTCCCTTACTATTCATAGTCCAGAGTCGAAAATGGAGCAATGGTTTAATCAAAGGCAATCACATGTCACATCCGACTTATGAAAATTAAACAAATAAATGAAAATTAACTTGTAAACTTTCTGATAGCAAGACATATTTCAATAGCGCATTATTTACGCAGATATTCTACCAAAAACTTCCTATATATATATATATATATATATATATATATATATATATATATATGTATGTGTGTGTGTGTGTCTGTGTGTATGTATGTGTATATATGTATGTATGTATGTATGTGTATATGTATGTATATGTATATATATGTATGTATGTGTATATGCATGTATGTATATATATATATATATATATATATATATATATATATATATATATATATATACATTTAATTTTAAAACCGACTGGTCAGTGAAATCAAATGAGAATTACGACAGAATACTGAGTGGGAAAAAAAGATATTATTTGCATTTCATGTTAATGGGGTCGTGAAACACATATAATGAACAAACACGGGTAGATGGTGTCATGCATCACATGAGCAATATTCAGTTATTCATGTTCACATTCAGTTGTTCACATTCAGATAGATGGTGTCGTACGGCGCACATGAGATTATCAACAAGGAATTCATGTTTGTGTTGTGGAGTATGTATGCGATTATCAACAAGGAATTCATGTTTGTGTTGTGGAGTATGTATGCGATTATCAACAAGGAATTCATGTTTGTGTTGTGGAGTATGTATGCGATTATCAACAATTTATAGATGTCAATGCAGAGAGATGCGTTGTGCAGGACATATCCGATTATTAATGAAGAATAAGAATAAAGTATCATTGCTTATATGAGTATTATTGCAAAGTTGAGTACAAATTGGCATAACTGTAGAGTTAGTTACACTTCTATCCAGGCAGATGATCATGGAGCATATTTGCGAATACAACAGATTATTGATGTTTATATATATATATATATATATATATATATATATATATATATATATATATATATATATATATATATATATATATATATATATATATATATATATATATATGCATGATATGGTGGGGGACATGCCTGGATATTAACAAAGAATATATAATAATAAAAATTGTTTGCACAGACAAATGATGTAGTGGAGGATATCTATGAGTCACTTCAGACCGCTGCAAGAGATGGTACGTTAATAGATGACGTTGATGTGGATGCTTCCTCAGTTCGAGTAGGCAATCGTAAGTGCACCTATTTTATGGAATGCTGAGTCAATCTGTAAAATATGCTTAAGTCTTGATGCATTTTACTAAGGCCAAAAGAGTGATGAAAATGTGATATTTTGTACGTAATATTTACCAAAACCTGTATCTGAAGAATAAATCCTCGTTTGCTGTGCATTAACTACTGCAACCCAGTTTTCCTAATCATACCGACAATGTATTTTTTATCATCCTGAAATTGTCAAAAACTGCTGTTGCTGTTTAGAATTTCCTTTAACATTAGTTTAGCAAATATTGTATGTTATTTGTTGTTTTGTTTGCAGATAGTAGTATCGACACCAGCACAGAAAGTGACGATGGTGACAAGGTGGCAGATGGTAAGTAGCTACACTCTAACTATGATGATCGTTGAAAATCTCACTGAATATCATTGCTGTAAACTCTATCAATTATATCACATTATATTTGAAAAACTTTTGCATAGAAATAATGTTAAAGAAAGCTGCTTCGGATCTCACGTCAATTTTGATGTAAATTTTATTCTTGCTTTAGACAGCTTGGAGTTACACAATGCACACAAACACCTGACATATGCAAGCTCATATCAGAACAATCTTTTGTATAATATAACGTCTGTATTTGCTAGGGCTGAGCGCACGCCATATTGCAGGCTTATCGATCGGTATTATACTTGTGCTCATGGTGGCTGTAGCTGTGCTGCTTCTCATTTATATACGAGACAAGAGACATGTAAGGCGACAACGAAAAAGATGGTCCTATAGTCTTCCATACTCAAAGCGTAAGTACACACGGTAAATGATCTAAAGAGAGTTTCGGCAACACGCTACTACTAGCATAGAATCAGGTGTGCAGCACTTTTCCATGTCGAGAGCAAGATGTAACTGTACCATGCGGTATTATATCTAACACAGTAAAGAAAAAAACGAATGATTCTATAGCATAGTGAATACAATATATTTTGTTTTAAAATTAAATTTGTGTGTTGCCACTTGATAATAAGCTGAAAACATATTTCTTTTACAAATGGTCTCCCTAAGTGCTATATATATGGTCCCCTATGACTGGTTTCAGATCTCTCTCTCTCTTTCTTTCTCTCTCTCTCTCTCTCTCTCTCTCTCTCTCTCTCTCTCTCTCTCTCTCTCTCTCTCTCTCTCTCTCTCTCTTAAATATTGACTTTCAATCACAAACGTAAAAAAGCAATGTAATCATAAAAAATAAAACAATATGCAAAATATATGTGGTCCCGCTAATACCATATATATAATATATATACATATATATGTATGCCTGGCCCCGTGTCCTTTTCTCTGTACAGTCTAAGGGCCTGTTAGATCTTACAATACAAAGTTCAACTACAATTGGAATTGTTAATTTCATTTCAGCACGGTTTCTACAGAATGACTTAACAAACCGATATTACCCGAGCCGTTACTATGACAGGCCAAGGATGTTGCTTTGGCAAACAGGTTCCATAGCAACCAGTGTCTCACAGGAAGAGAAGAGTGGAAGTAGAGATGAGTACTTTGCATGGAAGTCAATACATGGCGGGTCGTGGTCACAATAAAAGAAAATAATTTTTACAGGTTGATATTTAAATTAATTATGAATTTTGTATCTTTTGCAATATACATTTTTATATACTTTGACTGAATTCCCTTTATTTTTGAATGTGGAAATGCTAAAATATTTATAAACAGAGTCAATGATAAGATTTAAAAGAGATTTACGTGGAATAACTTTAATGTCAACAAAAGATCATATAACACATTGGTTAGTCCACACAGTTCTCAACAAAAAAGTGGCAAAGTAATGTGATACAAGTGATACAACTGATGTATTTGATATCAGTATAAAGCTCTTTCGTATGATACATTGATAAGCTAAACCATACTACCATGCCTCAGAAAGCTCCAAATAATGACAGTCAAATGGGATAAAACTTATGTAGGGAAAATAACTTCCATTCATTCTAAATGATTCATAGGCAAGAGCTAAGCAAATGAATGTCCCACAAATAGATCACAAATACTTTCAGACATTATTGATTAGTGATGTAAATGTTCCAATTATGCAAGCGAGTTAAGTGGTAGAAATAATATAAAAATATTGTAAGATATATGTGATATAATAGATGATGTGATATAGGTGACAGAAGTGACATATGTGGGGATGAAAACACACGCTAAACATATATATTCGATTACACTTATCAAATGATCTCAACCTTGATCTTTAATCGCGCTTATGCAATCTCCATTACTATAATTTTTTATTCTACAGGGTTGACAAGATACAGAAAACCTTCAAATCATGCCACCACAGGATTTCTGAAGAATTTGAACGTGGCATGACTCATAATTCTTCACCACTGTGCATCAACTCTTCTGCTAATGTAAATTTTCCAAACTTGTGTTACTGCGGAGTTTAAGTGTTAAGTGGGGTTAAGTGAATAAAACGCTTATATACTTAACCAGCCTGTATTCCCGAATTATACGTCAGCACAATCATTCACAGTAATGCTATGTCATAAGCCTAAAAACGGTACGAAATCAGAAGACATGTCAATAGCACAATTTTACCGTTAACACAGGATATGACCCTTTGCGCATGCGCAAAGACTATTTCCACAACTAAACCCCTTGTAACTACAATAATAAAAATAACGCTAGCTACATAAACGTTAATAATGACATCAATATGAAAGATATACCTATCATCTCTATCCCAATCTCAGTTCAAAATGATAAACAAACTTAGAAATTCCAAAATTTGACACATATTTTAGGTTATAGGATTATTTTCTTGTAGAAAAGGTTGTTTTTAATAATAATCAAAAAAGCAGTTCATTTAAACTTTCAGGAAAATTAGACAGCACTCCAGTTTATATATAGAAAAGGCTTTATTTATTATTGTTGTTCACTTATACTTCTATTTTCTTTTTCTCTTTCTTTTCCTCCTCTCTGTCTCTCTTTTCTCGGCTCTTCCCTTCTTTCTTTCTTTCTTTCTTTCTTTCTTTCTTCCTTTCTTTCTTTCTTTCTTTCTTTCTTTCTTTCTTTCTATCTTTCTTTCTTTCTTTCTATCTTTCTTCATGTTTGTCTGTATCTTTGTGCCTTTCTCTTTCTTTCTAAATGTTCAAATTATGATCCTCTTCTTGATATATCTTTTTAATATGACAAGCAGAACCATTGTAGCTTTTGAGACATAAGAACAAGTTTCCTCCAATGTAATATTTTGTATTCTATGCTTGGTGCTTAATGTCAAACACCTGAGTATTAAATATAACATGTTTTCTTTCACATATTTTGTTTATATCCATCCACCTTACTTTTAACGAACATATTAGCAATAATGTTAAATATTATATGGACATACATATGTCTACTTACTGCACATTTTACATGAAAATGTAAGGATAACTGTTGATTATTTTGTTTTGATTTTATAAACACATACAACAACCATGATTGCAAATACGCACTACTGTTGAATAATACAAAGGGGTTTAGAATGGCTTGAAAGTTTCAAACCTCCCATTCGTACTTTTTATATAGGATGCCTCCTAACTTTTTGCTCAAAAATTCCGAATCTATCGCGAATTTTCAAACCGTTAAAGGGGCAAATCTGTCTAACTTTAAGCTATTACTGACACTGTATCAGTCACATTTATGCATTTCAAAACACCAAAGAAGCAAATCTGTCATAGTATAAGTTAATACCAGCAGGTCGTCTCTCGCTTTCGGCACGGCATATCTTGCCCAGCAAAGCAGCAGGCTCGTACGATTGGCACACGCACACACGACCATCCAAAAAACTCCATGCATTGCCACACTAACAACCATTCTGAGTGTCCATGCAGGGCCACACCAGTCACCATTCATGGTTTCTGAATGTCCATGTTCTGCCCAAGAACCACCATTCATGGCATCTAGTAACACCATTCCCACACCAACCACCATACATAGCATTCTGAAAGTCCATACATTACGACAATTACTTCAGGTGCTTAGTTTATAGAACAACATTTAGTGGTTTTTTAACAATAAATCGTGAATGACAACTTTGAAATGTAGCCTGATTAAATTTGATGTACATAATTTATCTGTGTATATAATAGCAAATTCCACACCTTAAAATTATTTTTATTATTATTTTGGATCAGTTCTCATTTCGTTGTGATCATAACGCTTTGCAGATACGAACGGACTACAAGACATTGTTTTAGGACATTAGACAGTTGATATTCAAAATCCCAAAACTTCAAAACATATAACATACGTTGTTGTGTTTAATGAGTGCATGGGAAGTTGATAATGGTTCATTCTTTGTGTATTGCTATCCGAATTAACAACCCACTTTTTCTTGCTTATTGAAGAATAGCAAAAATATGCTTTTCATCTGGTCAAAAGCGTGACTCTTTCAGCCTTAAATCAGATGCAGAAGACTTGGAAAACATGCACATTTTGCCAGCTCAAAACCTTTCTGAATTACTTCAGAAAACATCAATAAAAGCCAAATTTTAGCTAATATTAAAACGTATTTCACTGCTTGTTGACTGAATTTTACACTTTTCTACCTTACTATTTTCTTTCTAGTCTATCAATGGTTGTCAATTGCTGGAGGCAGAAAAGGTCTGCGCAAGTCTGAATCAGTCTTCCCTCTCCTGCATCAAGAGATACTAATGCTGTACAAGAATTGGACTCGATCCTTTTTTCAAAGAGCTTGCCCAGAATACATATCTTAGTATTGTTTAAGGGATCGGGGGTTAGTGGACAACTCATCCATAGAGTTAAGTAATGCAACAATAATATAAGCAGCAGGGTCGTTTATGCTGTGATCTGATCATATATTAAATGATAGAATTAGCTTTCTGTTCTGCTAAGAGTTTTGAAATTCTTAAACTAACTTTAACTAAAAGCTTTGTTCCATTGGCTCAACGCCCTAAAACATCACAAAATGGCAGATAAATCATATTGAAGCCTTAATCACAAAAATACAATAGGGTGATCCCATGCAAAACAGGAGATTCTGATTTATATCGTGGCCAGTGAATTCAAAACGGTACACGTCCGTTTAGTAAACTGAAGTTAGCTCGAACTTGGTGGTAACAGTTTGAACTTGTTCGTTTAATCATTTTCCGAAGTCCGGTGGTGGTTCTACCGGCCACCAGCCTAACACACAGACCATCAACAAATTCAGCACCAAAATCACCAGTCAGTCATGAAAATACATCATTCAATTTTTTACATTTACATTAATACAACCCTCCTCTCTCCTTTAAGAATACCTCTGCAGTAAGGGCAGGGTAAAAAGAGGCAATACAAAAATCAACAATCAAACACGTTAAAAATACATTAACACGTCTTCAAAACAAGCTATGCAAAAGGCACACATTTTATACTGTCCAATTATGTCCTGGCGGATGGCTGTTTGCCCAACAAATGCTACAAGGCACTTGAAACCACATTTTCCTATCTAAACACTAGTTTCAGAAAGGAAAATCGTATTAGCGTCTTCTCCCCTCAAAGTGCGTACCATGGCATCTTAACTTCCTGGTATCCTCTCATAAGCGGGTCTAGCAATTGTGAAAACGGGGAGGGATGCTATTTTTAGGAGGCGGAATGATGTTACATGGATAAGTTCTATGGTTTTTCGGAACTGACAAATTTCCTCTCTTGAACGGAACAGTTATGCACATTATCTGGCACTTGGTGTGTGTGTGTAACACCACACATGTGCTGCCTCGATTAGCACAGCCCCACTCAAAGTCTTCAAGCGAGAGTCTTTGCCACGCACTTTTCCCTGTAAAATCGTTCAAGACTTAGTTTCTGCCTCTTACTTTTCCAGGCCATGCTCCTCAAGAGGAAGTATCTGCCTTGAACTTTTCCCGTTCTGTCTCCAGATCAACCTGGGGAGTCTCCGATCGTTCGGGAGTTTCCTCTGGCGTGTTAAACGAGTGTAGTGGTGTCGGTCCGAGATCATCCTTCGCGGTTTTCATTTCCGAGAGTAACTCGACTTAGAAATACATTCTCCAGAGATTTCAACTCTTCTGTTTGTGTCGATCTTCAACCTCTAAATTCAATCACTTTTACCAGTCAGTACCTAAAAGTTTAATTATGTGTCCAGGAAACTCCGGACACCACACGTAGACATTTTCATTCATAAGTCATTATTTTAAAGAAACACTTTTGCTCCAAACGGAGCCGATACGCATATGCAACAACAATAAACAGGTTTCCATGTACCAAGTACCTGAGAACGTGATTTCATTTCATTTTATACTCGAAAACATCTTAAGATTCTGAAATAGAATCCTAAACAACAGCATTTATACAAATCCACAGACTGCAAAGCAACGAAACGATCAAGCCAAACAATAAAATACTCCGTTAGGATATAAGATTTTTTAAACAACTTTATCCATCCACCGATATTTTCGTGTTCAGTTCATAGAGAACTGGGAATGAATCTATAAACTAAGTAAAATAATCACCAATCACCGCAATATACTGAGTTTCACGCTCGAATTTTGGCCATTTATAGGAAAAATCGTGGGTAATTCTTTCCACGGGCTCATGCAGGAAATTGCTTCAGTGTGATTTTCTTTTCTAGTTTAGGTTCCTCGGATTGCAACTATGGTCATTTCGAGCCCAGTCAGCCACATCTCTCCCACACGGCAACCACTCGGACTGTCGTACAGATAATACATACAATACTTTTGGAACTAGTAATCTTGGGAGAACTAGCTGCTGAACCTTTCCAAATTTTTTCACTGTGGAAGGCCTTGTACAGGACCTAATTTTTTACTTTCAATCTTTCCCAATCAATAATGCTTTGAACTACAATAATGCTATGATAGCTTGAGCTTCTGAAGATATTTCATAGCAGCTTGGTTCGGGTCTTTTTTCTCCAACTTTATTGTCCTCCATTTGTATTAATCGCAAATACTGGAAAGAATAACCTTTCAATTCGTTAGATTTGGACTTTGGTCATTTTCGTTCAGCGGTCTGAGCAACAATGTCATTGCTGTTTTGTACCTGATTAATACTTTGAATACCCTTCAACAGTATTTTGACTTTTTGATTATCCAAAACTCCCTAACTATTCTGCTTTGGTTCTCTTTGCCAAAATATTTTCCTTGATTGCATTTTTCTTAGATTTTGAACTGCTTTTTCTTGTTCTTTTTCCAACATCTCCTTGGAATTTTGTCTCCTATGGTCAACTTAGTCATATTTTTTAGCCCACACTGTGTACTTGGGAGCTCAGTACTTGGGAGCTCAGACGAGGAATCATTGTTCTGATGTAATTTTCACGATCTATGTTGATATCAAAATCAAATGGACCCAATATACTTTAACCGCCTGGCCACGTGCCACTCTGGCGAATGCCTTCCAGATAGGTAGAGAAGAAGGGTTATGTTCTTACGAGAAGCCCTTTCCAGCAAGATGTGATTGTAATACGGTACAAAATGCACCATTGGCAATAGTTCTCGTCTAGTCATACGGTAACTAACTTCTCAGTTATTCAATAAACGGGAGCTATAACTGATGATTCACGACGCCATTTTGCACCTGACATAAACTTCTTGAAATGCCACGGTTGCTTCATCATTATCTAAAGCACATTGAGTTTCATCGTTTGGATATTTCACGGCTTCTTTGGGAGTAGGGCATTGATAGCCTTGACTATGGGGAACATTAAATTTCTTAGTATGCGTTATCGGTTCACATTTTCCTGCAATTCATGAACACCTTCCCCTATTTAAATATTCCTTTATGTATTCGATCATCCTCAGTTTAAGAGGATAGAACTCAAAATTTTCCAAAGTCACATTTTATTACAACGTTACTTTCTCAGTTCCAGGAAAAACAGGCTGAAAGTTCGAAATCGTTCGATTTATCGCGAACAAAAATAACCACTCGTTGTCACCCAAACGATGGAAATATACTCTTGGTCAGAAAGGGTTACGGCAGCGACAATCAATCTGGTCCCTGTGTTTATTGTCCCGATACAGCCGCTTGGGGCACTTGAAACTGTGGTACGAGCCGGAGTGCTACCCCGGAACGGCCTCACACCACAAGCAGGATTGGTACTATAATGGCCGAAGGCCCGTTGGTCGGATAGTCGTACAGAGAAAAAGCCCCACTGATGAGTACACGTTTATTCGTTAATTCTCTCAACGTCTCAAGTCAACTCAACTCAATTCAGCTCAACTCAACTCAGCTCAACGTGGAAAACTAGAACAGATTAAAAAAAAACAATCCTTACGATTTGGAAACTACGAACACGTTTATATCACGCTTTATAAACGATTTATACCCTTTACGCGTTCGTTAAAACAATTCAAAAACCTTGCAAAACCGTGATGTTAAAACACCGACATTTACCGTTATTTAAACGCAAAGGAACCTTAAAATCTTAAGATGAGCTTGCGATTAAGGATCTAATATAAATAACGTACCTTTTGGCCCTTATTTATCCTTAAAACAAATATATATATCCGACATTTTTAGATCACAATTCACACACATATGTCGACACTTCAACGTCTATTTGCATACTGAACTGTTTTGGTAAGCGGCGCGATGAACGTTCAAAAACACATAAAACAATGTTACCGCAAATAATCCCGCGTTTGCGACGTCCGTCACATGGCTCCCCAAAAATTTAAAGGATTGCCTTAAATTTTTTAACTTTAGCTAATAGTTCAGTTTCAGAGACGTTTACCGACATATTATACTTACAGTAGAACAGGACCGCATTCAGCAACAAAGCTGTGCGTATAATGTATGGTTATATGATTTCACTAATAATATGTGTCACAGTTTAGTCGTAAATACACAAATACAGGTATTTCACTTCGTAACATAAACCCTGTGTACACTGCACAATTAGTCGTATCGGTTCGGAATGACGGATCGGTTCGGGAATAAAAACGGCGTTTTGCGACTGGCGATAGGCAACAAATACAGTTCGCTTAACCGAGTCCAAGGAAGAATTCATAACACACACTTTCATGGGCTCTTCGGTGGAGGAATCCCTCGGTTTCCCGTCGTGGATTCGTGCAACAAGATACATTTGTGCACGGGTCTTTCTAACACGGATTGTGGCTTTGTTCTTACTCCATGATGATTCATGTGTTGATCTGCCACTCGTACTTTAACCGTTCGCACCTTTCCGTCCGCGGAGGGATATGTGTCCTCAACGATTGCAATTGGCCATGTATTGCGTGGCAGTTCATCTTCCTTGAGTAAAACGATGTCGCCTTTTGTCATGTTGCGTTGTGGGTGCGTCCATTTTTGACGTTTCTGTAGCTCGGACAGGTATTCTGCTTTCCACTTTGTCCAGAAAATGTTAACTACATACTGCACCCTCCTCCACCTTCTTGTTGCGTATAGTTCTTCTTTGACGGTAAAAGTTCCAGGTGGGGGCAACACGACTTTGGTTTTCATTGTAAGAAGTTGGTTCGGTGACAAAATGTCGGAGAATGGATCATGTAAGTGATCTAATGTGAGTGGGCGACAGTTCACGATTGCCATAACTTCGTAGAAAACCGTCCTAAGGCAGTCGTCATCCAGTTGAGTGCCCACTTTGTCCAACATCGGTTGAAGAACACTTCTTACAGTGCGAATTTGGCGCTCCCAAACCCCGCCCATGTGAGAAGCACTTGGGGGATTCATCTTGAAGTCAAAATAGTCACAATTTGCGTTCAGTAGAAAGTCGCGTACTTTGCTATGATCCATACTGGCTATCTCCTTCTCTAGGGCGTTTTTGGCACCTACGAAATTGGTTCCCCTGTCACTACGAAGATGCCGTATTGGTCCCCGAATCGCTATGAAACGACGAAGGGCGTTAATGAATGCGTCCTTGTTCAGCGACTCCGCTACTTCAAGGTGAATTGCCCTTGACGCCATGCAAGTAAATAGGGCACCGTACCGTGGAACCTCGCTTCGTTTCAATTTTATATGGAACGGTCCGAAGTAATCCACGCCGCAGTATGTAAATGGAGGCACATCTTCCATTCTGTCTTCTGGCAGTGGTGCCATCTTTTGATACTCTAAGCGGCCGCGATATTTTCGGCATATGAGACATCCATGTATTATCCTTGAGACGACAACCTTACATCCAATGATCCAGTAACCACTTTCACGAATTGCATTCATTGTTGATCCTCTCCCTTGATGCCCTTGACTGTGGATGTATCTCGCTATCAGTGTTGTTATATGGCTGTTCTTGGGAAGAATAACTGGATGTTTCATTTCTTGAGGGAGTCGCGATTTATTTAGTCTTCCACCTACTCTCAGTACACCGAAGTCGTCCATAAAAGGATCCAGTTTATCCAGAAAACTTCCTTTCTTGAACACTTTGCCCCTTTGAAGGCCAGCAGCCTTTGTTTCGAAAGCGTTTTTCTGTACTGACTTGATTATTTCCCTCTCAGCGTCACGGAGCAGTTGCACATCAATACCAGGGTTTGGCTTGTGCGCTATGCTAGGAGCAGTGCGATAGTGCAAGAGCTTCTTGTACAACAGGCAGTAAGCCACGGCTTTCCGTAGAGTCTGCCACGATGAGAATCTTGCCCAGCGTTCTTCTATTGCCGTGTTCTGTGTATCCGTCACAGCAGCTAAGTTGTGTATCCGTTTGAGGTTAGGATTTGTTGGTGAAACATGAAGAGTTACGATAGAAGCGGTGACTTCATGTTTCCAAAGAAACTCTGGTCCGTTTAGCCATCTGCTGGTCTTAATCAGTGTGCTGGCTTTCATTCCTCGAGATACACAATCTGCGGGGTTTTCTTCCGAGCGAACGTAGTGCCATTGTTCTGGTTCGGTGGTGTCTCTGATCTGTTGAATGCGGTTAGCAACGAACACGTGAAACCTCTTGGCGTTGCTGCTGACATAACCCAGGACAACGGTGCTGTCTGTCCAGAAAAATTCTTTCTCGATTTTGATTCCCAGTTCTTTGTTTAGGAAGTTGCTTACTTTGACAGATAAAACTGCGGCGCATAGTTCAAGTCTTGGAATAGTCAGTTGTTTTACAGGCGCAACTCTTGCCTTGGCTAAGACGAGAGTACAGTGCACTGTGCTGTTGATGTCGACCATTCGAAGATAGGTGCATTGCCCGTATCCAACGGTACTGGCATCACAAAAGTGATGCAGTTCTGCAACCTTGACTTCGCTGAAGTTATCTGGTTTGTAGCAGCGTCGTATCTTCAGTGTTTCAAGTTGAAGAAGTTCGCTTTTCCAGGCTTCCCATCGGTCTACAATTTCTTGCGAAAGTGGTGAGTCCCAGTTAAGACCTTGTTTACAGGTGGCTTGTAGAATAGCTCGTCCTTGAAGAATGACAGGAGCTAAGAAACCGATCGGATCGTAAACTGAACTCACAGACGACAGAATTCCCCTTCGTGTAGGTGGGCGATTCTGGAGTACGATTCTGAACTGAAACACATCATTGGCAATTGACCACTCGATCCCAAGCGTTCTCTCAGTAACATCGTAACCTTTTAGGAGGTTCAGGTTTTGCAGTCCTGTTGCCCGATCAGGCTCTGGAATGGCTTCCATGACCACCGCGGAGTTGGAAGCGAACTTGTGCAAACGAATTCCACTTTTCGCACAAAGACCTTGACTGTTTGATGCCAACTCGATTGCTTTATGGTCCGTCTCTACCGACGCCAGCCCATCATCTACGTAGAAATTGTCTCTGATAAAATCTGCTGCTGCGCTTCCGAACTCTTCTTCACCGAAATCCGCTGCCATCTTCAAGCCGAAGTTGGAACATCCTGGAGATGATTTGGCACCGAACAAATGAACAGTCATTCGGAATTCTGTTGGTGGTTCACTTAGATTATTTTCCCACCACAAAAGCCGCAAGAAATCTCGATGACTGGGACACACTTTGAACTGATAAAACATTTGTTCTATGTCACACGTAAGTGCGATCATCTCCCTCCGAAAACGGCAAAGAATTCCAAGCAGTCCATTTATTTGATCAGGGCCTTGTAAAAGCATGTCGTTGAGGTTCACCCCACCATACTGCGCACTCGCATCGAAAACTACCCGTATCTTTTTCTTTTTAGGGTGGTATACACCATGGTGGGGCAGATACCACATTTTCTCCGGTGGGGAAGTTTCATCGCATTTCTCGGCAAAGCCCTTGTTAATTACGTCGTTCATGAATTTGACATAGTCGGCGCGGTATGTGTTGTCCTTGAGTAATTTCCTTTTCAAGCTTTCGAGTCTCTTCTCTGCCAAAGCTCGGTTGTTTGGAAGTGCTGGGTCTTTGTCGCGGAATGGCAGAGGCATTTCAAAATGTCCGTTTGGTGTCCTTGTTATACAGTCGTTTAGGATGGTCAGAAACCTCTGGTCTTCCAACGAGCGTTTGCTGTCTCCAAGGTAACTATTGTCAATAAACTCAATGTCCTTTACTTTCGCTGCCTTTATTGAGAATGCCACAGAATGCCGGTCCGTACTGATCGGAGCATGCACTTCCTTAGTGACAATTCTGTGGGTGGTAGCTACGTCATTCTCGTTCCTAGAACAGTGATCGAGGATGCCAACGACCCCCCATCCTAGGTCAGTGCGTTGGCCGTATGCTTCTTCTCCCGGAGCTGGTATAACCTCTCTGGGCGTCAGAGCACGGGGGCAGTCATATCCCAAAAGCAGCCCAATTTCATAGTTTGATACAGGCATTAAGTCACCAGCTATCCTGTGCAGGTGTGGAAATTTCATCGCCGTTTGCGGGGTTGGAATATGATTCCTGTTTGCTGGTATCACATCCTTTGTAAAGGCACTATGTATCGGAATCACCATCGAGCTATTAAACCCTCTAACGCATAAACCGGTGATTTTGCTGCATGGTAGAACTTGATTTTCCGAAGACAACGTTGATAGTAGAAGCTGTGTCTCAGGGCCGTCAACGCCCAATTTTTCGCATATGCCTTTGGTCACGAAGGTGGCGTCGGATTGTGTGTCAAGTAGCGCATAGACGAGAACTTCCTTTTCCTTCGCATTTTCGTGTGATAAAAAGACTGGTATGATCATCATCGCCTTATTGCTGCTCGACACGCTCGCGGAGTGACTCGTCACGGCTTCTACGTTTTCCCCTTTGGGATTACTTTTTAACTTTGTCCAATCGTTGTCATGGAGGGACGTTGGATGTGGTTTACCGCATTCTTTGCATCTCTTCTTGTATCTGCAGTCCTTTGCAAGATGATTCGGGTTTAGGCACGCGAAGCATAACTTGTTAGACCGCGCGTATTTGCGACGGTTCTCAATATTTAAAGCAAGGAATTCTGGACAGTTGTCAACATGATGATCTTTCTTGCACTTAAAACAAGGACGCCGCTTGCGAGCTTGTTTTGGATCTTCCGTACTCTTGCCGGAGCCTATATCGCTTGAAGTCTTATTGTTCTCTGCTACAGCCTCCGTTTTTGCATCTGGAGCTTTCTTTATTCCTGACAAGAGCGATTGTTTCCTTTCCTTGAATGCTGGTCCTTTCCCGATACCTTGACTCTTGTCTTGGGTGTCCTTGAGAGCTTGAAAAGATGTAACTGGATCGCAAGCTATCTTGGCCTCTTTCTCGATGAAGTCAGAAAATTGCTCAAACGACGGATAGATGCCTCTGAGCTCCTTCTGGTCTTGCACTATTCTTGACCATCGAAAGACCAGAGCGTCCGGAAGTTTCCTGAGTATAATCTGGTTCTCTCGGGCATCATCTAGTATACGCAGATTCAGGTTGCTTCTCTTTGCCGACTGGCACTGTTTCAGAAAGTCAGAAAGTCTTTGCAACGCGGAGCCATCCTTGTTTGAAACCTTTGGCCATTCAAGGAGCTTCTTTCTAAAAGCTGTCGCGATGTTAAATGGATCGCCAAATCTCGCATCCAACCGATCCTTTGCTTCCGTATACGCCATGTCTGAGCCCTCCAGGAGAAAACCGTGGATACATTCCTTGGCTTCACCAGCCACATAACGTTGAAGATAATACAGTTTCTCTGCTGGAGCGATATTCTTCTGTTCGATAAGAAGTCCGAACGATCTCTTCCACATGTTGTACTCCAAGGGGTTACCAGTAAATATGCCAGGTTCTGCTGAAGGCATTCTCGCTGTGGCGATCGCTCTGACAAGTTCACTTATATCGCTGTTCTGTCCATGCCCAGGCTCGTATGCTCGATTATCGCTTGTAACCTGATATGGCGTTCTCCCTGTGGGTGTCGGAGCAGAGGCGAAAGGCATAGATGCATCTGGTCTTCTGTTATCTCGATCGGAACTCTCTGGCAGCCACGAAGTTTTAGCGTTGCGTGACATTGCCGGTTCCTTACCCCGTGACTGTGTGCCTGGAACGTTGGTCACAGGTTTACCATCAGGCCGCATGGAGGTTTTTGTCTCAGGAAGCGCTACGTTTTGAGTGTCCTGCGTCACCAAATCTTGTTCAAATGCATGCTGTTCAATGAATCGCTCAACAACCGTAGTGTCTACAGGTAGCGAACGAAGAGTTTCTTCAATGTTACTATGTGCTGGATTGCTCCTTTTTTGGTAAGTTTGTAGCTTAGCGTTGGCAACGACCAGGTCCCTTTCAAGGGCTAATTGTTCTTGTCGTTGTTTCAGCTTCAATTGTCTCTCCTCCATTTCTTGATTGATTTTCATCCTTTGTTCTTCTAATTCGTGCTCCAATTTGCGATACCTGAGTTGTGCAGAAATTTCAGCAGCACGAGCAGCAGCTTTCATTTCCATCACTGAAGACTTCCTTGAGAGTGCTGACGAACTTCTTGAACTACGGGAACCCATTTCACACGCCAGGTCCTTTAACTTCGAGGCTACTTGATTTCCGATGTCACGGTGCCGATCTAGCAACCCTTCTATATTCGTCCATGTACTGGGTTGAAGGCTATGCAGGTCATCAATTTTGTCTTTACAAACCTTGATGCAGGCTTGCAGAACATCCCAAGCTTGGCTGATTTCCGTTGTGCTTTCACAGCTAATTATCATGCACTCTAGTTCGTCGGCTTTGCGTCGCCATCGGTTGACTGCAGCTGATACGGCCTTTTCTTTCACTTCAACTTGATATTCAAAGCCCTTTTCCGTCATTGTACGCTGGCGAACTGATCGCATACTTGTAGACGTTTCATCCCTCTCCTCTGCAGGACTGGCTGATTTAATAACCGTTGATTCAGTCTTGCGAGCATCGCCTTGCTATAAGCGCTGCTGTTGTGAAAGCTCCGATGAACTACATACAGGCGCAGTCGATTCAAGTTCACGGGATTCCTGTTCCCTTTCCATTTTGTTCCTGTGTGTGTGTGTGTGTGTTTTTTTTTTTTTTTTTTTTTTTTTTTTTTTTGGAAAAGGAATCTGATTGGTTTATATCACATATTTAAATTAACACACATGAATCATAATTATTAACACGTAATAAAAATTCACCAGTACCCTGCATTACAAGAAAAATCGTAGACCTGCGTATAATCACTGAAAACACCACTTTTAGAAACATGAGGTCATGTACAAGACTAGTTATTTCAGTATACGCAAACTCTTGTGAACCGTTGTAACTGTAACAGTTACCCAAAGATTTCCCTGGAACCTTTAAACACAAAAAACTACGGCTAAATTTCAACTAGAAAACCACAGTTCAGTGTTGGTAAATGTGTCTTCGAATGGCGGTCCTTTGAGCTGCTCATTGCCGCCGAAAAGGGTGGTAGCAGGTTTGCGTTTGTTTCATCAACACGCGCGCGACCTAATTCGTGAAACGTCCTTGACCTGCGAACAGTCTGTCACGTAACCGAGAACTTTGGCCCACATCAATCAAACACAGACATCGAAGGTAGTTTGAGTACACCGCCTCTCCTTTGATGTCACATCGGAGGCATTCAACACTCATCGTGTAAAGCGGGTGCCTGGATGCCGCCGCTCCTTTGAAGTCACATCGGAGGTACTCCAAAACGCATTGTTTAAAACAAGTGCCTGGATCACGTACCCTGGGAGACAGGGTACTCATACGTTCGTTTAACAGTTAGCGAAATAGGACACCGTTGACTTGGCACACTCGCCTTCCATTACACCAATGGCCTTGATTTAAAGAATCGATCGAGCATGATAAAATAATATCCATAATAGTCATAAAGTTCACGCGGGTGTACTGCACTAGAGGTCGAGACCGTGGGTATGCTGATAGACGTGGAGGCGAAGTTTTCCACTATAATGGCCGAAGGCCCGTTGGTCGGATAGTCGTACAGAGAAAAAGCCCCACCGATGAGTACACGTTTATTCGTTAATTCTCTCAACGTCTCAAGTCAACTCAACTCAATTCAGCTCAACTCAACTCAGCTCAACGTGGAAAACTAGAACAGATTAAAAAAAAAACAATCCTTACGATTTGGAAACTACGAACACGTTTATATCACGCTTTATAAACGATTTATACCCTTTACGCGTTCGTTAAAACAATTCAAAAACCTTGCAAAACCGTGATGTTAAAATACCGACATTTACCGTTATTTAAACGCAAAGGAACCTTAAAATCTTAAGATGAGCTTGCGATTAAGGATCTAATATAAATAACGTACCTTTTGGCCCTTATTTATCCTTAAAACAAATATATATATCCGACATTTTTAGATCACAATTCACACACATATGTCGACACTTCAACGTCTATTTGCATACTGAACTGTTTTGGTAAGCGGCGCGATGAACGTTCAAAAACACATAAAACAATGTTACCGCAAATAATCCCGCGTTTGCGACGTCCGTCACAGGTACGTTCTGTGCCTTGTGAGTTCAGAAGGAAAACGAACGAATTTTCACACACTCCAAGCAGTAAAACCTTGACCAAGAATTTATTCAGTCTTCTGCTCGCTCCTTTTCTGAAACGTGAGAGCAGAATAAATCTCATTATCCTGTCTGCTTGATGGGTTCTTTTTTAAAGACTAAAATAAGTGAAGTTTTGCAGTAGTTATATAATGAGAGAGCTACTGCATTTTTTGCTTGGATACCAAGAAGTGGATGAGAGAGCTACTGCATTTTTTGCTTGGATACCAAGAAGTGGATGAGAGAGCTACTGCATTTTTGCATAGCACGGAAAAATGGATGAGCCACTGCACTTTTTGGGAGCGAAAGTGGATGACGAAAGAAAACGTCATTTGATGCAGTTGGAAGGATTGCGAGTGAAAGAAAGATGTTTCCGGTGAAACGTTGTATGGGGATGTTGAGAGGGTGACTGAGAGGGAGGGAGGGGGGGGGTGAAACGAGACGGGGTTGGGGAGAGTTTTTTTTTTTTTTTGCGGCCGCCGCTGCCACGCCTTGAAAGAAAGGCGGGGAGACGGTTTTTTTTTTTTTTTTTTAAAGCATATCCCACACATTCGTTGCTGCTGCCATCAACTGTTCTGATGTTCTCCCCTCCACTTTTATACGCGGACGGACTTTAGTTACTGTAGTTAAACTACAGCGTGGCAGCGAGAGAAGAGAAAAGAGCTCTTTAAAGTTTAAAAATCATTTTATTTACAACTATTTCATATTCATATATACATTGGAAATATGCTATTAAAAACATTAAAACACTAAAGTTAAAAGTTAAACGTTAAAAAACACTAAAAACACTAAAAGTTAAAAGTTAAACGTTAAAAATCATATTCATATATACATTTGAAATCTGCTATTAAAACACTAAAACACTAAAGTTAAAAGTTAAACGTTAAAGAACACTAAAACACTAAAAGAAGTTCCAATGATTTTCAGTCACCATTTGTTCCCACACTCCGCATGGTTTTAGTTGTGTTTCACTTGTATTTGATAATATCGCAAGTTTCCCGGCCGCATTGGTCCATCTGTTGAGAGTCAAACAAATCATTTTATTTACAACTATTTCATATTCATATATTCATATATTCATATGCTTTCATATATACATTCGAAATATGCTATTAAAACACTAAAGTTAAAAAAAAACACTAAAAACACTAAAAGTTAAACGTTAAAAAATCATATATTCATATGCTTTCATATATACATTCGAAATATGCTATTAAAACACTAAAATACCTGTTGGGATCCAAACAGGAAGATGTCTGTCTTGATATCACAGGTGAGGCACTGCATCGTGTAGTTTCCTGCAAAGGCTTCCAGTAAAGCCGCCATCAGGGAGCAATGGAGGCACGCTGCATGTCCACACTCCAGAGCTATGCTCTTGTCATAGAGCATAAAGACATCACATCTGGGGCAGGTCGCAAAATCACGTCTTAGAAAGTAGTCTGCCCATTCCGGGTATTCCTCTTCCTCGGTAGTGCTTGGTATTTGTTCCCCCAGCATATAGGTCCTGATGTATGCGTGATTGAATTTACCATCTTCAATATTTTCAATTCGCTTCCCCATTGTAATGCTACGGTCAAAAGTAACTGGTATGCTAACGACTCCAATGTTCTTTGGATCAGGCAGCATCTGTGCAAAGTGTTTCCTGTATGATATTTCTCGCAGGCGCCGTGGTTCAAATTCACACTTCTCAACGGATTGGATATTCTTCTCGCCATCCAAATGAAAATAGAGTTCCATGATAGTAGTTATATGAAGATTGAAGTGTTTTAGTGTTTTAATAGCAGATTTCAAATGTATATATGAATATGATTTTTTAAAAGTTGGAGAGGCGCGGAGGGCATTATATACTCTGCAGCCGATCGACGTCAGACCACCCCCCCCCCTGTACAGCGCGCTCAGCGCACAGCGTGTCGACGACGACCCCCCCCCCCCCTGTACAGCGCGCTCAGCGCACAGCGTGTCGACGACGACCCCCCCCCCTGTACAGCGTACAGCGCACAGCGTGTCGACGACGACCCCCCCCCCCCTCCCTACAACCAAAGAAGAGTTAAAAAATCATTTTTTTTCCCAAAAAAAGAAACATGTTAGGTTTCATTTTTTTTCTTGACGAAATGGATGGTAGTGTAAACGTCATTTTGTGCAGTTGTCGATGTGATTACGGCATTTAAAATAACAGCTTCCGCCGAAGCGTTGATGAAGCGCTGTACTAGCCCCCCCCCCCTCCCTACAACCAAAGAAGAGTTAAAAAAATCATTTTTTTTCCCAAAAAAAGAAACATGTTAGGTTTCATTTTTTTCTTGACGAAATGGATGGTAGTGTAAACGTCATTTTGTGCAGTTGTCGATGTGATTACGGCATTTAAAATAACAGCTTCCGCCGAAGCGTTGATGAAGCGCTGTACTAGCCCCCCCCCTCCTCCCCTCCCGAGAGTGACAGCTCTCACCCCAAGAACAGGGTATCGACCCCCCCTCCCCTATCACTAAAGAAGAGTTAACCCTCCCCCCTCCCCCTCCCCCTCCCCCCTCCCAAAACTCACTATATAAGTGAGTCGAGGAGATGTCATTTAACACACACACAAACAAGATGAACTCGTCAGCAGATGCCATAGATGATCTAAGTCAATTCAAACCAAATGAGGCAGTGATGATTCGCACACCATTGAATGAAGAGAAAGAGAAAGCAAAGGTGGAGGCAGAGATGAAGTATGCCTTAGAGGAAACTTTGCATTTTCCGTCATCTGTAACACCTGTGGAGGAGGAGCAGAAGAGGTACAATTACAGGGTGTGGAAGAAAGGCTGCGGCATGATCACACTGACAACGGAATGTTTCAAATGCTTCTGCTTACTGGAGTATGATGGACAGTCGCATAATTGTCCAGTAAAGCATGAAGCACCCAGGCGTTATTGTTGTAAGACCTGCGGCGGACTGCTGTCATATAACTTCACAGCATTATTGCCAGGACCCGAACCGTTGTTGGATTGCTGGTGGTGTGGAGCATCATTGAAAAACTTTAGATATTACAACATGCATCCGTTTAAATGTGCCAAGAGACCATTCACGATGAATCAGTTTTATCGCTACCAGTGCGATTGTGGTGAGCCGGCGTGCTGGTAAAGCCCTGCGGAGAGTTTGACATGGAAAAAATGGTGACTGAAAATCATTCGTATTTAACTTTAGTGGTTTCACTTTAGTATTTTTTTTTTAACGTTTAACGTTTAACTTTTAGTGTTTTAGTGTTTTTTTTTTAACGTTTAACTTTTAACTTTAGTGTTTTAGTGTTTTAGTGTTTTAGTGTTTGAATAGCATATTTCGAATGTATATATGAAAGCATGTGAATATATGAATATATGAATATATGAATATGAAATAGTTGTAAATAAAATGATTTTTTAAACTTCAAAGAGCTCTTTTCTCTTCTCTTGCTGCCACGCTGTAGTTTAACTACAGTAACTAAAGTCCGTCCGCGTATAAAAGGGGAGGGAGGGGAGAACATCAGAACAGTTGATGACAGCGGCAGCGGCAGCAGCGACAACAACAAGGATGGCTACGAAACAAGCAAGGTTGAAACGTGCTCGGGAAGAGCTTATTCAGCAGATAGAAGTGAAGAGACAAAAGACGCTGGAAGATAGTATTATCAGACCTGATCCGTTCCTTTGCTATGGATGTGTTAAGATATTTCCATCTATGGATGCGTTTGACACACATGTATGCAAAGAACCAAAGACAGTGCAAGTAGGGAGAGGGAGAAGAGTGAGTCTTGGTGAAAACGCGCAGGAAAGACGGTTTGAGCCTGAAGATGGATCGGATTTATTACTTGAAATGCGGCAACAAGAGAATCGGATTAAGGCACATTTACGAGAAACGTTAAATGATGGAATGAAATGGTACATTGTCGTACATGCACGCTTCAAGAAAATGACAGCGAATGCTGAAGGGGTGATGGTAGAACAAGTGGATAATGCTTTTATCAGCAGTCGAACATATATAGCCTACAATCCAGGGGATATTGAGCAGGACTTGCCAGAAGCCTATAAAGAATTGTTTACCAAGTTTGATGAACATGAGCGACAAGGTTCTGGCTGGGTGTTGGATAACATCCTGTATATTGAAGTGCATACAGCTACATCAACACCTCTGGAAGCAAGCTGTTATATGGACCTGCCGAAGAAAGTGAAGAATACAAAGGCTGTATTAAACATTAAGAATAAAGATAACAAGTGCTTCTTATGGTCGGTACTGGCTCACCTTCACCCTTCAACAGATGCAAACCCAGAGCGTGTGCATCGATACAAGCCATTTGAGAACGAATTAAAGGTGGAAGGCATGACATTTCCCACACCGATTACGGCCATTCCAAAGTTTGAAAAGGAGAATAATGTATCCATCAACGTGTTTGGATATGAACAGGATGTCGTTGTTCCGATACAACTGAGTCGAAACACCAGCGCTAACAGCGCCAACAGCGCCAACAGCGCGAGAGAAATCAACTTACTTTTGATTAGTAATGACAGGACAAGACATTACTGTCTCATCAAGAATTTCAGCAAACTGATGGCTTATCGATCAAAGCATAATGGAAGTGCATTTTATTGTTTCAACTGCCTTCACGGGTTTATACGACAAGATCTGTTAGATAAGCATCGCGAAGTGTGTGGCAAGCATGGAGCGCAACGTTTATCATTCCCCAAGGAACCGTTTATCAAGTTTAAGAATGTAGCCAAACAACAGCGAGCACCTTTTGTGATTTATGCAGACTTTGAATGTTTCACGCAAAAGCATGAAGAAGGAGACAAGTACCAACATCATCGTCCAAACAGCTTCGCCTATGTGGTTGTGAGCCAGTATGACACACGTGCCCCAGTCGTGTATCGAGGAGACAATGCTGTGAAAGTCTTTTTAGACCATATGGTGAATGAGCGTGATCGTATTGTGCAGGGTTTACAGCAGCCAAAGAAGTTGGTCATGACTCGTGAAGACAAAGAGGATTTCAGGACTGCTGTGGATTGCTACATTTGTCATGAGCCTCTAGGAGCAGATTGTGTGAGAGATCATGACCATATCAATGGCAAATACCGTGGAGCTGCACATAGTGAATGCAATTTGCAATTCCGATTTCGAAAGGATCAGCAGGGTGTTAAAGATTCGTTTATCATCCCTGTCTTTTTCCACAATTTGCGAGGCTATGACAGCCATTTGATTATGGAGGAAATTGGCAAATTCAAAGATGAAACGCTTACGGTTATTCCCAACACCGTTGAGAAATATATTGCATTCACCATGAGCAATCTGAAATTTACAGACAGTTATCAGTTCATGGGTACTTCTCTACAGAAGTTGGTATCCAACCTGGCGGCAGAAGGGAAAGATACCTTTTATAACATGACCTCTCACATTCACGATAGCGACCAGCAAGAGTTACTGTTGAGAAAGGGAGTGTACCCCTATGATTACGTGGATGAGCCATCCAAGTTTGCTGAAACACAACTGCCGTCCAAGGACAAGTTTTACAGTCTGCTCAGTGAAGAAGGCATTAGCGATGAGGATTATGTGCATGCACAGAAGGTGTGGGAGACATTCCACTGCACTACATTTGGTGAATACCACGACTTATACCTGAAATCGGATGTATTGCTGTTGGCTGACGTGTTTGAAAATTTTCGTCAAGTGTGTCTTAACACGTATGAATTGGATCCTGCCCACTACTATACAGCGCCAGGACTGTCGTGGGATGCGATGTTAAAAGCGACAAAGGTGAAGTTGGAATTGATCAATGACATTGACATGTACCAAATGGTTGAACAAGGTCTACGTGGAGGAATATCTGTCATCACACACAAGTATGCGAAAGCAAATAACCCCTACGTAGCAGAGTATGACCCTATGCAACCAACCCATTACCTGATGTACCTCGACGCAAACAACTTGTACGGCTGGGCCATGTCACAAAGTATGCCAGAAAGTGGATTTATGTGGGTGAACGAGCCAGAATCCATTAACTTCATGGAAGTGGATGAAGAGGATGAGATTGGATACATTTTAGAGGTGGATTTGGAATATCCATATTCAATCCATGATAGTCATAATCACTACCCAGTAGCTCCAGAACGGAAAGGTGTGAAGGTGGGAGAATTATCCGGGTATAGTCAGAAGCTACGGAAAGAGTTGAACATGAAAGATAAACCCAGTGAAAAGCTCATTCCCAACTTGTGTGACAAGAAGAACTATGTACTTCATTATAGAAATTTACAGCAATATGTGTCACTGGGATTGAAAGTCACGAAGGTGCATCGGGCTATCATGTTTACACAGAGCAAATGGTTGGCGAAATACATCTCGTTGAACACGGAAAAGAGAAAGTTGGCTAAGAACCCGTTTGAGAAAGACTTTTTCAAATTGATGAACAACTCTGTATTTGGCAAAACCATGGAAAATGTGAGAAAGCGCATCAAAGTGGAACTCGTTCACCAGGAAAAGCGGTTCAAGAAACTTGTAGCCAAACCTTCATTCCACCAATTTAGAATTTTCAATGACGATTTGACCGCGGTACATTTACGCAAAGTGGATTTGCTTCTGGATAAGCCCATTCAAGTCGGCTTCACCATTCTTGACCTCAGCAAAGTGCTCATGTTTGACTTTCATGACAACTACATCATGACCAAGTATCCTGACGCCAAGCTGTTGTTCAGTGACACCGACAGTCTATGTTATGACATAGAAACGGATGATATCTACAAGGATATGCAGGAAGATGCTGACTTGTTCGACACAAGTGACTATCCCCCCGATCATTTCTTGCATTCCACCGTGAACAAGAAAGTGCTTGGGAAAATGAAAGATGAGACGGCAGGTATCCCCATTGAAGAGTTTGTTGGACTTCGGCCAAAAATGTACAGTATGATGTATGGTGGGAAAGAAAAACGTACAGCCAAAGGGATTACTCATGCGTGTCAAAGACGTATGAAACATCAGCAATATAAAGACAGTTTGTTCAACCAAACGCAAATGATGGTGACAGGACACATCATTCGAAGTCATAACCACCAGATTTTCTCGGAGAAGTTGAGGAAAGTAGCTCTCTCCCCCTTTGATGATAAGCGATACGTGTTAAATGATGGCTATTCCACTTTGGCGCATGGGCATTACAAGACAGCAGCGGCAGCAACAGTATAAAAGGGGGGGGATGACTTTCACCAAACTTCAGTTTCAGAGTGAGTTGAGGGTGAACATGAAGCGATCTGTGCCAACGGATATAACGGATATGGATACTCTAGCAGATACAGTGAAAGACTTGAACGTGAACAATTCCACCAGACGGCGACGACACCACAGTCGTGGGATGGAATGCTTTCTCTAGGCAATGGAAAGTATATCAAGATTATGAAACAAAGCGATGAAGGTGTGGTGAACATTCGGAAATACCTGAGAGATGAGGGGACTGGAAGGAACCGCCCGACGAAAAAGGGTATCTTGCTGACCATACCTGAATGGAAAATGCTGAAGAAGCAGGTGAAAGAAGTGGATAAAAGGCTTCGCAGACAAGACGACTAGTCATACCAAGGTAACAATCATGAATGCACTCATGTTAAACAATGGTGTTTACCTTACTGTCAATGAGAAGAATGAAGTGATGATGGGTTCTCAGAGAATTTCTGATTATCGGTTTAAACCTGAAGTGTGGAAAGACTTTAAAACCATACCGCTTGAAGCTGGGTTTAAACGCAGACTTGAAAATAACTGGAAGTGACGGTGGCTGAATATAATTCTAACATACGTGTGACATTCTGTAGAAATCTTTTACAGGATTATCCAAAGGATTATAAGGGAGTTGTGCCAGATACACCCTATGCACAGTTGATCTTCTTTGATATTAAGAACTGGCGCGCAGCCTTACGATTCCTCGAAGCGATACAGCATCCACTGTTTGACATCATCCGAGTATAAAAATACATGGACGCGATGGAAGACGACTATTTGATGGATTATGAACCCATGACCTATGAGTTCTCCTATCTGAGAAACTTATGTGATGACATTGTGCTACGGCATTTTGGAC